>OZ024708.1:15850968-16090854 GCA_964016945.1 Microplitis deprimator | reverse complement strand
TTATGCAAGTATATTTTATTGAAAAATAAATTTAATTTACTCAAACTGTAATTAAAAAATCGAAAAATTGAGTACTTTAAAAAAAATTAGATAATTTTTTTTTCAGTTATGCTTATAAAGTAAAATAATTTACATATATATATATATATATATATATATATATATATATATATATATATATATATATATAAGAAAAATTATAATCAGTAAAACGATTAGAAAGTGAAAACATGAAAAAAAAAAATTCTGGTACTTCAACTTGTAGATAAATTAAAAGTTCCGTTGAAAAAAAAAAAAAAAAAAACATAAATTTGACGTCACAACGATATCACATTTTTAAATTCACATATTTCACTTTATATTACTCATATAACTTCTAATAAAAAATCATCATTATGTCACATTGTAATGTTGCAGCGATTTGTAAAAATAAAACTTTTATCTTTACATTACTCGTAATGTAAAAATAGCATTCGTGCCAATATAAATTTTACATAATTGAATATACATCAGGATATCTATACATTTTAAAAATTTTCATAAACTTTTTTGTCGTGTAAAAAGTAATATTTAATTACTTTTACTGAAAAACTATTTATTCATTTTCGTCGGGTATTTACGGAACATGAATAGAGATAAAAATTAATATAGTTAAATTTTAAACTTTTAAAAAATTTTTACTACACTTTCATCTTGTTGATATTCCAGAGCCAAAGCACATTTGGTAATAAATATGCAATCCAACTCTTACCTCGGCAAATTGCCATAACGACAATTGATTGTGACATGTAAACGAATCTAGTGTGCTTTGACAACTAATTGTGAAAGTCATAGGTCTTAAAAGTCTAGACTTGGCTAACGGTTTAACTAATAGTTGAGTCAATTTATTAAATAATATATAATTATTAAAGTGCACATTACTTACAAGTTATAACTTATTTAATTTTTATATTAAAAATAGAAAAAAATTTTAATATTGTGATAAAAAAAACGTTTATTTAATAATTATTACAGTACATTTACATTGAATATAATAAAATTTTAGCCTTCGTAATGTACACAACATTTATAAAATAATCTTGGCTTCTTTAAATGACATTTATTGCTCTACCGTGGGTGTATCGTATATATTTGTATCATTTTGTCCTTGAACGTTAAATCCATTTCCGTTTGTTCTTAAAAGAAGCCAGACTGTAATAAAAAAGAAAATATTTTTTTTCTATCTACCGTAATGAAATACTTTAAAAATAAGCAAGAAAAAAAATTTTAATAATAAAGAAAAAAAAATTTCATTATAAAATAATATTCTCAAGACATTGATCTATTTTTTACGTCGAAAAGGAAGTTACGTATTTACGGAAATATATATTTGGAATTGTATATAATTAATTTATGCCGACAATAAACATTCCTTCGCTCAGAATAAATCGTGAGAGCTGTTCACTAAAATAGAATTTACTAACCAACTTAAATCTTGGTGGTCATCCTGAAGTTAACGACTCATATAAGAGAAATCATTAATATGTTTGTTACCATTTCCTACATTTTTTCTATTTATAAACTACTTTTAATATTCTCAAGGATAAATTTTGACTGAATTACGCAAACGGTTCGCTAGATAAATCAACAAAATTATTTATTTACTTATTGTTTTTAATATAACTTAGAAAATTATATTTAAACTATATATCTGACCGAAATACTCTATTTATTATTATTAGTTTTTTTAAATATATTTTTTTTGAAAGTATATAATTATTTCATGCCGTTAGATGGCCATTAGAGAGAAAATTAATTTAAAGATTCAAAGGGTAATTTATTAACTTTTGCATATTGGAGGTAATTTTTTACATTGAAATTTCATATAAACCTCAGAAAATGGCTTGAATGTCCACAGAATTTGATGCTCTGCAACAAATATATCCATTAATTTTAAACTTCCCGCTAAGAAAATTGAAAATTTTCGAAAATTCGGGAAGTTATTGGTTTTGGTCCGATTTTCGAAAATCGAATTTTTATCAGATCTTGACGTTCTGAGGTTCTAGGAAGTTATTTTGACTAATTTCAAGATGATGTCCAAATGTATGAATATGTACATACGTACATACGTATGTAAATATCTGCAACTTTGAACGGATGAACCGATTTTGATCGTCAAGGTAGCATTCGACGCGGCTTGTTAGTTTCTATAAGCTGTGGAAATTTGAGCTTGATCGGTAGGGTGCGTTCGGAGATATTCCAAAAATAAATTTCTTCAAAAATGTTTTTTTTTTTGGTAACTTTTAATGTTCTCGATGGATTGATTCCAAAATCTAATCAGCTCTGAAACTTATTAATCTAATCAGCCCTACAAACGAGTCGATAAATCAATTTCAAAATCTAATTAGCTTTAGAACTCAATGAAACGCGTCGATTGCCACCTCAACCGTTTCAATCGGTTAATTCGCTCGAGAGATATCGTTGATGAAAGGAATAGTAAAAAACGTTTTTCTTTTTTGAAAACAATGACATACAAAAGTATTTTCGAGCTCGAAGAGAGCAGGAAGTTTTTGGGCTGGCCCATAGGGTCAACCGATACACAGATTTTTAACTTCCCGCTAAGAAGATTGTAAATTTTCAAAAATTCGGGAAGTTATTGTTTCCACCCCGATTTTCGAAAATCGAGTTTTCATCAGATGTCGACGTTTCGAGGTCCTAGGAAGCTATTCTGACTATTTTCAGAATGATGTCCGAGTGGGTGTATGTATGTGTGTGTGTATGTAAACCTTTAATAACTTTTAAACTAATTAACCGATTCAAATCGTTCTTGCGGCAATCGAAAGAGGTTATTGGTCATCATATTTCCTAAAAATTTCAGATCATTTGATCTAGTAGACCCGAAGATAATTGAGAATTACGAAAAAAAACAATTCATTTTTTTGTTTTTTTTTTAATTTCTCAAAAACAACTCGATCGATAAATTTTAATATCTTATCAGCTTTAGAACACAATGAGACGCGCCGATCGCCACCTCGAACATCAGAATCGGCTTATTCGTTCGAGAGATATCGTCGGAGAATGAAATGTTAATAATCAATTTTTTTCGAAAATAATGGCATACAAACGTATTTTCGAGTTTGAAGAGCTTGAAAATGTATTCACGACAAAGTTTTCGAGCTCAAGGAGCTCGAAAACAGCGGGAAGTCTTAGGGCTGACCCGCAGGGTCAACCGATAGACAGATTTTTTTTTGTATTGATATCCGGGTCAAAAATAAAACGTGATTTAGACTTAATTTGCCAAGTCGAAATTTAGAGCCTTTTTTCACAAGACAAACTCGACTTTCATTGACGGAGATATGGAATACATTGAGTTTTCGCCTTGGTTTAGACTTAACTAGCTTACTTAGTCACGATTTAAGACGAAAAAGTCTAAATCAAGTCGAAATTCACTTGGTTTAGACTTAAATTATAGAGCGAAAAAATCAAAATTAAGGTGAAACGCAAAAAACACATTTATCACTAAAAAATACTACTTGCTTTTGATTTGGTTGATCAAGTCTAAAGTAAGGTGAATAAATAACTTCTTTTTTTCGACTTGGTTCAGCAAATCAAACATAAGGTGAAAGACTGTGGTACTCAAAGTAAAGAATAAGTTAAAACTAAGATGAAAAAGTTCTAAAAGTTGAGACAAATTTAATTCAAGTCGAAAAAGCCGAGATCTTATCGAAAAATCGTCAGCCAATCGATAACTTCAAAAGAAAATAAGGTGAAGCGAGCCTGAATCAAGTTTTATTTTTGACCCGGGTAGAGTTATATTTAAGTTTATTTATTTTTCCTTTACACACAATTATAAGGCGTACAACTAATTTTAAATAATTTGACAGACATTAGCTGTCCGACTTGTCCCGTACTAGCTGACATATGTTTTTGGCATTGTTTAAGTATGTAAAGTAGTTTCTTCTAAAAGACAAAGTTTCCGAATTGTCGTGTATAAGTCTATTATTATTATTATTATTATTATTATTATTATTATTATTATTATTATTATTATTATTATTATTATTATTATTATTATTATTATTATTATTATTATTATTATTATTATTATTATTATTATTATTATTATTATTATTATTATTATTATTATTATTATTATTATTATTATTATTATTATTATTATTATTATTATTATTATTATTATTATTATTATTATTGTTATTATTATTATTTATATTGATATTTTATTTTATCATACTATAGAATGATTCGGTTAAATATTTTGCAATAGAATTAAAAAAAAAAATCGGTCTGTCAGTTGACCCTGCGGGCCAGCCCCAAAACTTCCCGCTGTTTTCGAATTCCTTGAGCTCGAAAACATTGTTGAGAATACATTTTCGAGCTCTTCGAGCTCGAAAATACTTTTGTATGCCTTTGTTTTTGAAAAATAACGTTTTTTACCATTTTTTCTCCAACGATATCTCTCGAACGAATTCACCGATTGCAACGTTTTAGGTGGCAATCGACGCGGCTTATAAAGTTTTAGAGCTAATTAGATTTTGGAATCAACCCATCGAGCGAATTAAAAGTTATTCAAAAAAACATTTTTGAAAAAATTTTATTTTTGAAATATCTCCGAACGTACCCTACCGATTAAGCTCAAATTTTTAGCGCTTATAGTAATTAACAAGTCGCGTCGAATGACACCTTGACGATCAAAATCGGTTCATCCGTTCAAAAGTTACAGAATATTTACATACGTACGTACGTACATACATACATACATACACTCGGAAATCATCTTGAATTTAGTCAGAATAGCTTCCTAGAACCTCAAAACGTCGACATCTGTTGGAATTTCGATTTTCGCAAATCGGGGTGAAAACAATAACTTCCCGAAATTTTTGAAAATCATCAATTTTCTTAGCGGGAAGTTAAAAAATTTATAAAAATAATTGAATTATTGTTGATAAATTCTATGTTTTGTATAATATAATATAATATAATATAATATAATATAATATAATAACATAACAGAACACGAATGACTCACCCAGAATAACTGGAGGGTAAAACATGCTTTTTTGTGCCTTCTATTCAATTATCTATTTATTTTCTTAGGTGTTATTGATCGATGGTTTATTTTTTTTTATATAACCATAATATTAGTTTTCGTGATGTTGACGAATATACTGAATATTTGTTGTCATTAGATTAAGTTTGTCCTTGCCTAAAATTTGGGAAACTAATTGTTCGTTTTTAGTTTATAAATTTTTAATTATGCTATACTAAGGAATCAATTTTTTTTTTCCAATTGAAATATAACAATAGAATTGTTGAAATTATATAATAAAGTTCTGTCAAGTAAGTATAATTTATCTGTCATCTAATAAAATTAAACACTTGCTGGTAAATCTCTATTTTTCGCTGGATTGTTTTTTTTTTTATTGGATATTGCTAGTTTTCTATCAAGTTTTTGTACTTCAAAAAATACCTATAAAAAACAAAAGAATTAAATAAAATAAATAGGAAAAAGATAAATAAAATAACCAATCCCTACGTTACTGTATCGATAGTTTTAAAGTAAGTTTTGAATTTCGGTCGATAATGTAATTTTCGTTTGATTTTATGTATTTGATTATTCAAACTTTTTTTTTGTTTGATGATAATTGATTGTTGTACCGACATCGATGCTGATTAGACTGATTCAAAGAAATCAACTTTTTTTTTTTTTTTTTTCTTCAAGTACACTCAAAAGTTTCAGTAGGATAAAAGAACATTCCTGTTACAATTTGAGCCCTTAATATTAATATCAAGTACTCCTTGATTGCAATTTTCTATTCTCCATTTGAATAACATGGGGAATTTTTTTTTTTTTTTAATTTGGAACTATATAACTCATCAGCTAATGATTGGACCGGAAAGATCAAAACATATTCTTGTTGGAAATTAAAAGCTCTACAAAAAAGGTATTTAATAGTTTTTCGATAAGTTTCCTCTTTTAAAAGTTGTTCAACGTCAAATTTTAATTCATGGTAAATAGTATAATTCAACGTTTCTGACGAAAATATCAGTTTTATTACAAAATGTCGTAGGACTTTTTTTGTAGACCATTTTATTTCTAATAAATTATCTTCTACTAAGTTTTCGAAATTCAGCAATGCTCTTTAGTTATTTGTATTTAAATGTCTTTTTTCTTGAGAATAATCTTGTTCTGGCCATTTTTGACCAGTTTTACAACTGAAAATGATAAATTTTTTTGACTAAAAGTCTTTTATCTATGATTTTAACAAAGCACACAAGAAAGAATCATATTATTCTTTCAGTGAAAATCGCCGATTAAGATATTACTTTTTCCTCAGAAATATTTTACTTAATTTTGAATAAAATTTCTATTGTTAATTAAAAACAATTTTATTTTTCATATGAACAAAATACAAAAAATAATTACTCATAAATTTAATCATTAAATAGGAATTACTGCTTTCAAATTAAAGTCAATAAAAAATTTTTTATCATAATTTATTATAAAAATACTTTTTCATATTTAGCACTTGCAATAGTATCATAGTAACACATGCAGTAATAAATGGATAATGAATTAATAAAAAAGGTAATAAATATAAACACGCATTATTTATTATATAATTTTAGCAGCCATATTAATAACTGATTCATAATACTTCCCATTATTATTTGATTGATCTCTCGTCAGTATTAATTAATTTGTTCATATTTTCACTATTATCCTTAAGCCTTACTATTTCATACATATGTAAGATACAAACATTGAATTATGGTTGCACAACAACTTATTATGTTGTTCTTATATAATCCCACGAGGGTATATCCGCGATATAGTTATTAATATAAAAACTTGATTATGCAGACCCCCGCGTATCTACTTGGTTGTGTTACGCATTTACCTGTTCATCGTCAGTCTATATATAATATATTCATACATCTTTAAATAGATATATAAATAAGTGATATAACACTTACAATGGTACTTTATTCTACTGGCAGTCACTGTTATAGACGGTAATATTAAAAAATATCATCCATTATGACGAGATTCAGAATATTAATACTTTTAAAGTTCAAATCTTTCACTAATGAGCAAGTAGCATCACATCTATACTATCACCACTATTTGGCTACAGTATTGCCAATATAATACAATAGTGACTGTTTGCAGTTGTTTGTAGCACACGTTTAAATGGGGAATCCCAAAAAAGATATAGCAACCTTATGTAATTTTTAACTATAAGCGATAAGAATTAATTATATGCCCGAGAGTAAGTAAAAAACAAAACAAAAACAGTGACATTATCATGTTAAAGTGTTTAAAAAAGAAAAAAAATTTAGAAAATCCAAAAATGCATGCCTTAAGCATTCATTTTATTAAAAAATACTCCAGTGAATTAAAAGTTTATTGCATATATAACAATTTTCCATTAAATACCTTTATATGATTCTGAATTTTAACATATTGTTTTCTATCAACTGTTAATTAAAAAAATAATAAATGATAAATTTTTCAATAGCCCGCCTTTTTACCTAGAAAACGTCAGCTGCTATTATGTATACTTTAGTATAGGTATATTCCGTGCCATCTATCGATACTATCGAAAGGTAATCGATACATAGAAAACGATAAGTAAAGAAAAAAAAAAGGCCATTCGGCAGCCGAAATGGAAGGTAGATTTTTCAATTAATTGATATAAAAAAATAGTTTTATACATACATATCTTGTTAGTGTATAGTCATGATATGAAATTAGACTCGTTTTCTAGGAGTGAGGGTGAAAAAAGACAACGATTATTATTGATAGAGAATTTCAGATAGTTGATTTGATATAACATTATATAGGTAATGTACCAAACTAACGATCACAAATAAAATATTGAAAATTTAATTAGTATGAGATCATAATTGTAATCGCTGTTACCATGACAAGCCCGGTTAAAATAACAATAATACTTTCAAAATATAAAATAGCTGTGAAATTAACAGGTTATTTTGTTCACAATAAAATACACGTCACAAAATTGTATTACAATGGGAAATGCATAAGTTATGTGGTATGAAAACCATATTTTCAACATTTTTTGATTCCATTAAAATTTTCAAGGCTTTCAAATTATTGGAAGAAAAGGTCAAAACATGGAGCTTAAGGTCATAAATTGAAGATTATTAGACAAGCTTTCAGATACTTTTCACGGAAATTGTCTATGAATGTTAGTTTTTAAGTTATATAAGCTTTAACAGTGATTAAAAACTGATTTTTACGAAAAATCATGAAAATTTTAAACAGCCATAATTTTAAAACTATTCGAACGATGCAGCCCATCTTTGAACTTGATCGAGGTAATCGCCTATAGAATGAGAGTAAAAAATTTCATCAAGATCCGATAAAAACTGTGGGCGCTATCGTAATGACAAGACCAGTGATAATCATCAGGATTTGAGGTACATTTGATACATCATAAATAATAAAAGAAATACTTTTAAAATATAAAATAGCAGTGAAATTTACAGGTTATTTTATGCACAATAAAATACAAATGATGAAACTGGATTATAATGGGACAAGCATAAGTTATGTAGAATGAAAACCATATTTTCAACATTTTTTGATTTCATTAAAATTTTCAAGGCTATCAAATTATTGGAAGAAATGGCCTAAATATAAAGTTTAAGGTCATAAATTAAAGCTTATTAGTCAAGCTTTAAAATACTTTTTACATAAATTATCTATGAGTTTTAGTTTTAAAGTTATATAGACTTTAAAAGTGATTAAAAACTGATTTTTTAGAAAAATCGTTAAAATTTCAAACAGCCATAACTTCTAAACTAATCAACCGATTCAGCCCATCTTCGAACTTAACCGTGGTAATTACACATAAAATTAGTGTAGAAAGTTTTATTAAGATCGGATAAGAATTGTAGAGGCAATCGTGTCCTCAAAAGTCGGTTCTATTACATAAATATATATATATATATATATATATATATATATATATATATACATACATATATAAATTTTTTAACGAGTGGTATTTTTGAACTCTACTCAACTAATTATGATAGTTTATGACGAAATCCCTTGTAAAATCGACCATGAGGACAAATACAATAGTTTGATTTTTAAAAAAAATCTACCTAATAATCTTGGTTATGCTTACCCAGATAGCAAAATGACGTCTTAATGAGTTTTGAATGAGTTCTTATTTATGATTTGGACGTCTCATCAACATCTTAAAGAAGTCTTTAAGAAGTCCTCAAGATGTCGAATGAGCCACCTAGCGAACTCAGTAAGACGTCTTTAAAAAGAGATCTCAAAAAGTTCTTTTTTCTGACTTCGCAAATGAGGCTTCAGTATGAATTTACCATGACGTCTTTAAAGAGCTCCTAATTTTGACTTCATAAAGAAGTTTAAAAAAGAATACATTTAGACGTCACAAAACTGACGTTTTATTTATGGAGTCTTCAAGAACTCTTAATTAAGAGTTCTTAAAAATGACACCTTTAAGAAGTCACTATAAGATTTCTTGAGGACGCCTTCAAAAAGACATCGTAAAGCAGTCATTCCGACTTGAATGCTGTCTGGGTACTCTTAAAATAAATGTATATCTCAAAAACAAGTAATATGAGTGCTCGAAGGATAGAAATTGAGGTGTGGCTGCCTATCTAAAATATTAATTATAATCAAACCATAAGATATTCAGCTGCCACTTTTAATAGGGATCTTTGCATTAACTATACGAAAATATTTTTAAAATTCTAGGCAACGGCTGGCCTTGCTTCTTGAGCTCGAAAACAGCCGAAAGTTTTGGGGTTGTCCGCAGGGCCAACCGTTGTCCAGAGTTTTTTTTATATCATTTAAGTGTATTTATAAATTTAGATATACTTTAATATGACGACATCGAATTAAGGCATGCAAAATTAAATTTATATAATGCATGCTTAAAACAAATGTCTATTACATTGGCCTCATGAATTTTTTCACTAAACATTGATCATTTCTGATTATTCGGGTTCACTGTTAAAATTTTTTTCTTGCTCCCCAAGCCGAAAGTACGGTCTTCCTGGTCGTATTGCACTTCAGAAAGTGCCTCTTTTGAGGTCGGCTCGCAGTACAGAAAGCTGTCACTAGAGTGCGCTTATTTATAGTATGACTCCGTTATGTAGCAAATGTACAGAGATTTTTTAATTACAAGCAAATAAATTAAGCATTAGAATAGTCAAAATAAAAAAAAATGCACGTACAGATTTTTTCATTTTTTATATTTCAACCATAAATTTTATTGAAATTTGAAGTGTTACAATTTTGTTATCAATAAAGAAAATAACGCATAAAGTAAGAAAATATACGAGAGATGATAATATATTATTAGGGGGCATCCATTAATTACGTGAGCTATTTTTCGATTAGTTTAGACTCCCCCCCCCCCCTTAGGTGAGATTTAGTGAGATTTGCCTGGACCCCCTTTACGTGAGATTGACGCTAAAAATATTTTAAATTAAATTTATTTTTACTATTCGGGAAAGTAATAAATCTTTCAGGTATACTATAGTTAATTTATTTCAATTAAATAAAAAATAAACAAACAGATAAAAACAACACAGTTTTTAAATGTTTACTCAATAATGGTCCGCAGCAGTCGCGATTGCCACACTTGACCACCTGTGAAAATAAATTAATTTGAAACTAATGCCCATGAAATAAATGTTTTAACATGAAGAATACACTCAATACCTGCAATAAATACTAGCTTTCTCTGACATGGTTGGCATACCATAGCTCATCGGTCAAGTCAGGTACAGAAGATTCATCATCGTTCGGCTGTATGTATTCGGCAACTACTTTGTGCCCATCAATTGATACCGAGCTCCATACTTCGGCTAGAACTTCATCTGCTTTTTGGAAGTTGTCCCGTTCTAAGGAAGAATCGATAGTTTTGCTGCTGTCATTCAAGTGTGATCCATATGAATCATGAGGAAGAATCAAACCTGCCTATTCTCGGCTTAAAGGAGCCATTCTTCTTTCTACTTTATTAAAAGCGCTTCTTCCTGGAGCATTGGTCACTAAAAATATAGCATCTAGGTCGTATTTTTTGAAGTGATTCACCGCGTTTGCTATCACTTTAGGATAACGAGGGTTTTCATCCGACCCACCATCGCACGAAATAATAATAATAGGCTCTACTATGCCTTGACTGTCTTTCACAAACTTTTCAAAAGCGTCACAAGAGAAGAGCTTATTTAGGTCATCAGCGTGAGATGTCGCGGTGGACGAAGAGTGTTTTGCACTACGGATAGCAATGTACATCGGTCCACTATAACCAACAGCTTCAGGGTGCGCCATTTTATTCGATTTAATTTCACAAATCGCGTACACACTTGGATTTAATTTATGTTGAGGAGCAATCACGAAATCGTGATCTAGCAAAGAAACTTTATATTCCACGTGCATGAGCAATGGTTTCTGTTTATTAGCTGCTGTTAGCCCAATGGGAACACGAGCTTTATCGTCCTGAGATAAATAAAGAATTTTATTTGGACCGAGAATTAAAGCAACTGTTTCCAGAGACCTTATTGAAGACCTTATTAAAGATACACAAAAATTCTGGTCTGGATGTGCTTTGTGGTGATCAGCTTCGGGGCAACTGAGCTTTATGGGAACCGTTACAACATATCTCTTTGCCTCAGAAGTATTACTTTTTCTAGGGAGTAAGCGAATGTATGCACCACTTCTCGATATATTAAATCCCAGCTCAACGAGCTTTGTGTGTAGATCAGACAGAGTCTGACAAGTGCGAACAACTTCACATCGTCGGCGTTCTTCAGCGGAAGCACCGAACATTGTCAAGTTTACGATGGTCTGAAGAAGATCTGATTGCTGCTCTTCTGTTTAGACTCGCGGTTGGTTTACCGAAAGTGATTGTTGTTACGTGCAAGACTTGTAATAAGTTTTGCACCAAGAAAAATATTCAAGATTTCAGTATTGCACACCTCGAACGCTAAGCGGAGAGGTAGTGCTCTACTGTCGCCATTTTATTTTATGCGACTGTGCGCTATGATATTTCCAAAGTAACTACTATTACAAAAATTTACAATGTTCAAAGATAGCTTGACCTTAATAGGAAGTAGGATGATTTGTCAACGAATGGCAAGTAGGTCAGGTGACCAAAGGGAGGAGTAATTAAAAGGAGATGGTTTTTTGGGAAAGTGTAGGTGGCGAGAGAGGCCAGGTGCAAGGTTTGACGTCATTGGGTCCAATGGCATACCCGAAGATAATTGAGGTAACGGTATGGTTGGACCCTAATGGCAATGTTTACCAAAAATATTAGTACGTCTACTAAATTTTATAATAATATACAGACTACGACAAAAAACCCGGAATATTGTAGAGAAATTACAAACGAATATGTCTAAATGTAAACTTTATGACTATAAGAGGATGAGCGAGAATACCCATCTCTTTTGGTATAAATATTTTCTAAAATATAATATTTTAATGGCTGGGAAAATCCTGCTATTTGACGACAGCTCAATATAATTTTTAAGCCTAAGACTGCAATAAACAAATAAGCAGCTTAAAACTTAAGTAAACTAAAATTTAAGTGTATCTTTAAAAATACATTTTGACTATAATTTTGAACAAATGAATTTGAAATCTGTCTAGACAAAAAATAATTATTTTAAAATATAATAAAATTAAAAATTATAAAATTATAAATGTGCGACTGAACATCTTCTAAGCGCGGACGTCCAGGGGTAGGTCTTGGTTTCAATGATTTTGCGGTTTCTGGATTCTGAGAGTAGTATTCTTGCATCTTGCTTTTATGGTATTCCCGGTGCTTTTTTGAATAAGTAATCTGCTTTTGTTTTCTTTTTTATATTTTTTTCACACTCATCAACCTCCTGTCGTAACCTTACGATTGTTTCATGCTCGGTACCGTCAGCAATTAAAGAATTTTTACGCCGTTCGGTGAGATCAAGTTTCGTACGAAGATACGAAATTTTTTTCTTGAGTGCATCTTGAGCAGGAGTTTCACGTTTGCGAGCAATTGAAGTCTCCACTTCATTTTCGTCATCACTCATTTGAATTGGAAGAATTTCTTGGTTATTATTCTCCAAAAATTGAAAATTTGATTGATTAAATGGAAAATTAAAAAAAAAAAGATTTGTGACAAGATCATGTCACGTAGCAAAAATAAAATCAGTTACCCTGTATTAATCATTGATATATTATTATTATATATTTGAAGATTAATATATTGAAGAAACATTGTACTTACTTGAAAGGTCTTTTTCGTTATTATCGTCAATGCGCTCAACACTCGTTGATGCGAGTGGTGATTCGATCAGAGTAAGTGAAAGCTCATTAACAGAAGAAAGTGATGCCGAAGTCCCAGCATGATCAAAACTTTTCCCTATAAAATTTGAAAAAATTATACTACACTTGCAAAAAGTCTCTTTTTTCAATCTATTCAAAATTAAATTACCCAAATGAACAGTACCAGTTAATTAATCGTTATTAAAATTATTGATTTTACTTCTTTATTCAAATTAATATGTCATTGAATCTTACCTTGCTGATGAAAGACAACATTGTTTCTGCCTTCTTCTGAACAGTAGCATTTCGCAATTTTTCAATTTCTTGATTAATGTAATCACTTAAAACTTTTTTATTGTTACGTCCGATTAGTTTTTATATTTTCAAATCAATTTTTTTTTTAATTCATAAATTTTATAACATACAATGAACCACGTGAACAACAAAATATCTATTAAGGAAAATCTTAGTGGAGAGAATAATGCGTGCGCCGACCAAGATTAGAAAATTTTGGGCCTGAGAAACAAAAAAGGTCTCGCTCTCTTCTGGCTGCAATCATCAAGAAGAAAAAGAAAAGTGTAGTATAAATTAAACTAGTATATTAATTTGAAGCTCATCAAGTATTTACACAGGAAAACAGGTATAACAAAATAAAATCAAAATATTACATAAAATGTAAAAGTGTTCTGTTACATGAATTATAACATTAAAATTTAAACACGTGTCACTTATAATTAAAGAATGAAATAAATTAAAAAATGTCCAATTTAGTAATGTCCGAGTTATAAAATTAAAATTAAAACACGTGTAATTTAAAAATCAAAATATTACATAAAATTTAAAAGTGTTTAGTTACATGAATTATAACATTAAAATTAAAACACGTGTAATTTAAAAATCAAAATATTACATAAAATTTAAAAGTGTTTAGTTACATGAATTATAACATTAAAATTAAAACACGTGTAATTTAAAAATCAAAATATTACATAAAATTTAAAAGTGTTTAGTTACATGAATTATAAAATTAAAATTAAAACACGTGTAATTTAAAAATCAAAATATTACACAAAATTTAAAAGTGTTTAGTTACATGAATTATAAAATTAAAATTCAAATACGTGTCATTTATAATTCAAGAATGAAATAAATAAAAAAATGTCCAATTTAGTAATGTCCGAGTTATAAAATTAAAATTAAAACACGTGTAATTTAAAAATCAAAATATTACATAAAATTTAAAAATGTTCAGTTACATGAATTATAAAATTAAAATTCAATTACGTGTCATTTACATTAAAGGATTAAAGAAATTTAAAAATGTTCAATTTAGTAATGTCCGAATTATATAATTATAAAATTAAAATTCGAACATATATAATGTAAAATCCAAATAGTAAATATAATTTTTCAATTGTGTAATTAGGGTCGGCTGCTAGCCACCTAATACTTTTGTTATTAATTATAAATAACTGTTTTATGAGTTGACAATATAGTAGAAATTAAAATTTAAATATCGTATTATTAATTTAAAAATTAAACCTATCCTCCTTAATAAAAGATCTCTGGGGTTCCCGGTCTATAGGCTTCGGCTTGGGCCAAATACCCACAAAAACATAATTTATGTCCAAATCCGACGTAACATTATCATTGAACTTTAATTTTGCTTCCTTCCACAAACAATTCACTTCTCGCTGGCACGTTTTTTTTCGCCTTTTCGGCATGTCGCTTAACTATGCATCATAAAAATTCTGATATAAACTCATATTAAAGACAAAAAATAAACATGACTAAAACACTGACTTACACGGTACTGATGTCACGAATAACTGACTGCCAAGTAACGAGTTTGAACAACTTTGTATTTAAGTTCTTTTTTTGCAGTGGGAAATTCCGCGAATTTGCTAGTAATGTGAGTAGCGCTTGGCACTTGTAACTCGGAGAATTCGTGCATAGGGAATAATCTATACGTTGCCTATACTATTGTCTTTTCTTTTAAACACCCGGAACATTTTTTTTCTTTTTTTATATTTCTCTCGACTAAATGATTTTAATAGCCATGAGATTTATTTTAGCGGGCAAAATAAACACTTAAAATAATTTTTTTTTATATCTGTAATATTTTATATTTTTTGAAGTTGAGGTGAGATTTTTGATGATCTTACCCTCGGTTTAAATGAGATTTGGTGAGATTTAATTGGACTCCTTCCCCCCAATTCTGAACTTACGTAATTAATGGATGCCCCCTTACTATTGCGTTATCAAAGTTAGTGTTTGAGCTTATAAAGAAGCCTTTAATATATTACCAAACAGAGGAATAAAGTACCTAGTTTCAACTAAAATTGAATCTATAATTATTTTTTTCAATGGTTTAATGCGTTTTTGATGCCCGCCCCGACTTTTGCAAAACTGAGGCGAAGCTTTTTGTAAAAGTCAAGCCCCCCCCCCCTCACACCACTCGGCTGCGCCTCGCAATGTTAGTTATTTCAACGTACTTTCGGCTGGGGAACAAAAAAAATAGTCAACGACCCCCGGCCAAAAAGCTGAATGTCCTGACGTATGTAATATCAGGAAATTCAACTTTCTGGCCTAGTGTCGTAATATACTATTTAAAGCACTAATGCATCCCTTCTATTTCGAAATTGAAAAAAATAAGTGTGATATATCCCCATTCCATAAGGTACTATTATATAGATAGCTGGTGGTTTTAAAAATGGTAATCAATTTTGATTGCCGAATAGTTGGTGATAAAATCTTTTGATAATCCTGTTATTAAGGTAATGACAGTTTTATTTTCTTTGAAAGTATAATTTTATATTGCAACAAACATTTATTAGGAACGATTGTCGAATCCTTGATAAAGTTAGTTTGCAATTTGATTGTAACTTATAGTCCGTAACAGAAGAAAAAATAACAACCATTAAAACAATATTTTACGAAAAAATTTTAAAAACAGTTGGCTCGGATTTGCTCTCTAAATGTGAATTAGCGAAATTCACTACCAAATAGTGAATGTTCAGTAATTTTCACTAATTCAGTTGTAGAGATTATACACATTTTTGTTTAAGGAATTTAGTTTTTAATCATTTTTTTGACAATATTTTTTATTCCCTACTACTGCGGTGAATAATTAAAAGTTTAAAAATCAATTTAGTATTATATTTTTAATTAATTGAAAATACAATTTAAATAGTAATTTTTTACTTTGTAAAGTAAAAAAGCAAAAGGAATACTGAGTTAAATAACGATGGAGGGGAAGATAAGTTTATTCAGTGTTTGTTAAAGTTCTGGAGCTCATTACTCGAGAGTTTATGTTCTGAAAATGCACCGACGCGAATAATTAGACGTACTAACTGTAGTTAACAAAAATTTCATGTTTATTCAGATCAGCTGTGTTACTGAATATAATGTTACTAATTCATAAATGTGATTTGAGTATTAAATGTATTGGGTTAACTGAAAATAATTTTATTTAAATAATTAATTAACAAACAAATTTATTTTTACTCAGAAAATTTCAGTTGTATCAATATTAATAGTTGAAACTTTGTTATACTCATTAGTGAAATTACTTTGATGTTGAAAAGTTCTTAATGAACATTAAAAAATATTAATGTAATAATTACACGCCGATAATTTTTTTAGTAAAAATTTTATTCAAATATACTCTAAAGAATAATTATTTTTACTACACCTCATAGTAATATTTTTGACTTAGCAGGCATTTTTACTTTTTTCTCTCTCACACCCAAATGAGCGAACGGTATTGTTGCACTAATACAGTAATCAAGAACTTTGGCCGAGTATTTCTCTTAAAAAAACGAATGTTATCAAAAAATTAAAGCGCTCTTCGCTAGATTAGACAGTAGTGCACCAATTTGCAGTCTGTAATTTGTATTTAAAGATTTTGTTTCCGAAAAAAACTCAGTCAAAAATACTTGATAACCCCTGTTAGTAAAAAATCTATTACTTTATTTTAATATTCACAATAAAAAAAAATCGGTCTCAGTTGACCCTGCGGGCCAGCCTCCAAACTTCCCGCAGTTTTCAAGCTCATTGAGCTCGAAAACATTGTCGAAAATACATTTTCGAGCTCGAAAATACTTTTGAGTGCCTTTGTTTTTGAAAAATAACGTTTTTTACCATTTTTTCTGCAACAATATCTCTCGAACGAATTCACCGATTGCAACGGTTGAGGTGGCGATCGACGCGTTTTATTGAATTCTAGAGCTGATCAAATTTTAAAATTGATTTATCAAGTCGTTTTTGAGAAATTTCAAAAAAACTAAAAAAAAAAAAATTTCTTTAATTTTTTCGTTCACGGTTTCTCTTGAACGAATGAACCGATTTTGATGGCTGAGGTGGCATTCGACGCGGCTTATAAAGTTTTAGAGCTGATTAGATTTTGGAATCAATCCATCGAGTGAATTAAAAGTTATTCAAAAAAAACATTTTTGAAAAAATTTTATTTTTGGAATATCTCCGAACGTACCCTACCGATTAAGCTCAAATTTTCAGTGCTTATAGTAATTAACAAGTCGCGTCGAATGACACCTTGACGATCAAAATCGGTTCATCCGTTCAGAAGTTACCGAAATTTTACATACGTACGTACGTACGTACATACATACATACATACATACATACATACATACACTCGGACATCATCTGGAATTTAGTCAAAATAGCTTCCTAGAACCTCAAAACGTCGATATCTGTTGGAGTTTCGATTTTTGCAAATCGGGGTGAAAACAATAACTTCCCGAAATTTTTGAAAATTTGCAATTTTCTTAGCGGGAAGTTAATAACTAAAAAAAACAAGGTGTAGTAAAATAATTAATCAGTTTAAATTTAAAAATTCCAGCTTTTTTACACTTTGTACGACACAGCATGGTAATTTTATCAAAAATCGTTTACTTTCGAGTTTGTTCGGAAATATTCGGCTCTTTTCGATCACTCCTGTACAGATAGGTTAGAATTAATTTCGTGACGTATTGAGACGTAAGCGAACATCTCTATTTATATATAACATCTTGTGAATTTTCTTTTGTATTACAAATATAGATATGTATTTGAGGCTTATGAAGTTTTGGATAAATTTAGTAGGTGGACAGATTGTATTATTGTAAGCGGGGATTTATTTCTATAAATGAATTTTGATTTTTTTTACAAAATTAACTAGCCTCTATTTTGTTGTGACTAAGTGATTGCATGTATGTTGAGTTAATGAATGTATTTAATCTATTTTTTTTCCAGCTTTCGTTCATTCACAATTTTTTTTTTTAATTTGCTGTTTTTATTTTATATTTTAGCAATATTTCACTAAATATTTTAATTTAGCACAATCAATTACGATGCATCTAGTATAAATTTCTAATATAAAATTTATTCTATTGCTTTTTCAAAATTACAGTGCACATCGTAAGGGCTAGTTTTTCAAACCGAGTTGATTTTTAATCGGGATTAAGTTATTTTTGTTGGTATATTTTATTTATATATTATTAATGTGCAGATATATTAGCAATATTAAATAAATCCCGGATAAAAATAAGCTCGATTTTAAAAACTGGCTCCAAATTATGCTCAATGTATTTGAAAAATTTCTATGTTATCGGCTAATTTCACCACAATTCCATAATGTCCTCATGCATTCTATAACTACAGTAATTCTTTTATTAGTTTTTGATGTAAAAACTACCGTAAAATTCTCTGAGTGTAGTTGTTTTTAAAAAAACATTGGTAATTTTTTGTGTATAACAAGATAATATTTAAAAAATTAACGAGTCATATTTAAATTTTACGTAAGAGATATGATTAATTATAAAAATATACATGGATATTTTAATAAAAGAAATTATGAAGATAAGATGAATTCTCATCTCTTGTCGTCATCGTTAATTGAGCGAGTAATACCTTCGTCAGCTGGCGGAACTAACTTGGAAGTTTGCCAGATGTTTCAGCTCTTAACAGGTGTTTATTCATACAATTTACTATATTTCTTAATTATTACTTTACTACCATATTTAAATAAATACTCATATTTTTATGTTATTTATTATTTCCAGTATCGTACATGTTAAATTTGATATTTGTAAATAAATATATAATTGGCTGATTATTTAAAAAAAAATTTTTTTTTTCGTGTGTCTTAATATATAAATATTAATATTTTTTATCAGAATTTCTATTTTTTAGACTCATTAAATCGTATAATTATTCAGAATAAACACTCAAAGGCTTAGAATGACGATTACCGAGTCGCTGCATTTACAGAATTGCTGTTAAAACATTAAGGTAGTTTTTTCACTGTTTACTTTTATTCTGTTACTTTTAAATGTTATTAATGTTCAAATATCATATGACAGAAATTCTAAATAAAAATTATTAAACTATGCTTAACAACTTTTCGATTTACAAGTTTGGCATTTTTGCTACTTGCCATTTTTAAATAGAAATTTTTACTTTGCAGAAATTGAATAAAACGCTAAAAAATTTTACTTTTTTTTTCGCTTTTACCCCCTGAAACGTTAGCAGTGAAAAATCTTCCCAACAGACGGGCTCTCTAGATGAACCCTAAGAGGTCGCTATTTTAATTTTAATTTTTCATCTAACTTTGATATGGTCATAATAGTGCGAAAAATTATCGTGACAAATAACAAATATATATAAATATTTAATTACAACACAATTTTTAATCTGATTAGTACATTTTTTCCAGTCGTTATATATCGTATTTTGAGTGTAATTGAAAAAAAAAACAAAATTGTTTCACTTAAGTTGATAAATTACAAAGGTAACCTTACTTTTGCCGCATGGCGGCAGATACACATTTAGACAATGATGTTTCCATGAAAGATGCCGAGGATGAGTTTACTCTGACTCGTTTTGATGCGGACACAACGGGAGCTGCGTCACTTGAGCGATTGATGCTTTCAAACTTGATCAACGCATCGCAAAGTAAATCAGGAAATTTGAGGCGCTATTTAGATAAAAACTCTAGAAATATCAGATCAGCGAGCTCAAATTATGAAAGCAGCACAGATAAAAGAAGAAAAGAAAATCTAGTGGAAATGACGAAGAAAAAAAATGGCAGTTAGTCCGACCAACAAACAACTAACTCCTACAACCAAGCATGCACAAATGCGTCACAGATCCATACATAACCTGGAGGAGGCATCAACAGCAATAACTCCGTCCCCGAACCAAATTCAACGACAAGCAGACAGGTCCAATCAACAGCACAAGAAGATTTAACCAAGGGATCCAAAAATATTTTGACGGTAAGCAGACAAATGGTAAAGTGAAACATTAATTTTAGGCTTATCGAACCTCTGTCAAAAGGTACATGGCTACTAACTTTTGATCAATGTAACAAAGCTAACAAAATCTTAAACAGCAAGGAATTTATTAACAATCATGGCTTCACTGCATTTATACCCAGAGAAAAACTGTTCAGGAAATGTGTCGCAAGAGGAATACCTATCGACATCACCAAGGAGGAGTTTATGAACCGGTAATGTCAACTCATCAAATAGAGGCTTAGTTGTAACGGACATGTACCGATTCCAAAGAAGAGTCACTGAGGAAGGGGTTGTCAAACAAGTAGATATTGAATCAGTTTGCTTCACAATTAGAGGCACAACCAGACCTAAAGATATTGTACTATTTAAAACAATGTTCAGGATATCACTCTATATTCCATCGATTAGACAGTGCTGTAAATGCGCAAAAATTGGCCATATTAGTAATTTTGCAGAGAAATCGAAAGATGCCTTATGTATAGCGAGAGTAAATATCAAGAAAATGGATGCCAACAGGCTTCAAAATGTATTAACTGTGGCAACTCCCATTGTTCACTTGATAGAGATTTCCTAAAGGTCAAAGAAGCTAATGAGATTAGTAAAATTATGGCGTACGACAATCTCATGTACAAACAAGCAAAAAGCTTTTACGAAGCAAAAGGAAGGGTATCAGCATCAACTCACGATATGACATCCTAATAAGTAATGATCTTAAGTGTAAAAGAATCTATAATTTATATAATTGTAAGGGAAGTATCGAATTGTGTGCAATTCAAATTTTCCTAGCCGAATCAAAACTTACTGGTGTTTCCTGTTACAGACCTCCAACCAATAATATCAATGAAACTTCGTGGTTGCGCTTTCTCACACAATTTCAGGAAAAATTTATTGTTGTTGGAGACTTCAACACACATTACCCCTAGTGGGGCAATAGATTACGTTGCGAAGAAAGTAAAAAACTTTTTAACGCGTTAGAAAGATCAGAAGTGGGAATTTTTAATC
The DNA here is from genome assembly GCA_964016945.1 of Microplitis deprimator. Lineage (NCBI taxonomy): Eukaryota > Metazoa > Arthropoda > Insecta > Hymenoptera > Braconidae > Microplitis > Microplitis deprimator. The sequence goes on along the minus strand of OZ024708.1, from coordinate 16,069,230 downwards.
AGGGGAGTAGTACATACTACTCGCGTTAATATGGTACAGAACCCGCTATAGATTTAGCTTTCGTTGATAACGCTTCGCCGGCGTCATACAACTGGCCGGTGGGTCGTGATTCATGGGGTAGTGACCACTATCCCATTTTTATCACGCTCAACGAACGAACCGAACAGAAAACTCACTTCAAACCACCAAGACTCGTTAACTGCAAAACGGATTGGAACTTAGTAGACGAAAACCTAAAAAGTGCGTCAAACAATGTGCTGAAATTATTAATAACCATAGCATAAACACACAAGTTAAGTACACAATATTTTTAGCTATTATTACTAATTGTATAGAAGAGGCCAACCCAAGTAAAAGCTTCAACAGATCTGGAAGTAACAGTAAACAACAAACGCAAATTAATACTCCAAGTACCGCCCCGTGGTGGAATAATGAATACGAAAAATTAGTTAGAATCAGAAAAGCAGCGTCGCTGCAGTTTAAACACAACGCTAGTAAAGACAACTTCAGAAAATTGGTGAAAGCGGAGCACAATACCAAAACCGGATTGGCTAAGATTAAAAAAGCGAATTTTAAAACGTATTGCGATTCACTAACGAAATACACCGATCCATCGTTCATTTGCAAGAAACTTAGTCTTTTAAAGTAGATGGAACACTTCTAATACCTCCAACGAATATTCAGAAGAGGTCATTAATAATGTTAATATGGCTATAGATCAATTATGCCCATCAATGTGTTATCCGATGTATTAGTTGGCAGACTCTGAAAATTTCATACAGATAGCGCACAACCGTGGTTTAAAAATTTTAAATTCCGCAGAAAATCTAATGTAACCATTAACAAGTGGCCACACCTCCTTAGCTAGTAGTTTGTTTCGTTTCAGAATAGTAGAGTCCAGTCAATGTCCTTGTGGAGAGTCTGAGGAAGAGCAAAATCCCGTGTTTTGGTAGTGTAAGTTGTATGATGAGGCTAGAAAATATTTGATTCATGATCTCATGAAGAATAAAATATATCCTCCTTACTCTATCGAAGCCATGTTAAGTGAAATTAACTCAGTGGCTGTGATTGCCCTTGCTAAATTTATAAATTCTATTAATGTAAACATTTAACTACTCTCTAAATAGTATATTACACAACTAGGGAAGTAAAGTAAGAAATGTCTCAGATCACATGTAATTGTTGGCCGAGGCGAAGCCAATGTCAACAAACATGTAATCTGAGGCTTTCTTATTTACTTCCCGAGGAGTGTATACTATTTTTCTCCTCGACGGAGGCGGAAAGCGGCAACTTCGTTTTGCACAGTGGGACGAAAGTTGACGCTTTCCGCCCGGAGGTGAGAAAAAACGAATTAGTGAAATTCTCGCGAATCAGTGGATAGTCACTATTTCTACAGCTATAAGTATACCACTAATTCAACCAGTGGTATACTTATAGCTGGTTCCCAGTGAATATTCACTTATTTGAAGTGAATTTCACTGATTCATTTTTAGAGAGTAGTCACCAAAGCATTTCTCAAATATTTTAATTTCTATTTTTCAACAGATTATTTTGTTATTTAAATTTAGTGCCTCATAACTCTCAGTGTTACCACCCTCTAGAAGGGAATTTATATATATAATTATTTGTATTCACGGCAGAGTGAGCTCTTAGCTCAAGCTTTCTTTATATATTTTCAATAAAAAAAAAAAAACAACCATCTAACTAACATGTAAAAAATTGTATTTTCATTAAAAATTTAATTACTCGTAAGCTACTGAACATTTTTCAAATTTATGCATAATTCACTAAAGCTGATTTCTCAAGTTTTCCAAAATCCTATGATGTCATAATTAAAACGCCGATTGAAGCTTTCTGAAACGTATCGATCTTGTATTTTAAAAGGAAATTATCAATTTTTATTTTATTTTTTTTTTGAAACTTAGATTCATTTACATAGTTTATTATAAGTTACACATCTTAATGTCTTTTGCGTAATATGATAGAAGCCTGAATTTATCTAGGAAAGTTTCCCAAAATCTCAAAATGTTGCCCTCTGATAAGCACTTGGATTACGAAAATTAGGCTAAAATTTATGGCTCTTCTTTATGTTTTCAATTATTTATAGGAAATTCTTATTTTATGAACGGTAAAAATTCAAACTTCAATCGAATTTTCCTATATAAATGTAAAAGTAAATATCGACCTCAAATCCTACAAATTTTATATATCTGTATATTTTTTTTGTACTAGTCTTCTTTTTATGCTAATTTATTATATTACAAGTTGCGGAAATTTTAAAGCCAGTACTGAGTTGAATAGATTTAACGGTCTGTACATATTCAATGTATATAAATTTATGAAAATCAATAATTTTTTCCATCGGTTCATTTCATATTTACACTTTAATGCGTTTGAGGTCTTACATTTTGCGTTTTAGATATTAAAATTCAATATTAACTCTTGTGAAAAATAAAACAAATAATAATTATGTTTTGTGACTCATTCATAATTATTATTAATTTTTTATATCAAAATTTTAATAATATTCTTACAATCATTTGTTTAAAAAAAGGTCGTAATTTTAAATTTAAGTTGTATTATTTTTTTTATACTGATGAGTAGTGAGATCCATAATATGTCCGACATAAGATATTCTGACATCACAATATTTATATTAGTTACGTAACAAAGGTGATAGTTAAATATGATTTTGTTGTTCAGATGGTAGATAAAAGTAATTGCATCGGAAAATTTCGAAAGATATAATTGAATTTTTAACAGCAGCATGTATTTTATTCGAAAATGAAAAAAAAAAAAAATAATTTTAATCAACGACAGTTTTTAATACAGTAGTAACAAATGTCTCGTGCACTTGATAATATAAATGAATGTTGATGTTTTTTGAAATTTTTTCATGGAATAATTAAAGAATATCCAATTAAAGAACTAGTATTAAATTTGTTGCAGTTGAAACAAGATTCAAAAAAAACTTTTTTTTTTTCAATTCTATGACTGTATCCATTGTAAAAAATCATGAGTGAATTCGGAGTGATTATGGATTTTATTTAAATCTCAATTCATTCCGTCACTTATAGTTCTAGAATTTGACAAAAAATCACTCATCATATGGAGTAAATAGGGAGTTTTTTTTCCAGCGGAGTGATTTTGGAGTGAAATAGATTCTATTTAAATTCACATTCGCTCCGATTTAGAGTTTTAATATTAAAATAAACTTTTTTTAGGAGTTAATTTGACTCCAAACCGGAGTTTAAATATTAGAATAAACTACCCTTCGGAGTTAATTTCATTCTAAGGGGATTAAATAAATACAAAGTCATCCACTCCGCATTCACTCTGGATTTAATCTGCGTTCACTTAGCAGCTTTTTTATAGTGTATAGGTAGTGACTTAATATATTTTAATTTTAACATAAGTAACTATTATTTTCATTATTATTATTAAGTCATGAAATTTTTACGATTAAATAGAGTTTGTTAATAAATTAAAAAATTCGATAGTATGTAAAAAATCGAAACATCAAATGACATATGATAAAAAATATATATATATATATATATATATAAAAGTAAAAGAAAAAAAAACTTAGCTAACATCCAATAAACCTGAATTATAGATAGAAAAAGAGAGAATCTTATCCTCCAACGAGGATTCAATCGATATTGTGGCCTTTAGCTTGATTGAGAAAGAAAGCGATTTGCCTCGTGGCACATGCTTTTTTTATCTTTTCTTCTTATTCATAACTTTTGACAGCTTGTGACAAAGCAAATTCAATGCTATATATTTTTTTATCGTGACAGAACTTTTTTTTTCTTATTTGTTGTACACTAATTTTTCTTTCATTTCTTACAGCCGAATTTTATTTTTTTATTTTTAGTTCAATTTTATTATTGAAAATTGTTTTTGAATATTCCTTATTTTTATTTTAGACGTCGATTTTTATTTTTTAATCCTACATCTCATACTAGTGCGCTGCCAGTAGTTGATGGAGCAAAAAAAAAAATGATAACAATCAAATCAAAAAATAACAGCCAAATTTTTTTATGAATTACCGGTTTTAAGTTTTTTTATTGATTATAATTAAACAAAAAAAAAAAATTCCAAAGGATTCTTGTGACAAAAAAATACAAAGCTAATAAAAAAAAAAAAAATTAGGCCAATTTATTTCGTTTTTTGAGTTATTCCAAAGATTCGTTCATGACAACTGACAGGACTGTTTTAATCGATTAAAATAATTCATTTAAATCAATAGAATATTGAATCGACTAAATGTCGGATTGTAATTATTCCTCAACAAATTGTCTTTGTACTAGTATACAATTAAATTGATTTTAGTTTAATCAAAAGAATACACAGATGATTTTACGTGAGTAAATTCGTCGGAAAAATGATTTCGATCGTAAGGCACAAACAGCGCGCTCGTGCTTGAGGTGTGCAATATGAAAAAATAAATTATTGCTAGATTATTATTATGGTCGAAGTATAACTAATTTTTGAATTTTTTTTAGATTTTCGATATCGCTTATAGTTATTGAGTTATTAACAAAAAGCTAAAATTCTGTATTTTATCTATCTATTATCTAAGTTTTTTGTTAATAAAAAATTGAAATTTTGATGAATAAAAAAAAAATAAAAAACATATCTTGCTCAAAATTTGATTCCCCATCGAATGACCTATCACTCATATTTTTGCCACAATTCTAAAGATTTTTACCAGCAAATTCACTCAGGATTTTCACAAAAATTTTCGTAACTATGTAACATAGTAATGGTTACCATTCTAGCATAGAAATCAGAACTATTCTTTTCTCTCCGTTTATTAAAATTTTTAATTTACTGTTTAATTTCAATATTTTTATATAATCATTTCAAAAATATTTTATTAATGAGGAAAACTTCTAATTTTTCATTAAAAATTCAAATAATCTGCACATTCTTAAATTTTTTTTTTTTTTTTTATACAATTCTGTTCTATACAATAAAAAAGAAAAAAAAGTTTCGTTATAAGTAACTGAGAATAAAATATAAGGACTTACGATCGATATAATTACCCTGAGGCTATAACTATTACTTTATCTGATAAATGCGACTATTACTATTACTATGACAGTTACATAAATTATAAAATAATGTTCTTTATATAAATCAAAAATACATTTTCTTTAAAAAATCCTCGATAATTGTTATCGCTTCGAAAAAAAAAAAATTTTTTTTTAATTTTTTCAAGAATTTACATACCTATTATTCATTATTGTCAATTTTTTTCACTATTCCATTACTTATAGAATCTTTTTAGCCAATAAATTGTACTTTTTGTATAAATAAAATTTTTTAATTTCCTGATTGATGACAGCAACAAAATGAAATTTATAAAATAAACAGAAATTCATATAATCACATTTGAACTTGTTTTTTATCATCAACACTTCAATCTTTTTCTTTTTTTAACTCTCATACTATCCTGCAAAACGGACTGGTGTTCCCATAGCAGCATTGACCGCTTCTATTTATATAACACTTTCGTATATACTTATAACTATATAACTATACTGCCCCTTTTCTACCCTTGTCGACCTCACTTTTGCTCTTGACGTGACGCGGAACGATTTTTAAGTTACCTCGTTCACTTTATAAAAGCAGATTGAAATTATTTATCCTTTGAATAATAAGAATAGTAACAACAATTAAAAAAAAACCTTAAGTTTTAAATCTCTACTAAGTTATAATATATTAAATAATCAATACTCAGTAAATTTTTGTTTCAATAATAAAAACTTTTATCAAGTATGATAAAAGTGTGTACAATTAACAGTGAAGTTTTACAAGTTTACTATAACTTTTTGATCCTAAAGGTCAAGGTTTATGTCCAATAAATTAGTACACGCACACCTGCACATGCGATTCAAATAATATTTTTTTTATTTTATATTGTTTAATTTTTGTCTATATGCCAATTGTTGATATTAGATTATTTATTTATAGATAGATTTAATCGAATATATAACTTTTTTCCCACCAGGGTATTATCACTTGTCAAATTACATAAAATTTTATAAATGTATATATACATACATATATATTTATTTTATATATAAATATAAGATTATTCTGATATTGATCGTTTTTTTTTTCATTGAATGTATTATAATAGAATTATAAAAAAATAAAATGAAATCATATGGAAAATTTTGAATATTACTTTTTTTATGATTTTTCCATTTACTACTAATTTTAAAATACTTTCGAATTTCTATTAGTTATTAAATAACAAAATTTCTTATATTAATCAGTTCTAAATATTAAATTTTTTTTTTTAAAGGGTACACTGAAAAAAATAATCGGTAGTCGCTACCGATTATTTCGGTTCTACTGACGAATTTCAGTGGACATCAAAAAACTATTGCTGAAGGATGTTACACGGGATGTGTGTACACGGAGAGAAAAGAATAGTAATGATTACTATGCTACATAGTAACCAGACTCATTTTTTATAAAATGGTAAATAATGCTATGTAGAATAGGACTCATTACCATTTTTCTGGTAATGATTACTATGTTACATTGAAACAACTAAAATGGTAAAAATCGCTATCTAGCATGGGAATCAGGGCTATGTAGAATGGTTCTTAGTCCCATGCTGGAATTGGCAGGGTGCGGAGTATAGGGTGGGGACAATCGAATTGATTGTAGCGCCCGTAGTGGACGAAATACGCGTTAAATCGGACTTGTCTTGTGAATAGTTAAATGAAAGCAGTGTTAAAAAATGAGAACAAATAGTTATGTTGTTAATTGCAAAAATACTGGCCGAAATAGTAATTGCAAGCCTTACACATTTCGATCCATGATATTCATTTTTGGCTAAAAATTATTACGAGGAATTTTTTAAATTACAAATTTTTAACATGAAGTTTTTTAAATTATTGACTTTTAAAATTTTAAATTACGAATAATTAAAATCACTTTAATTCCTTTACTTCATGCAAATTAATGTTTTTAAATTTGAAAAAATTGTAATTATAATTATTTTAACTCATTTGTTATTTATGACTATTATTGTTGTTGTTATTATTATTATTATTATTATTATTAGCTAACCTTATGTCGTTTAAAATAATATTTATTTTGTATTTATTAAAATTTTTTATATTTAATTTTTTGAGCACGATCTAATCTATTTTTTTCTACCTTTCAAATGTAGTATTGCACATATATTTCGCGATCTTTAAAAATTTTAATTATTTGTTTATAAAAACCTGCCGTATTCTCTCTGTGCTTTTTGAGGATGACTTAATGCGGTCGACAGATGTCATTTTCGTCGCGCACCCAGCCAATAGCTGTCGTTACAGTTTAATAAGTGAGACAAGGAAGTTCACATGCGCGGACGTTTGCGCAGTAACCTGTGTGTATGTGTATGCATGTATATGTGCGATGTATATTATTAAATATTTTAATTTATTTAATTATTATTTATCTGTCTTAAAAAAATGATATTCATTTTTGAGCAATATCTTAATTATTTCAATAGATTAATTCAATTTCTACATATATCTATTTATAGTAACCTGAGTTGTTTGTTTTGTCATAACCTTATTTACTAAAAATGAAATAAATAAAACATCGTAAACGTTACTGGGTAACATTGTAGTGATGTCCATTTACATAGTTCTCTTGTCAATGTAGAATGGTAATCAGTTCTATGCTAGCATAGCCACCGTTACTATGTAGAATGGGGGGGATTACTCTGTCCGGTGACTCGACGCTAAAAATCATCATTTCTATGTAACATAGTAATGGTTACCATTCTACATAGGAATTAGAACTATTTTTTTCTCTCCGTGTACGAGTGAGGACGCGCGCGCGTGTGTGTGTGTGTGTGAACGTAACTGGTACCGAAATAATCGGTAGCGGCTACCGAAAAATAATCGGTAGTGGCTACCGATTATTTTTTTTAGTGTATAGTTAGGAATTAGAATATTGCACACCTCAACCGCGAAAACGTTGAGTGTGCTTTACTGTCACTCTTTTGCTTTCGGCCCTTTCACTGACTATAAATCCTCTCTACCTTCATTATAGAACACCAAATTTGTTAAGGTAGTTGTCGGGTGATGGGCATATTGTCAAAAAGTTCTAAAATTTTTCATACTTATTAAGGGTATTAAGATACAATTACCATTAAAATTAAAAGTCGATTGACCATCTCTAATTCGAGATATTTATAATCGAAGTTCAAATCTTTATCATTGCGAGCAATGAAGAGTGTGCGTTTCAAGTCGCGTTCGTTATTCTAATAAAAAAAAGCTAATAGAAACTTTTGAAAAACTAACAGGAAATTGTTGAATTTGTCCTGAATAGAAAAAAAATAAGTATTTACCATCTCATTGTTGAAATATAGTACACAGTAAAAAACGAATTGTCAAAGTGTAAAAAAAGCGTGTGTTAAATATCTGAGTGTTAAATTTTGAACACTTTTGTGTGTTAATTTAACACACAGTATTCATGTTGTTTGAATCGTCGCAATCGATTGATTTTTTAACACACAAAAATGTTATTTTATTCGATAGCAATACTTTTTATATGTTACTGTCAAATCAATACACAAAATATGTTAAACGGAATGTCGACCATCACAAAAGAATTCTTGGAAAATTTTTATTTTCAACATATACGTGTGTAACTTTTTTTTAACACTTTCAACATGTTGAAGTAACATATAAATAAGCGTAAAATGCTCGTTTTACACACGATATGTGTTGATTTTGACGAATCCTTTTTTACTGTGTAACGCAAAGTTCAACAATAAATGAAAAAATATACATGTCAGTGGATTGGGAAAAAAAAAATCTGACAACGCTGTACGCGAGTATGCATAGTAATATTTAAACGGTAAATTCAACAGATACTTAGTACACTATACAGCAACTGGAAGAGCATTTGCGATGTTCTAAAATTATAATTTAAGAAAATGATCAACAGTATTTGTGTATACTTATATATGAGTAGTGTGAAGGTAAGCTTCTCACGGGTACAATATCAAACAAAAGTAATGTCTCGTTTTGACTACCACCTAACTTACTCTTACCGCGCATATGGCTCATAACTTTTTGACAATATTGTAGCAAGAAAGCTACGTTAAAAGTATATACCATTTTAAGGAAATTTATTTAGGAATATATTTCAATATAACATTTAGTTGATTCATAATGAGATTAATTAAGAAAAATTGATTTAGTCCGAAGCCCCCAGTGCGTTAATTGCAGTGTTCGAACTCGTAAAAATACGATAACTTTCAAAAAACACGACTTATCGACTTAATTATTTTTTATTATCTTTGTATTTTTGATCACGAAAACCCTATTAAAAATCACTATCTGAATCATTTTTGTTTAATTGTAATCAATTAAAAACGTTGAAACTTATTATTCACAAAAAAATTAGCTGCCATTTTTATTTTTACTTTTATTATTATTTTCTTCATTCTTTCTCTCCATCAACTACTGGAAGCAGCACTAGCGTGACAATAGGATTAAAAAAAAAAGACGTCTAAGACAAAAAAGAGGGATATTTAATAAAAAATTTAAATGAAAATAAGAAATACAGAAATAAATTAATAATTTAAAAGTTAACTCGAAATTCATATTAAAAAGAAATTAACGATTCAAAATAAAATGAGCGATTGAGGTTTGCACTTGGATTTTCCAACATTTTTTTTTAAATTAATTATTGAATAATAATAATTTTTTTGAATTTATTATCAAAATTCTAAAAAGTGTTTGACTCGACGAATTAGCCTAAAAATTTTCCGTTGTTTTAAAAGTTAAAAAACTCAAAACATTAAAAATATTTCAGAAAATGTAATGTATTTATATGAAATAATTGCATATTGAAACTCTATAAATAGATAAAAAAAAATCGGTCTGATCAAATTTTTAAATTTAAATTAAAATTTAATTTTAAAATTGATTTATCGAGTCGTTTTTGAGAAATTTCAAAAAAACTAAAAAAATAATGTTTTTTTAATTCTTCCGTTCACGGTTTCTCTTGAACGGCGGCTTATAAAGTTTTAGAGCTGATTAGATTTTGGAATCAATCCATCTAGCGAATTAATAGATATTCAAAAAAAACATTTTTGAAAAAATTTTATTTTTGGAATATCTCCGAACGTACCCTACTGATTAAGCTCAAATTTTTAGTGCTTATAGTAATTAACAAGTCGCGTCGAATGACACCTTGACGATCAAAATCGGTTCATCCGTTCAAAAGTTACAGAATATTTACATGCGTACGTACTTACATACATACATACATACATACACTCGGACATCATCTGGAATTTAGTCAAAATAGCTTCCTAGAACCTCAAAACGTCGACATCTGTTGGAATTTCGATTTTTGCAAATCAGGGTGAAAACAATAACTTCCCGAAATTTTTGAAAATCTTCGATTTTCTTAGCGGGAAGTTAAAAATAATATCATTCTTATTTTTCGTTTATAATAAATCTTGAAAAAAAAAAAATATCATTTTAAATGGTTCCAATGGCAATCAAAAGAAACTGAAAATTTATCCGATCGAGTAATCTTGAATTTTGATCACGCCTGAAGGCCAATAATGTTTTTTTAATATTGCAAAGCTCATCTGAACATGTTTGTTCACATCATTCAATTCTATGTACACACACCCACATTATAAAAATAGCAGAATTTATTTTCTAAGACCTAAAAACATAGACATCAGTTGAGAACCCGATTGTGAAAAGTCGATAACTTTTTTATTTACAATATTCACAGCAGGAAGTTATAAATATTTTATATTTTTAATTAATTTAATTAAAATAATTACGATGTTTGTGTCATAGCAACGTGGTAATAAAATTACGACACTATTATGCTCTATTAATAGAAAATGAGAATTCACAGTCGCCGCGCCGACTGCAAGAGCCGAGAATCTAGTCTCCCAGGTCACGATGAACGAGTTCTTTTATTAAGAATGTTGAGATACATATCACCCTTATCTCTTCGCTTCTCAGTATATTAATAAATAAAACAACTGAGTTAAGTTTATTTCAGTATTTTTCGAATCATATATAGAAAAAAAAGAACTTCTTGAGACAAAAAATTTTTACTCGTCCCAAGAAAATTTTGACTTACCCTACGAAATTTCTTGCATTATGCATTGGAAATGAAAATTTTCTGGAGCCTCAAAAAATTTATTGGGACGACAAATTTTTTCTAGTCCTAAGAAAATTTTTGTTTTCATTTCATGATGCTAAGTTTATCTTTCGCTAATAATTTTTTTTTCTGTGTCTACAGATAATTAAATGCAATCGTTCTTGTGAATAAATTTAATATCAACAACTCATCTTGACATGAAAAAAAAATATTTTTTTTATACTTCTGAATAGAGAAGTAAATAGAAATATACATTGTAAAATATATATACATATTGTAAAATATATATACAAGATGTATTAGTAAAGTACATTTTTTTCTTTCATTTAAATATATGAATATATTTAAAAATTATATTTTATCACAATTTTCAACTTCCCGCTAAGAAAATCGACGATTTTAAAAAAATTCGGGAAGTTATTGGTTTCACCCCGATTTTCAAAAGTCGGGTTTTTATCATATGTTGACGTTTGAAGGTGCGAGGATGCTATTCAGACATTTTCAGAGCGATGTCTGTGTGTGTGTGTGTGTAAACTTCTCATATCTTTTTAATGAATGAACCGATTTAGATGGTTCTTGCGGCATTCGAAAGATTCTTTCTGAACTTAGATTTCCAGAAAATTTTAGATCATTTAGTCAAATAGACTCTGAGATATTTAAGAAATACGAAAAAAAATTTTTTTTTTTTTTTCGTTTTTTTTGGATAATTGGAAAACTGTCCGATCGATCAATTCCAAAATCTAATTAGCTCTAGAACTCGATAAAAGCTTTCGATTGCCGCCAAGAACGTCTGAATCGGATAATTCGTTCGAAAGATATCGTCGACGAAAGAAATAGTAGAAAACGGCTTTTTGCAAATATCATCGTAATAACTGAACCAATCATTCACAAAACTTTATCAGCTCTAGAACTCAATAACAAAATAGATCAAATTATGAAGCCATAAATAAAAAATGTAAATGAAAAATTAAAAAAAAATAAACGTAAAAGTCACGTAAGTGTTAATTTAAAAAAAAAGTGAGTAAATATTTGTCAAAAAATATGTGGATGAAAAATCACATTGACTATTAAATTAATATTTATATAACGAAATATAAAATAAGAATAATTTTAATTATTATTTATTTAATATTTTGAGATATTTCTTTAAGAGAGTCCATTAATCAAGTGTCTTCTTGAAATATTTCACATTCATTTAAGTCACGTACGCCTACTCTAGATTTGCCATCAGTGGAATTATTAAAATAAATAAAAATGTATACAAAATAGTATGAGCCTTGAAAATATTTTTGGCAACCTCATTTATTTTCGTAGTTACTGTTTTCCAAGAATTACCTTAACTAATTCTTTAAGTTTAAATGTTTGTCACTAGTCTATTACGTTTTTTCTTCTGTTTAATTTATCAAATATCACTCGATATAAAAATAGATAAATATTTTTTTATAAAAAAATAAAATCAAAATATTATTACGACGTAGTGAATTTTATTCGATTTATAATTTTGAAACGACGTAATTATTATTTTTATTAAAAAAAAAATGATACAAAAAATAAAAATATCTCAAGAGCTGACATTAATATGATATAATATCTCGAGGGAAATTTTATCAAGAAGATATTGCATTTGTTTCGACAGCTGAAGAGGATGAATAAATAAGAAACGAGACAACACAGGAAGTTGTAGAATATCTATCAAAACAATAAAGACTATCCAATATATATGCATATAAATATTGTAAGAACATGTACCTTATAGTTAATAAATCGCTTATATTAAATTAACAGCACACTCAAACTAGTACAATAACACCATAAGTTACAGCGGTGAAAGAAAGGCGAAGAAAAGAATATTTATTGAGATTTATAGATAAAGTATCACTTTCGTTACAATATTTATAAAATAAAATATGACACAACAGTCTTAGGGGCGAAATTATCGTGTCTTAAAAGACATAAAGAAAAAATATATATATACATTGAAAAGATAAAATACATAACATATATCTAAAATCTATTCGAGTCCTGACTCTGATCATACGCCAAATCTATTTTCTGATGCGAAGGCGGGTACTCATTGTGCTGCGCTAATTTTGTTGTCTGTAGTGTATTACTGTATAATACGACAGTGGGTGACAACTGAAGAGACTTCATTGCTTAATACACCCTATATTATTTCTTTTTCATTTTAATCTTCATCTTCAATTAACTACCCTCTTATCGATTTCTTGAAAATACATTTCAATAAAATTAAATTAACTCATACTACTCCTATCACCACTATTATTATTATTATTATTATTATTATTATTATTATTATTATTATTATTATTATTATTATTATTATATAACTATACAATCAACAAATTGGAATTTTTGTGAAATAAAACAAATGCGTAAAATTAATTGATCAATTAAAATATTTATGATAGATACTTATATGAAATTATTAATGGGTAGTAAAAGTAAAATTATAATAATTACAGTAAACATAAATTAATTATATGTTATGAAATGAAACAGAGCTTTTAGTAACTGGCAATTACCAAGTCTAATAAAAAATTTGGCACAGTTAGACAACAAAATTTACTCACAGAAGCCATCCTACAATATCACTTCTAGCATATGCGTTCTGCCAAATTTCGGAGTTAACTGACAACTGACAGGTTGTTTTACTCAGTTTTATTCTAGCCCATCATTAATATTAAATTTTTAAAAATTACGTGTAAAGTCTCTCTACTCCCTCGATTAAATTCCAGTATATACAATTACAACCAATAACATATTTCATATGATACAGATTTATCAAACGAAGATTTAGTATTTATTTACTCAAATTAATTTACGAAAATAGTATTGCGCAAGTCAACTTTAGTGATTACCCTACATAAGCTACTGCAATTTCTTGAAGATTTAGCAAAGCCCCTCGAGACAATTTCCGAGCCAATTATTGACATAAGACTCAAGAGGTTTATAGAGGTTTATATAAAAGTTTTCTTTTAGTCTTGAATTTTGTATCACCACACAGAAAAAAAAAGGAAATCTTGAACCAAAAAATAAAATGTCTTCAAACTTTGTTTCTTGAACCAAGGAAATTTTCATGATTGAAGCAAAAATTATTTGAATCGAGAAATTATTTATTTTGCGGCAGACATCATTTTCTTAGTTGGAGACAGTAACTTTTTAAAACAAGAAAAGACTTTCTTGGACCAAGAAATTTTTTTCATAACTCGAAAAATTTTTTTCTTGTGAAGAATGTTACGTTATTGAGCCAAGAAAAAATGTATTGAGCTGAAACAAAGATTTCGTGTCGTCTGAGAACTATACCAACTACTATTTTTTTTTTAATTACTTTAGTAGGATTTTTTATCAGATATGTAAAGTGGTGGGTCATCTGCAGAGACCACTGCTCTTCTATTACCATCAGAGACTAGGAAGGATCTGTAGTGAACTATGTTTCAAATGGTTTTTATTAAGTGGTATGGAAAGAGGTATCGTAGAACTCGTCTTACAGAATTTCAATATTGCTTTGTTGATAAGTACTTCATATATTTCACTTATGTTCAGTAGGAGGTTTATCGATCTGTAGTTGGAAGGATCTGAGCGGTCTTTGTCATTTTTTTCCAGAGCTACTACTTTCGCTACCTTCCATTGATTGGGAAAGTATGAGTATTTGAGTGCATTATTGAAAAGTATAGTGTGTAGAATAATGTTGGGGGGTAAATTTTTAAAGATGAAGTTAGGGATGCCATCGAAACTGGCTACTTTTATATTGTTTAATTTTCTAAATATTTTTATAAAATCTGTGTATGTTTTAAAATAGTCTGGAATAATGTCTTGCGTTGGACAAGTAGCAGGGATATTATTGAGAAATTGTATAATAGTGGTGTTAGTACTGGTGTCGCGTTGAAATTTTTCTTTCAGTTCTTTGATTTTGCTGTGAACTATATCTATATGTGGTTGGTTGCAAAAGTTGTCATTTTAGCTATTGGCTGTTTCGAAGTGAGCCTCTATTATGTTCAGTTTGATCATAGGCAGGGCGATTATGCAGTTGTCATTGTCATCTTTTGGTAATGCTGTGTTGTCTATATCTACCTTTTGTATTAAATGTTTGTTGGTGCTGGATTTTCAGAGTGAGAGCTTTACCAATTAAGCCATCCCAGCCTTTGCCGGGGTCCGTTTACTTTGCCCATATCTATTGAGCCACACTGGCCTTTCGGTCAGTCACATTTTTAAATTCTAAGTACAGAATTTAGAACTAAAATATTGTCATCAGTAATATGAGGAAATGTCGGTTACAAAATTTCAGCAAAATACTGAAGACATAATATAAACTTTTTCTAAAACAGCTTTGATATAAGAATACAAAAATTTTTAATGGAAAAAAAATTCGGTTAAAAAAAGAATTACGAAATTATTCTATATTATTTAATTATATTAATTTATTACGAGAAACCTGCAGTCACTACGTGACTGCCCAAATATCACTATTAAACTTATAAAATACGCAGAAAAGAAGAATTTCTTGCCGCAAAAAATTTTAATTTGCACCAAGAAATTTTATGCATTATGAATTAAATACAAAAATTGTCTTGGGGCGAGAAAATATTTTTTCGGTCAAAAAATAATTCCTTGCACCAAGTAATTTTTTCTAGTTCTAAATAAATTTTTGTTTTCAATTCATAATGCAAAAAATTTCTTGGGGTAATTAAAAATTTTTTTTAGGCGAGTAAAGATTTTTTGTGTCAATGAATCCTTTTCTTTTCTGTGCACACTTTTTCGACTTTAAGAAGCTTCCTAAAACCAAAAGGGAGTATAAAAATCTATCATTTTGGAATAAGTAACGCGATATAAATAATATATAGCTATATATTCAGTGACATTCAATCATATTTAGTGACAATAATTAAAATATCAATTTATTTAAAGAAAATAAATACGACCGTCTTTTTCCTCGCGTAATTTAAATGCAATTCAAATGATATAGATTAATCTATTTATTTCAATACTTGGTAATTACAAATAGTTTAAACTATGAAAAGGCACAAATTCAAGTCAAAACCTATCATATAGATATGGCGGGAACAAATTTTCCTTATTCTCTTAATAATATAGATAATAATATGATTTAATTATTTAGTTTTAATTTATTTATTCAAAATAAAAATGTGGATTCAGATTCCATTTACGGTGCTAGTGCAATAAAGAGAGCGAAGTATTCATAATAAAAAAATTAATTGATTTTATAGAGTATGCTTGTGTATAAATAAAATTTAATAAGTCGATTATGTTTATTTAAATAAAATTTATAATAATAAAATCAATATCGGCTCAAATAATAACTGTCGTAAAGGTCATGAGGAAAAAGTATAAAAAGTAGAAAGTCGATAGTAAGAGAAGCAAATGAGATTCAATAAGATGACTCGAGAAGTCTATTTATATCAAAACTACCCTCTAAAATCTCCTTACCGTTTATCCCACGAAAATTTCTCGAGCTATAAATACAACCCTCGACCCCGCGTTTATGATTCTAGCTTCATCAACCTCGGTGGCAACCAGCTGGTGGTAGAATCTGACGCATTTACCGCGCACTTGTACACTATCATACATGTATAACTATTACAATTACGTTTAATTCTACAGCTATATTCAATATTTCTTCTTATTATATACCCATACAATTTGTTCTAATCTGAGTTAATTGATAACTAGTTTTGATATGGATCTGAATGTAATCAAATTAAATTGAACAAAAGTACATTGGATTGCTGAAGTATCATATTCAATGGTATTTCCGTTTAGTCTTGTTCAGAACAAAATAATACGTATTCCACGCCTCAAGTGCGAAGCATTTAGGTGGGCTTTACTGTCGAATAGCCACCGTTACGTAAAATGCTCGCATAAAGTCATTTCAATAACTCGAAAGATTAGTTGATTGTGTACTTATTAATGATTTTTGGAAACTTTAAAGTTTGATTAATGCGAAGGTCGATTTTTTTATTGAATGTAATTGTTCATAATTATAGAAAAATTGAGTTGAAAAGTATATCATAGTAACGTCCTTTAAGATGTATGTCTGTGAGTCGCCTGGATTTAAGCCGTTACGAACAATGAATCAATCTAATTCTTGTTGTAGAAGTTGTCATTCATCCTTGGGATGAACCCTATTAAATATCAGCAACCAACTCTTTCCCATTAAAAAGATATTAATAAAAATCGATGAATTTTCTGAAATTTTTTCTCAAAAATTGTTGTCCATATGTCTTACTGTCTTTTTTGTCCACATTTACATTCGTATACATCTCGCTCTCATCTGTCCATTTTACGTACGTATGTACTACTAGGGCCCCCTATAAAAAAAAACCGAACCAGCTGTCAGTTTCTTTCTTTTTTTTTTTTATTTATTTTGTTTTTAAAGATTAGCTTCCATATTACAACATGATCATTTGAGGCGTGCATTTTTGAACTTTCCAAACATTTATTTTCTACAAATATACGATGATTATTTTCACGTTAATTGACAAATAAGTGTCGTTAGGATGAAAGCCAAAATAGATGTTATTAAATTTATGACAGTAATAACAGATGTAATTGAGTGGCATAAATACTGTGAGATTAATAGTAACTTTTGATTAAAAGGAAATTTTGAAATGTGTGTGTGTGTGTGTGTGTGTATACGGGAGGATATTGAGTCACCTGAGTCACTTGATAATCTCCGGTGGTTCCATCCTACGCGAATTGCTTTTGTCCTTGTCATCATCGTTGTCTTTGTACTCTTCTTGGTTGAACGAGTTGTAACAAGGGTCTTCGACGCTCTGAGTCAGAAAATGGCGCCATATAGGGGCGTCACTACACTTACTCTTGACTTTTAGGTTTTTAATTGTTTTTTTTTTTTTTTTTTTTTTTTTTTTCAATTTTTGCTTGTTGAACTAAATGGGATTTGACAAGTCTCCAGACAACCAGACGGTTTAGACTATCAATTAAAAAATTTCATTTTTGTTTTCGTGTGACTTAAGTTTTATTATAGTTTACTTAATTATAGCCTTTATAAATTCATATTTGTTGGTTATTTAAATTAAAAAAATTTTTTTTTTTGGTTTATATTTGATAGAATTTGATACTAAAGTTTTTATTGTAATTATTTTTTATATACAATCAGATAAAAGGTTCTGTTTACAATAAATCTCAAATATTGATGAAAATAAAATAAATGAGATATCACAAACAAATAATTCTAATAAATTATTTTGCCGTTGTTTTATTTATGTATATATAGATTTGATTGAGTAAAAATAAATTTTTACCACCCTATGATTTTTATTCTGATCAGAAACAATTTACTCAATTGATTTAAACTCTACATGATTCTATTATTACGAAAAATCAAGCTGAGAAGAAAATATACAAACTATAAGTTTATTTCTTATATTGATTTTCTCCAGCAGAGAACAACGGAAAAATAAGCATTTTTATATATATTTTATGAGTTCAACTGAGATAAGTTGACGCTAGGAATAAAGTGTCGACAATTTATACGATGTTTACTTGGTCCGTTGCTTACCCGCGATTTCACTGGCGCCGGATATATTTTTGGAATTAATATTAATTACTCTCAGCTCTACATTACGTGGCTACATTAAAATGCTTACAAGTAATATTCCAATTTGACGATTGATGGATACAGCATTAATTAATACTTAAAGAAAACAAAGTAAAAAAAAAACAAATTTTATAACAATATTTTATATACTGCGCATTAAAGAAAAAAAAAGACATTTGTCGTTGAAACCAATATACGAAAGATAAAATGGAGGAACGATTTTATAGAGTTGGGCTCAAGGAGAGTTGAGAGAAAAGCGTAGTTCCCGGAGTCACCGCTAAACGGCGTATAAGCGCACAGACTTTTCCTCCTTAGACACATGTCATCAACATTTTAACAGCCGTTTAAATGAACAATTTTTATTTATTTTTTTATTTTTTTCATTTAAACAATCACTGTTAACATGTGCACAAATTGTATCATAAACTGCAAAGCTTCATGCTATAATTTGTTAACCGTAATTAAAATTACAATTGGCCTGGGCATACCTACGTAAGTAGTACTTACGTAGGTATGCGACAAATATCATGATATCTGTATACCGATATTTGTGATATTTTTTGTGGATGTACGTCGAGTAAGCAATGGAAATCTATCGAGGGCCAATGGCTAGGACATGCACTTTCTTTATTTGCCATGTGCGAGTGGACAATCGTACGAACTTATGCTGGCGAGTTCCTAGGTTTTTTTGAATCGTCAGCTATTATGGGGAATAAAGTGCGTATTTTACTACCGTAATACAAAAATGTATTAATTCCTCGACACTTTACTCATGATTGCTCATAATTTTTTTTTTTTTTTAATTAAAAAAATACTAGATTCTCATATTGTACTTCACAATTATTAATACAAATCACATAATGATTATGACAATACATCAAATATTTTTTAAAAATGTTATCTAACAGGTAAAGTCGGAAGTTGATTTATCAAAAAATTTTGAATGTCCATAAAATTAGTGAAAATTATCACAAAATAAATATTCAAAAATTGAATTAAAGTTACTTTCTGCAGAATGAAGTTAAGTCATTTCATTAAATATTTATAAGAAAAAGAAGCTATGAAAGTAGAATTTTTTGATATTATTAAAACTGAATAGTTACTCAGTTTTAACAAATCAAATGATTGTCAAAAAAGAAAAATACATAAATAAAAATAAACAGAATTTTTTTTAAGATCTGATAATAATTGTGGTCGCTATCGTGATGATCAAAGGCGTTTCATCCCCTTAGTATAAGACAAAAAATGTATACATATATTTAAAAAAAAGTTGACTATTATTCAAAAATAAAAAATATAATAATTTAGTTTAATTATTACTGTGACACTCGGACAGATTAGAATTCAATTATTTTGAGCCTATACCTGTCAATAAATAAAATTCGTAAACATGAGATAAATGCCCCTGTTACAAATGCATATGTTAACATCTTGAGAAAATCCTAATTTTAAACGCATCTCAAAGAAAGCATTTGAGCTTGTATGAAATGTGTTGCTCGACGAAGCAAGTGGCACTATTAATACTCAGATGTTCTTTCTCTCTGTGAAGTCAAGTTCATGACAAACCTCCCCTTTATACTTTAGCGCTAACATCTCATCTTGTATGATATGAAATAGTTGAGCCACTCAAATTTTCGCGGCTCGTAATATTTAAAAGTACAACATTAAAAATTTTAAAGTCGTCAGTATGTACAACACACAGTTAAACATGTTAAATTAACACTTTAGGTGTGTTGCAAGTAACATTTGGATGTGTGAAAATTTTAGAACCAGTAACAGAGAATATCAAGATTTTTCTGTGTTATTTTTTTTACACAAATAGATAATATTAAAACTACATAATAATTTATGAAAAATGTTGCTATAACACACCATTATGTGTATTTTTACAAAATTTTTTTACTGTGCAACTCTCAATTATACTCAATTCAAGTTATGCGGCCTTCTTAAATATTCAAGTATCCTTTAGTACAATACTGTACTACGGCAGAAAATTATGCCCTTTTATCCCCCATGGTTGCGGACGATTTACAAAAAACCTCGGAAGTCGTCCGGATGAGTCTGTACGTTCGACCACCCGCTCCTGAAGAATAAAGGAGTGCATAAATTCTAGCCATTGGCCCTCGGTAGATATCCGCTAATAACTCGGCATCCACCCACTACAAATATCATAAATATCTGTATGCAGACTTACGTGAGTAAGTCGTCAAGCACGTAACTGTATATCACTGGTTTGTACCTAAAGGATCGTAATTTTCAATCACGGTTAACAAATTATACCATGGAACTTGGCAGTTTATAATATAATTCGCTCATATATTAACCATGATTGCTGAACTGAAAAAAAAAAATAAACAGTTTGATCATTTGAACGACCGCTAAAAGGTAGATGATATGTGTCTAAAGAGAAAAAATCGGAGGCGCCAGAGGCAGCCGAGCGGTTCTCGTGTGGCTCGGGCGATCACCCAAGTTAAGCAGCATCGAGCAGGATTGCTGCTTGGCTGGGTGACCGATTAGCCACGTGTTGAGCTCGATCGGAGGTCTCTGAGCGTTAGGCGCGGGATGAGGATCTAGTGATCGGTAAAATGGGAATTTTGTCGATCACTAGAGCCTCACCCAAACCGAACTGTACTGGCAAAGGTTTTCTCTGTGGTTTCCCTTGCCCCTATACTCCCACAACCTTGGTGGGGGGTAGGGTATCACCGTAATGGTACAAGTACAGTATAAGCACAAGTCGGGCCACAGCCGCACAATGAAGGCAGAAAAAGGAAGCAATTGCGACATAAAGGCAAAAAGTGTAAAAGGCCGTACAAGCGGCTATACACTGGAACAATTAAAAAAAAAAAAAAAAAAGAGAAAAAATCGGTCTGTCAGTTGACCCTGCGGGCCAGCCCCAAAACTTCCCACTGTTTCCGAGCTCCTTGAGCTCGAAAAAATCGTTGTGAATACATTTTCGAGCTCGAAAATACTTTTGTATGCCTTTGTTTTCGGAAAAAAACGTTTTTTACCATTTTTTCTCCAAGAATATCTCTCGAACGAACTAACTGATTGAGACGGTTAAGGTGGCAATCGACAAGTTTTATTGAGGTCTAAAACCAATCAGATTTTGAAATTGATTTATCTAGTCGCTTCTGAGAAATTCCGAAAATATTAAAAAAAAATTTTTTTTTTAATTCTTTCAACCACGGTTTGTCTTGAACGAATGAACCGATTTTGATGGTCAAGGTGGCATTCGACGCGGCTTATAAAGTTTCAGAGCCCAGATGATTTCGGAATCAATCCATCGAGCACATTACAAATTATCCAAAAAAAAAAAACGTTTTTGAAAAAATTTATTTTTGGAATATCTTTGAACGAGCCCTACCGATCAAGTTCAATTTTTCACAGCTCTTAGACATTGACAAGCTGCGTCGAATGCCGCCTTGACGATCAAAATTGGTTCATCCGTTCAAAACTTACAGATATTTACATACGTACATACACTAGAATATCATCTTGAAATTAGTCAGAATAGCATCTTAAAACCTCAAAACGTCAAGATCTCTTAGAAATTTGATTTTCGAAAAACGGACCAAAACCAATCACTTCTCGAACTATTGAAAATTTTCAATTTTCTTAGTGGGAAGTTCAAAATCTGTGCGCTCATACGCCGTTTAGTAGTGACTCCTAAAACTACGCCCTTCTCTCAGCTTAATATCGGGAGCTGCAAAAGCACTCTGAACATATCCTTTAATATTTAATTCTTAAATAAATAATATTTATATACATATATATATTATATAAATATAAAATAGAATGAAAATTAATCATGAACTTAAATTTCAGTTTCTGTTACCTGAAATGACCTAGATTTTAAACGAGACATCAAGTAATGAACGGTTTCAATCGTATTTGCATACTATAAATAAAGATTAACATTTCGCATTTATTTTCTTTTCATTTTAAATAATAAAATATTACTTATAAAAAATATTATATAATTAATTACAATATTTAAATTTCATAACTTATTATATTATTTTTAATTTTTAATCGATTTGCAGTAATTAAATGTAAAGATTATAAGATTATATGCATTTTTGTCAAGTACAAACATCACTTGATATTTTTTACTATTTATATATTTTTGAACATATATTTATTTCATAATAAATACAAAATTTTTTTATTGTATACTAGATTTTATTCTAATGTGTAGCAAAAACTCAAACCTGAATTTCATCGTCACAAACATCAGTGAATATTAATGCTTATGTTTTTACACGTGCAGACGTTTATTTTTGTCTGTATTTTTAGATCTGATATTTTCGAATGGGTCGTCACTATTTTTGAAATATTCTTCGGTGTGTTAAAATGTCTACGTATACATTCTTTATATTTATATATACATCTACATACATAAATTTTGCTAAATCTTTTTATTTTATTTAAAATAAGTTATTTTGAATTTGATAATTGCCAAAAAATATTTAAAATTTATTATATATTTCATTTTTGAATAATCATCAAAATTTTTATTAAAACAAAATTAAAATTTTTTCTTATATTTCATGGACATTTTTTATTTTAGCAATAAAATAATGATTGTTTTAAATGGTTTCGTTAATATATTACTGTATTACGGCAGAAAAGTATGGCCTTTCATGCTCCATGATAGCGGACGATTTACAAAAATCTAGGAACTCGTGCGGATGATCCCGTACGTTTGACCTTCCGCACATGGAGGGTAAAAGAGTGCATCAATTATAGCCATTGACCCTCTCGATTTTATTCGTCCACACACTACAGATATCATGAATATCTGTATGCAAACCTATGTGAGTAGGTCTGCCCAGGCCCATTGTCCTTAACTACGAACCAATGTTTGACAGTATGAAACTTGACCGGTGGCAAGCACTTAACTGTGTACTATACTGGTTAGAAGCTAAAGGACAGTAATTTTTAATCACGGTTAACAAATTATACCATGAAACTTTGCAGTTCATAATATAATTCGCTCATATGTTTACCATGGTTGTTTAAATGAAAAAAATTGTTAATTCGAACGTCTCTTAAAAAGTAGATGACATTTGTCTGAGGCGGAGAAGTCTGTGCGCTCATGCGCTGCTTAGTGGTGACTTCTGAAACCACGCACTTCGCTCAGCTCTACATTACATGTCTTAATTAAAACGTTTACAATTAATATTCCAATTTGACAATTGATTAGTAAAGCATTTATTAATACTTGAAGAAAATAAAGTAAAAAAAAAAAAAAAAAATTTATAACAATATTTTATATACTGCGCATTAAATAAAAAAAAAGACATTTGTAGTGAAATACATTTTGAATTAGATGGGATTACAAAAATATGTATTTTAAGTATTTTTTTATTGAGTAGATTTATATTGAATATGATAAAAATTTGATGGCTTCTTTAATATTCGCAGTCGCAAAAAAAAAAATATTTTTTTTTCAACATTATTAAACGACTTAGTATAAAAAGTCACCCTTATTTTTCATAAAAGTGAGTCTCGCAGAAATTTTTTATTTTATTTTTTTTCAAAGAGTACAAAGTATTTTTACCACGACCTCACGCTGAGAGCAGACGTCTTTTGATGCATTTATAATATACTTTTTTTAATTCTATATTTTAGTTCATACAATTTTTTTTATAACTATTTTAAACTCGTCGAAAAAATTTAAGCGATTTAAAATAATTCCTATAAATATAATACGATACATAAAGCGCTATAAATAAGAACACAATTTATATTTATAAATTATATTGACATCAATATACATAATTTACTAAATTTATAAATTATAAATTGTGATGTAATATCAATAAAAATAACAACAAGTTTATTTTATAACTGTATTATGACCAACAACGTAACACTGATGTGATAATTTTATCGTATCAACGTACCGGTTTTGCAACTTATTTTTACTAAAATAGTCTTACATAGTATCCTTTAAATAACCATAGTAGATACGTAACATAAAAAAGTCGTAATTAACTGACGATTTAAAATAGATGTATATCTAAATTTATTTTAAACATTATTCAATCATTCTTATTGACGAGATAAATATATATAATTATATATTATATTATTCTTAATTTAAATAATAACTATTTTAATTGTTGAAATTAACTCACGTATTTATATTGTATCTATTTATCATTTGTAATTTAAACAACTGAAAGTGAAAGTCATTCTCTCCAGCAAATAACATTGTTTTATCTCATACAATAACCTCTTTTATTATTATTCCATATATTTTTTTTTCTGTTTCAGGTAAGTGAAGTTTTTCTACCGATGTCTGATATTGAAGAGTTACGGAAGCGTAATAGGGTTAATAGCAATAACTAAAAAAATAATAAAGGAAGGACAGAACAAGTTTTAATAAAAATAAATTAATATATCTTGGCTTATAAGAATTGAAGCATGAGAATAAATTACTACAGGTAAATTGCTTGCTAAAAATAAAAGCTATTTATCGAGCGAGTTATAAATAGAATTTTAATGTGTGTACAGAATGTTTAAGTGCTTAAATAATTTTTTTTTATTTTTGCATTAGCACCTTTGTTTTTATATAGTATTCACTGTCATAGACAATTTTTATATAAATATACATGAAAATATGTAATATAGTGTCTGGCTGTCATAACTTATATTACCATATTTGCAAAAAAATCATGGAAAAAAAGTACCTCAGTCGACTTTGCTGAACCTAAATAAATTGTAGACTAAAGTAAAGCGAGCTTTAGCAATGTCATGAAAAACAGATCAATGAGGGGGCGTTTTAGGGGTGTTCATTCTTCGTAGGCGTAATTGTCCGTACGTTAGCGTGAGCAAAAACATCGAGTTAGTAGTCTATTTTTATACCCTACGTTATAATAACAAAGACAATGGTTTATTCTCCTTGTTTCCTTTTTTATTGTTCTTCCTTTTCTATTTCAATGGCATACGATAACGCGTAATCATTAATTAATAAGTTACGTTATAATACAAGTGCTTAGTAACTGGTAAATTATTTAATTGGTTGTACAATTTAATTTAATATTGCTCGAGAATGACGAAAAGAAAATACTGAAAGTTTGAGCTCTTAATATGAAAGTTAATCGCGAGCTCATGCCAATTTTCGATTTGCCATTCAAACAACATGGGAAAATTTTTTTTTAAAGATTGGAATTTTATCACTCACCAAAGAATCAGTGTATCGGAAAAATCAATAAGTATTTTTGTTTAAAATTAGATGCTCTACAAAAAAGGTTTCTCCCTGATTAAGAAAAATGATTTGCTCCATGTTAAGTGTATATCTATATATTGGTCGATTCAAATCGTTTTAAATCATTTCAAATTATTTTGAATTATTCCAAATCATTTTTTTAAATCAGGGCTTATCATTTTTCGATAAATTTAATTGTTCAAAAGTTATTCGAGGTCAAACTTGGATTCATAGTAAATTTTAGTATTATTTGACTTTTTTGGCGAAACGGACAGACTTATCTTAAAATGTTATAGGCCCTTTTTGTAGATCATTTCATTTCCTACAAATGATCTGCAGCAAAGTTTCCGAAATTTTGTAAAGTTCTTTAGTTATTTGCGTTTAGAAGTAAGTAAATAAAATCGACGAGAATACGATTTTTTGGAACGAATTAGCATTTAAATGCAAATAACTAAAAGGCTTATTGATTTTTCCGATACACTTATTCCTTGGTCAGTGATAAAATTCCAATCTTTAAAAATACATTTTCCTATTTTGTTTGAGCGGCAAATCGAAAAGTACCATGAGGTGGTTGTTAATATTAATATTGAAAGCTCAAACTTTAACAGTATATTTTTTCCATCATCTCGAACAATATTTTCCGTATAATTTTTGAAAAAGAAAAAAATTGTCAACTTTTTTTAATCAGTCTAATATATATATATATATATATATATATATATATATATATGTGAATAAATAATTTTACTTTGTTTTTTATCCTTGTCTCGTTATGATAAATATACTTCCGGTGTAATGATCTCGGATATGCAAACATCCTACAGACTTTTCGATAAACATTTTTTTTTAATCCACTACAATAATATTATTTTGTATGTTTTTTTTTTTTTTAAACAATGGGATGATATTTTTTCATACTGATTATTTATAGAATTCAACGGAATAATAGAAGCAATTGTAGAATTTTTTTTATTTATTTTTATTACATTTAGGAATGGAAATTTTTTATAATATAATTACTTTCTTAAGTAGAGAAGGAAGGTGGCAAAATCGAAAGCTCATTTCAACTCCCATTTAAAATTTTTTTCGTGACTATGACATATTGTCAGGGCACAAAGTAAAATTAGTTAAAAATTCACACTATATTGATATTTATATTTCAAGAGGCCTACTTTACATTTCTTTACTTACTAACAAGTGATATAAATTTAAAAATAAATAATTAATAAATGAACGCGATAAGCTAATTACCCGACTAGAAATTCCAGTTAGGCTTGCCGAAAGACCAATTTGGGCCGAATGAGGCTTTCCGAAATACGGCAAGCCTGATTCGGACCTTATTTCGGCCTCATAATTAAAACCAAAATACGGCAGGCTAAATTCGGATTTTATAGTATTTGCATGAGGAAAACCAAATCTCGGAATGCCAAAAACATGCCAAACTTGGTTGTTATTCGGAAAAGGTGTGGCATGGCGTTAGTTAGGAATACTTTTGGAATTCCTGACTGATATTTAACAGTGATGACCAAAGGCTTGCCGAAGTCCGGGATACCAAATTAGGTAGTTAATAGGAAAGTGAATGGCTAATTTAACTTCGGCGCATCTTCGAAAACTGATACTGCTGCCTTATTGCGATTACCAAAGGCCTGCCGAAGTCCGGTATGCCAAATTAGGTAGTTAATAGAAAATTGAATGGCTAAGTGAACTTTGGCGTATCTTCGGAAACTGATACTGCTGCCTTATTGCGATTACCAAAGGCTTGCCGAAGTTTGGTATGCCAAATCAGCGCTCGACTAGAATTCCAGTGCGGCATGACAAAATACCAATTTGGGACGAATGAGGCTTTCCGAAATACAACAAGCCTAATTTGAAACTTGTCCAGTCCTTATGAGGAACACCGAAACTCGATATACCAAAACTTTTCCAAACTTGTTTGTCATTAGGAGTTTTCAACAGGGCGTAAAAGTTCAGTGAATCTTTGGAATTCCTGACTAAAATCGGATTGGGATGACCAAAAGCTTACTAAAGTTAGGTATGCCAAATTTGGCTATTATTAGGAAAGTCTTCGTCATTGCCTAAGCTAGGTATATCTTTGGAATTCCTGGCTGGTACCAAATAATATTTTAATACCATAACTAAACTTAGGAGCCACAATCGGTAGAGTAGCGTAGTACGTAAAGCGTCGGTCTTTCGTGCGTAGAGTCCCGTTTTCGAATCCCACAACAGCGGTCGTAAATAAGTTTAGTGTTTTTCCTTGAATTACAAATTTTTAATTCGATTGGAAATTAAAGTAACATTAAATTAGAACATTTGATGATAAGCTGCTCTGCAAAAATAATTTTAAACGATAAAAAAAAACAATTTTTTTTTAATTTAGTAAAACAAAATTATATTATTACAGTCATACATGACCATATACTGCCAATTTCTATGTATAATCATTCTTCACAGATAGATTACGGTTTTTCGGGGCGACTTCGGTTTCCGAATTTGTGCCGAATCCGGCTTTCCTAATTATGCAGAGGTCCAGAAATGCGTTATTTTCGTGATGCAAGCTTTATGCGGTTGCCTCATTTGGCGCGAATTCGGAATTCGGCATGCCTAATCCGGAGCTAATAAAAAACGAACTGAAATTCCTAGTCGGTTTGATATACTTACAGAAATTGTAACAGTTAACTGTCGGTGCTATCAACTACGTAAAAATTTCTTGATCAACTTTATGACCATTTAACATCTTTACTGCGTAATTAGTTGATACCGACAATTAATACAATACTGTACTACGGCAGAAATTTATGCCCTTTTATCCCCCATGGTTGCGGACGATTTACAAGAAACTTAGGAACTCGTTTGGATAAGTCCGTACGTTCGACCAGCCGTTCATGTTGAATATAGGTATGCAGAAATTCTTAGCCATTAGCCTTCATTAGATTTCCGTTGATAATCACCACGATTCTATGCGTCCACCCACTACATATCATGAACATCTGTATACAGACTTATAATACTCTGCTTGTGGTATATATAAATTAACTGTATATGCCGAAGGCTCTGTGAGTAGGTCTGCCCAGGCCCATCGTCTTTTAGCACGTAACTGTGTAACACTGGTGAGAAACTAAAGGACAGTAATTTTTAATAACGGTTAACAAATTATACCATGAAATTTGGCAGTTTATAATACAAATCGCTCATATGTTTACCGTGATTGTTGAAATGAAAAAAAAAAAAAAATTGTTAATTTGAACGTCTGTTAAAAGTTAGATGACATTTGTCTGAGAAGGGAAAGTCTGTACGCCAATACGCGGCTTAGTAGTGACTTCTGAAACTACCCCCTTCTCTCAGTTTTACATTACGTGACTATATTAAAATGCTTACAATGAATATTCCAATTTGACGATTGATTGATACAGCATTGATTAATACTTAAAGAAAACAAAGCAAAAAAAAATATTTTCATAACAATATTTTATATACTGCGCATTAAATAGAAAAAAAGTAATTTGTAGTAAAATACATTTCGAATTAGATGGTATTACAAAAATATGTATCTTAAATATTTTTTTATTGAGTAGATTTATATTGAATATGATCAAAATTTTTTTGTGATCTTTTATTGATAAAAAATTTATTTATAAAATAACTCCTTTAATAAATTGACACTTGAGATTAACGAAAATATTTAGATTGCATTTTTATGACGGATGTTGCATACACTGAAAAAAAAATGAGGTTATCGTAACCATCTGAAGTATTGCTAATGGTAGATAGTTGTCATAACAAAATGTATCGTTAACTTGGCAATACTAGATTGCTGCATTGACTATTTCAATTTTAAATAAAGTATTGTCAATTTAACCATATTCTTTAGTTATGTTCCCCATACTTCGTATTGCTGTTTTAACGCTTCTTATAGATTGCTATTATAGCAATCCAAATTGTTAATATAGCAATCCAGATTGTAAATATACCAATACATATTGTTAATATAGCAATACACATTGCCGTAGCAACCATCTATAGAAATATTTGATTTAACAAAACATTGTATGGGTAAAATAGCAATCTAGCCTTTACGCAAATAAAGTATTGCTATATTAACAATCTACGATTTTCCATACTTTAGATGGTTACTATAACCTAACGGTATTGCTATTACAGCAATATTTTATTTTCAGTGTATAAACCTAATAGATAGTTTACAAATTTCTGCCATATCAAATAGGTACTGGATCAATTTTCATTAGTATCTATTGTCCTTCGAGTCACTTTTATTAATTTACAGGAAAAAAATAAATAAATAATAATAATAATAATAATAATAATAATAATAATAATAATAATAATAATAATAATAACGATACAAACAAATTGAGTCGATAAAAATAAAAATACAATTTATTTGAATAGAAACCATTTTATAGAAAATTTATTTGAATGAAAATAATAGCTTACAATAATATTATTGTAATAATAGATTTATAATAAATATTTTATATTTTCATATATTTAAATTTATCAAACTCTTGAAACAACATTACTTATCATCCAAAATATATAATTGATATACAGTATAGGCATGAAAAGTTACAACATATAACACATATATTTCATCATTATTTTGAAACATAAACGTTGATAATTTTTTTTTTCACAATAATAATATTCAGCTATGACGACTAAATGAAAAAAAATTATTAAAAAAACACTAATGCCTGATAACACAATAAACAAACAAAAAAATTTAATGTCATTAGTTATATGACCTATATATTTTTGTTTCAAGCACGTCATCATATTTATATTGTTATATCAATACATCTATTAATAATATTTATTGATACTTTGTTGTTATAAAGTATTAATAAATATTATTAATAGATAACTTAATTAAAATATTTTCAATACAATTTCGTTTTATTGATCTCAGTAATTTGACTCCCAATATTTATACTTTTATAACTGAAGTAAATTATTGATTCCTTTACTTGTGTCTAGAATTAAACCAGAAAAACAATAATCTCAAAAACATTAACTCAGAAAAAAAATAACAAAGCCATTAACGAAACATCGAGTGTAATTAAAATACCTTCTATTTCAACTTCGTCTATAATTACAAAAATAATGATAATAATAATAATAATAATAATAATAATAATAATAATAATAATAATAATAATAATAATAATAATAATAATAATTAATGCTTAGGAGAGGAGTGAGGGGCAAAACGGGCATCTTGAGAACGAAATGCCAATAGTGTAAATTACTTTACTAGTTCTGTTGTTTTATTTTTAGTCCCCAAATAAGTATCAACTGTTAATATGACTCAATCGTAAAAAAAATCTAAACACGGAGAAAAATCGGCCTCGAAGTTTCGAGGTTAGCTCACAGAGTCAATCATTTTTGAGGTTTTGTTACTTAAAAATGCAGTTATAACCCTTCAGCTGATAGAAAGAATGAACATATTTATACAAAAATAAAACTCCGATTCATAAATCACGTATTTTTCATTATTTTTCAAGCCGTGCATGTTATTTTTATCTACTTACTACATGATAAAAAACCATGGTGGCTATATTATGGGTCATTCTCTGTTACAAAGATCACTTAGCTACAAAATTTACCTTTGCCGTTTGAAAATTTGAAAATGAGAACATGATGGCACATTTATTACCATTATTGGTGAAAAGGTTAAAAAATCGATCACAAATTTTTTATTTGGCTCAATCTTATCAATGTGAAATTTATTTTAACTATAAATTATGACACTAAACTAAATTATCTAATTGATAATTTGTTCGCGTTGCTTTATTTACAAATAAAAAAAAAATTACTGGTATCAATTCTGCTCTTCATAATTTTAATTAATAAAAAACTTAAGGTGATTCGTTTTACCTCTTTATCTATATTAAAAAAATTTCTTAAAAGTTTCCCCCTATCATTAAAAAAAAATCTTATTATGTAATTTCTGTTAAATCTTTCATGATAAATCATAATAATGTTTAATTCAGTGTCCTCTGTTTAAAACCACTTGCACACCATGCACACGACCTGATTGTAAACGACAGAACCACTGTACAGTACCATTACATACATTACATACTGGCGTAACGGAGTAGAAAAGAGGTAAGAGGTGGCAAGAGGTGAAAGGAAAGAGGTAGTACATATATGTAGAGTAGTATTATATAGATTCATGTAATATACACAAGCAAAGTAATACACAACGTGGACGCAACAATGCGAAACATCTAAAAATAGAATATTTAATGTTACCAACCGCGTCCGTATCGTGGCGCTCTAATCGTCGGGGCGCGAAAGTTCTACCAGAAACAGATATGACTCCTCAGTTCTTGTTCGTCACGCGTATGGAAATGTTTATATTTACGTCTTGTTACTGTCGCGTTTTTTATTATTATTATTACTATTTTTTTTTTCTTTGTAATAAATAATAACAATAATTATCTTAACGATAATTTAATAAATCACTCAATCATTGAATTTTATTTTATTTCTAATTGATTATTAATGTTCGCTACCATTAGAAGGTATAAAAAATAAAAACGGAGTCAGTTTGAAATGACGCTTTTTAATTCGAACGGTGAATTTGTGTAAGTGTTAACACTGATGTGACGTACATATGTTATCTTATTATCGCGTGCATCTGTTGATATAAAAGTGTGTAGGATATATTTATATGTATTTACATATAAATATATATATGTAACAACTGATGACAGTTTTGTTGGTCAAGACAGTTTGCAATCGGGTGATTTGATCATTGATTTAGTCGTGACAATTGTGCTCGTATGTCTTAAGTGATGAATATCTATACATATATATATCTTTTCTTTGTTTTTGAGATTTAAATAGCAAAATTTAAGTTTTGTTGATATTTTAAAAATTTAAAACGCTGATTTTATAATTTCATGTTTATTTGTGTGAGATTTATGTTTATTTACTCGGATGCTGTGTGATATTTATTTTTTTTTAGATCAAGACCAGAGTCCAAGGTAAAATTTCCCTCGTTTTAATATATAATGACGTTAATTTATTAACATACTCGAGTTATAACATCATCTTTGAATTCTTAAGAGTAATCTTGGTCTTTGAAAGAGTAATTGTATGATGAGGGGACTCGCGGTACATGCACAATCATCGTTTGTTGTTGAAATATTATATTTGGAAGGCCGTTCTTAACAATTTACGATTTAACTTTTTTTTATACATAAAAAATAAATATATTAATCACTTTTCGTTAATATATATATGTTGATGTGATAAAAAAATTAATTTTATGAATCTAAATATTATATTTTATGAGTGTGAATGTAGCAGACATCAGATAAATTCTAAATTTTAAATAAATAAATAATTAAATTTTAAAAAATGCGCGTACTGATTTTTCAATTATCTAAATACGCATTTTTTAATTTTTATTCTATACTTACATTTTATTTGGTTATTCCAAAATCAAAAAAATTGCCTATTGTCAGCTACATTCCACTCATATTTTACGATACTCAAGTTAGCTGGCATCTAATAATTTTTGGATTTTTTTTAGAAACGATAAATTATAAAAAAAAAAATATTTCAAAAAATTGCACCTATAGCTTTTTTAATTTTTTACATATGCATATTTTTAGTTTTTTTTTTTTTTTTTTTTTTGTAATTAATTTGTTGAAAAAAAAAATCCAAAAATTGTTAATTGTCTTCTAATTTCAGGATCATTTAGGGAAGGGAGGGGCAAAAGGGGGTACCTATGGAAATACTAAGTTTTCGATGACTAAAATACGCCAAATCTTTTTGTTTTTAATGATATCCAAGATAAATAGACAAAATTTTTAGCTGCCGTTAAAAAATAAAATTTCTACTTTTGGCGGGCAAAATGGGGTACCGTTTAAAAAAGTTGAAAAAAAAAAAATTTCTGAAAGTTGATCAAATTTCATTAAATTAAATTTTTTTTTATGTAAAATACATACAGAAAAATTACATTTCACATCATTGGTGGATACGAAGGGAGAAAAAAATTTTTTTGTGGGGCAGAGAGGCCCCCCTCCAAAAAATGATAATTTTTTTTTTTTTTTTTTTTTATTGAATTCTTATCAATTAAAAAATAAAACATTATTTTCGAATATTTTTAGTGGTCAAATTTGCCGCAACTACAGAAAATCAGCCGAAAAATGAATTAACATTTTAATTTTTTTTTAATTTGACGATAAAAATATGAAAGAATCATTTTTCAAAACTTTCGGCTGGTCCATTTTGCCCCAGGTGTTATGGGTAGGTCTAAAATTTTTTTTTAATTTGACGATAAAAATTTGATAGAATCATTTTTTCGATTTTTGGGCTGGTCTATTTTGCCCCAGGTATCATGCGTAGGGCTGAAAATGCTCAAAAATATCGGATATACAGTAATTAGACGAAAAAAAAAAAATTTTTTTTTCACCAAATTTTGGGGATACCCCGTTTTGCCTACTCTACCCCCTTTTGCTCCCCTTTCCCTATATTTTCTATATAAATAACAAAATATATCAATATAATTAAATTATCTAATGACTTAATTTAATTTATAAAATACTACTTTTAAACACATGTGACTTTACGCTGAAAAAAATACTTATTAAAATTTCTGGCGATATTCGGTTGAAAAAATATATTTTAATATTTTATACTCAAATCGATAATACTCGTCTCAATTTAAATCTGATTTAAATTAAATATTAAAATCAATTTTCTTAATTACTTTTTGTTAATTGAATTGTTATACTCTTCAAAAATATTTGAACTGACTGTAAAAGTATATGTAATATTATATTATGTGTTGTATAAAAAACCAATATAACATTATGAGGTAGCCACAAGTAAGAGTAAAGTATGTAATAATATAAAAAAGAGTAAACGAATATAAGTACACACGGGGTCGTCGGTCCCGGGGCTCGTGCGACCTCGCTTAACGTCGTCGGTGGGTCGTTGAAATGGACTGAGGGAAATGGCTTCGTCGCGAACACCTGTTGTGCGGATTGCCGAGGATGTGTTGTCGACGGCTCGTAATTTTAATTGTTGACAATATTCCCTGTGATGTCACTAATGGGTACCCATGTAATCAAACCGTTGATTTTTTTTACCCTATTGAGATACTCATTAGTTCATATTTTTTCTTATTTCCAATTATTTCGTTATACTCGTAAATACAACTCATATTTAGTGAATAAATACATTTTTATTTTTTTTTTTATCAGTCGCGTATTAATTGAAATAATAATTTCGCAAAAAAATTATTTGCAGACTAGGACTGTATGTTAATAAAAAATTTATTCTATATTTTAACACATATTTAGTAAAATAATTATTTAAAAATTCCTCTCAATGATAATTTTTAATATATACACTATAAAAAATTTACGAAGTAAATGCGGATTAAATCCGGAGTAAATTCAGAGTAAATGCGGAGCGGGTGGCTGTTTATTTATTTAATTCTCTCGTAGATAAATTTACTCCGAAGAGGATATTTTAATATTAAAAATCCGAATCGAAGTGAATGCGGATTTAAATAAAATCCAGACCACTCCGCAATCACTCCACTGAAAAAAAAACTCCCGATTTACTCCGGATGCGGAGTGATTTTTTTTTTTAAGCTCCGAGTGACGAGTGAATCTGGATTTAAATAAAGACGATTTTTTACAGTGTATGTATATACTGTAATAAAAATTTCGGAGTAAAATATGAAATCAGCTAGAAAATAATTGACTATTTAATTTTTTCTCTTTCAAAAATATAAATTAATTTTATGATACTGAAATTAACTGACGTAATACTTTTTGGATTTTTTTTAAAACGATAAATTATAGAAATAAAATTATTTTTAAAAAATGCACCTATAGTTTTTAAAATTTTCTACTCGTACATATGTTTGATTTTGTTTTTCCTCAAATTGAATTTGTTAAAAAAAAATCCGTTAATTATTAATTGTCTGCAAACGTCAGGATCATATTAATTTTTTAAAATATAAAATTGTTATTGAAATTCGAAATTGATAGGATTAATTGATAATTTTATGAACTATAATTACTTAGTACTCGTTTGAATTATTAAATTTTGTTGATTTACAAGATAGTAGAGTGATTACAGATAAGGT
Organism: Microplitis deprimator; assembly: GCA_964016945.1. Lineage (NCBI taxonomy): Eukaryota > Metazoa > Arthropoda > Insecta > Hymenoptera > Braconidae > Microplitis > Microplitis deprimator. The sequence continues at coordinate 16,033,116 of OZ024708.1, read as the reverse complement.
CATAGCCCTCTGGAGAATGTAAAGTCTTGCGAATTATCAATATCATTTTAATTATAAACAAAAAAAAAGTAGTACATATACATATATATTAGTACATGATAAAATATATTAAAGATACAGCTGATGTAAATAAGAGTATAGTAAATAATAAATAAGTGCTAAATGAATATATGATATGTATAAAAGATAGCAAGTTTTATAGTATTGTATGATTCTTTTGACTTGATTTAACGGTTGGCGAACATTTCGATATCGATTCGGTCACGCGCATTTATGATGTACATGTATGATTCTGTACTAAAGTCGCAGCTATTTTGTTATACCTATTGAATGTCGTTCTTTGACCCATAGTCTTTTAATTTTTCCTTTTTTTTTTTTTAATTTTTTCTTATTGTTTATTAAATATAAAGACATTTACATTATAATGTTTGCGTAAGAACAAATTAGAAATTAAAAATAAAAAAATTTAATCAAGTATCAAAAATATTGGATGAAAAATTAATATTCATGAATAATAAATTAAATACAAATTAAATTACGAATGAATAAATTAGCGAAAAGGTAAATGGCGAAGACTTAACCGCTGAACTGTTGGGAATTATTTATAGATTAATTAAAACGAGAAAAAAAATTGATTACTCGACCAGTATCGCGGTAACACATGTATCGGTTCCCAAGCGTTAAGTTTTAACGCAAAGTTGACTTTAATACCCCAAAAATATAATTTAACGTTATAAATTATAATAATAACATAAATAATAATAAAATCATGCTAAATATAAAACTTGAAATCCCAAAGAAAATAAAAAAAAAAGCCGATATAAAAAAGTCCTCGTTATTTTTCATTCGTTGTTTTTATTTAACTTTTATCTTTTAGTATATATGGCAAAAATTTTACATACAAGTCCTTGGATTTCGATTTCACTTTTATCGCGTTAATAAATCTAGTTATAGATATAAATAGAAATTTTTAGCAATAAATATAAAACGTTTAGAGAAATTTATTTATAAATTTTCACCACGAATATATTAACATCTCCATTATTATTATTTTTATTTTTTTTTTTTTTGCGTTCTTAATATTTCGTGATCTCAGTATCGTTTCTTAATTTTTTTTTTTTTACTTTTCATTTTTTTCGTCTTCCTCGTATTCTTTTGCACAACAAGTCAACGAGTAAAGGAACGTCCGGGCGGTGAATACGGGTAGAAAAAGTGGTCCGCCAGCAGCTCGTTAAGTGCCATTTCGTGGAGATAAAAAATTGCATATAAGACACGGTAAAAGAATTGGCGAAAACTCTCCTGTTTACTTGATTTATTTCAACCAAAAATATTCTCTTTAAATTTATACTTTTATTTATATTTATGTATTTATATACATTACTGATATGAGGATTGGATCGGGTGATTGCGGAAGTAGGTTTTGTAAATATATGCCATTGGTTATATATCTGTGATATATGAATTATAAATATGTAATATATATCGTACAAGTCAACCACGACATATAATAATTGAAGGCTGTCTTTTGTTTCGTTTTGTTCGATCGGTCTTTAGTATATATCCACATATATATACATATACCACGTCACACATCACATAAACTACGACATAAGTCAGTCAGATTGGAAGTAACATACAAGCATACAAAACTTCACCCCTAAGATTATGTTAGGGAACGTATGGATAATATACACGTATATAATACATGTAGATTTACTTCACTATCCACTAAATATTTCAAATGGTTATTCATTACTTTATATTTTTTAAATATCACAAAAAGATAACTATAGTAAATTATTAATGTAAAGCACGCGTGACTAAAGAACATTACTTTCATTATTTTTTCATTTTATGGCTAAACAAAGAAATTTCAAACAATAATACTGTGAAAATTTTATACAAATTCAAATTAATAAATAATTTTCCAATAAAAAAAAAAATTTTTTGCTTTTGTCATTTATGTGTATGTTACATTATTTTAAACATAAAATTTTTTTTTATTACTAAAAAACATATTTTTTTAGACGTTTTCGTAATTAAAATTTTGATTAAATGCATTATGCATAAAAAATTTTATTTGCTGATCACATTAATAAAAGTGTTGATAAAAAGGATTTTCAATCTAGAACGACCTATAATCTATATTTAAAAATATAAAAAAATTTTTTAGTCAAAGACTATTTTATGGTTAATGTGAAAATAACATTTTTAATCAATAATTTGGATTAAAAATATTTTTTTAAAGATACATTTTATAAAATACCAAGTATCTAAATTATTATTTTGAAATATTTAACAAGGCTAAAAAATAATATTATATCGCTTGACCGATTGGCTAGTAGCGTCCCGGACCCTCCCCCAGAATGTAATATTTTGCAGACGCTTTAGGGCACTATACACATATATACACATGTGATGAGGATCATCACATGTATAGGCTGCTAAAGACTTGATCGTAAGAAACCACTTCTCCTTAGACTCCCAGACAATCACCGGCATCCCCGAATGAGTAAGAGAACGTTGCCTAAAGGCAGACTCTCCCCTCTCGAACTTTTGTCTGACAGGGTTCCGGCACAATGCTGATAGTTACGGCTTCAAAAGTTTATAAGTATTTAATTTGTATGAGGAGCACATGCGAGAAGTCTAAATAACTGATGAATGTATAGAGCCATCTGGCGGCAGAAGTTCTGATTAATTGTCGTTTAATCGTTTAAACGTGTGACGATGCTTTGGTTAGTAGCTAGGAGTAATTTAGTGATTTAGATCGTCATCAAGTACGTATGGAGACTAGTGTTGTACATAACGTTATAATCAACTGGTAATCGAGTATATGGAAAGCTGATCAATATCTTGCAAATAGGTTATGTTCTCAACATGGTATTAAGGGTTGAATTGATGTTGAGTAGATGAGGTAAAGGGTTATACGTAGAGATATATATCTCACATATTACATGTAGATTGAACCGTGAAATTAGGAGCCAAGAATAGAATTTCCCAGCATACTGTCTTGTCATATCATGTCTATTATAAGTATAATTATTTCAAAATATATATTGTAATACTGTAGCTTTTATTTAAAAACAAAATTCATTCGTTTTTTTATATTACAAAAATATTTAACTCAAATTTTTTTCTATTCATCTTCTGCTTTGTTTATTTTTTTTTTTTTTTTTTTTTTTTTTTTTTTTTAGCAGACTTTTTTATTACTGGCTATATTTAAACAAGAAAAATAAAAATATTGAGGTCAAAAGGAAGATTTTAAAGAGTAAGATATATATAGTATAAAGTATAAAGGGTAAATTTAAGAACATATGTTTCAACAGCTAATATTTTTTAAATCTACAAATCATTTTTTTTTCTTTTCCAAGATAATTTATTTTATTTTTTCTATTTATATTAACGAGACAGCTATTAATTATTTTTTATATTTCATTACATAGAATAAGAGTATTAAAGAGCAATGTTTCATCTAAAAAGAAAAAAAAAGTTATTATATATATAAATATTTTAAAGAAAAGTACTTACGGAAATTAACATTAATCCTTTGTTTTAAATCGTCTTATGAAAAAAAATTTAATATCAATTAAGTCATTCAGTCTTTAGCCCTTCTAAAAGTTAGCCCTTTCATAAGTTATTTTTTTTGTATTCTACGCACACTGTAAAAAATTTGGAGTGATTTCGGATTTTATTTCAATCTGAATTCACTCTGTTACTCGAGGTTCCAGAGTATTAAAAAAAAAAAATCAATCTGCATACATGGAGAAATTATTCTTGTTTGAAATGCTATAGTGTCATAGTACACATGCAGAAGTTACTATGGCCATAGTAAAATTGATGCGATTATATATATTACAAATTACTGTAACCATTGGAAATTTTACTATGGTCTCAATAATTTCTGCATGTGTTTATTTCAATTTCCGACAGGTGACCAACATGGTCTGGCATTACTTTGACACCATAGCATTTGAAATAAGAATAATTTCTCTGTATACAGGTAAATAGGGAATTTGTTTTCTTAACTGAGTGATTTCGGAGTGATCTGGATTTTATTTCAATCTGCATTCACTCCGATTTGGAGTTTTAATATTAAAATAAACTCCGTTTAGGAATGAATTTCATTTCGAACCGGATTTTCAATATTAAATTAAACTCCCCTTCGGAATGACTTTTACTCCAAGGGGATGAAATAAATAAACAGTCATCCGCTCCGTCTTCACTCCGCGTTCACTCCACTAATTTATTACAGTGTATGACAGTAAAAAGTTATAATTTTTTTTATAGATTCTAAACTAATTAAATTTTATTTTGATGCATATAATTATTGATAAAACAGCATTTTAAAAGATGTTAAAATTAAAATATGTGAATTTGTAGCAAAATATCTGTTGTCAACCTTCCCTTACTTTTCATAAATTTATGATTCGACAGATTCAGAATAACGGATGCAATAATTAATTTAATTAGTAAAAATAATTAATAAAATATACAGAAAGGTGAGGTCGAATACTGACAGACAATCGGGTACTTTATCCAACATGATTTGAGAAATAATTTATTTTCCTATAAACGATAATTTAATAAAAGATGGGATGAGAAAAGCAGCTGTTAAAATTTGGCTTTTACTGGATTTCTAATTTCAAATGCTGCAAAGGTCACTAATAATCAATAGTGACGGTTGATGTTTGTGATAACAATGATAAAAAAAGTTATATATATTTTTTTTTTTTTAATTTCTTGAAACATTGACTTAGTCTCTCGTCACATTCGCCTATTACGCGGTCATTGGTCTGCTCCCATGTGTATAGTAATACTCATTTTATTGTATTCAACTGTAAAGTCGTAACTGCTCTATCACAGCTATAGCTTTCAATATAATGTTGATATCATTGCATAATAGTATTATTGATATTTCCATTGTATCAACTTTGCGTATTATACAACCGCTGTACGGTAAATAAATTCAATACGACTTTTATTTTTTATTAACATAAACTTTTTACCGTTTTACCTCTGTCATTTCGTGTATATATTTATAGAGGATACATACATCAATAATTTAAATAATTTGATAAAAACATAAATAACAAACATGAAAAATGAAAAAAAAAAAAAAAAAAAAAAAAAAAAAAAAAATGTATTTATAAAAAAACAAACAACTGACCTTCGAGATGTATTATTTCGACGACGACGTCAAGTCCCACGCATCATCTTTTATTTTCTTCCAAAACTTGATCTGCTCTAGAAGAGAGTTACTATTATTTGGTTGTTATATTTATCTCGCTGTTGTTTTTATAGATGCTCCGAGGGATTAAAAAAAAACATATCAGTAATCATTATGCATAAACAAGGTGTGATTAGAATGCAGTATTGAGGATAAACTTTTTATATATCATTATCAATTTACATAAAAACCGATAAACAATTTTTTTTCTTTAGTATTATTTTTAAATTCACAAAGAACGTTTATTTATAGTGTCGTCTTTACAATATTATTGAAGTGCGTTGTGAGTATAAGATTGAAACAAAAGATAACAGATAGTGAAGAAAAAATAATTGTTTTATGTGATTTGTGCACTAATTTTATAAAATACGTTAAAAACATTTAAAGCAGGGCATATGGCCCTGGACTATGGTGTTTCCAGTATGCACCATCCAAATCAATTAGGTATGTATTTTTTCTTGACATTAATTTATTCTTAAATTTATTCTAGTATAGTTTGATCACATTTTTTTGATAGAATGATCACAAATTATTGACATAATTAAGTAAAAATTAGGCATAAATCGAATAATTCAAATTTTTAAAACTATAGTTATACATTATAATGTACCTGAAGATCGTAACGTTTTTCGCGCAATGAAAAAAAAAAATTGCAAATAAAAAATCTACTGGATGACTCAATTTCTGAAATGTTTCGCATATAGATACTGGCATGTCAGCGGCAATTCTTAGGTCACCCCCAACCTCTGGAACTACTTCTTAAGCAGTTAAGTTACATAAATTTTTTTCATTTTTGTTGCGCGGAAAACGTTCTGATCTTCAGGTACACTAAAAATAATTCTTAAATTATCCAATATTTAGGGTAGAGAAATAGAATTTTTGGCCATTGCTACATTTTTGACATTTAATACTTTTTTTTAATTAATAAAAAAGTATAAAATAAAAATTCCATTGTTATAGTGGGATAAAAGTATCTTTGAACACAATTTAAAAATTAATTATGTCATTGCGACTTTTATAAATTATTTTATTTGAATTTTTGAAGTGTATGAAACTGGCCAAAATCTATGTCCTCTACCCTATTTCATACTCTCTTAAAAATGAATTAGTGAAATTCGCTCCGAATTAGTAAATATGCACTGGAAACGAGCTATAAGTATTCCACTGGTTAAATTAGTGGTACACGAAAAAGAATTATCTATATAAATTTAGGAACGAAAAGTAATATAATGATAAAGTGATTAGTAAATATTATCATTCTAAAAAGTAATTATTTTACTAATAATTATAACGTAAATAATTATAGAATAGATATTATAATTTTTTGTCTATGCAAGAAAAATTCATGTCTGAACTTCAAAAATCGTAACTTAAACATTAAAAATTTATGACATGTATTATAAAATGTATTGTTTGGAATGTTAAAATTCTCTATATTGTTCTCCAAATTCTATATTATGTGAGTTAAAAATTTTGTATTTTCATTCGAATCAAAAAATTCAAAAAGTTTTTAATGTTATAATTTTTTTAAATTATTTGATTCTGTTCGAATACACTCAATTTTTTTTTAATTTTAGAAGTAGACATACTAAATAATTTAAAAGAAATACTTTTAACAAAAAACATGTTCTTAATTAGTTAACTTACTTCATTGATTATCAATAAAAAAAATTTTCCTCTTAAAAAATTATTATTTTAATTCAATAAATTTATTTCTAACAAGAAATTAACTTTTTTTTTTTTTTTTTAAATAAAATATCTAATTAACTAAATAATTATTTAATATAATTCTTGAGCCGTAAGATTATATAAACTCAATCAATAGTATTTAAATTTTTGATTAATTATGGCAATAAATTTAGTGATCATTATAATTTTTAATGCAAACATCAAATTTAAAAATTTTATAATTGCTTTTCAATAAAGTGAATGCCAATTGCATTTAATTGTTATTGTCATAGTTTAATATTAATCAACCTCCTTTAAGAATAAACTGATATCTCATATATATCATGTTCATAAAAGTTGTATATTAAACGTCAGTAGTATATTGTGAACTTGCGTAACTTTTTTAGATTATGACTTGGACAACAGTCATAAGTTTATTACTGTATAATATTTTTTCACCACATGCCTCAAGAATAGATACAGTCGTCTGGATAATAATAACTCGATCGATAAGGATAACAATAGCTATGTCACTTCCCTCTCTTTACCTCAGTACTCCATTCTGTGTCATATTGCTCACGGTATAACTTTTGATTTATAAATTAGAATCATGTGATTAACAAATTTTTTTTTTTATTATTCAGTCATTTTATTATTATTTTAGACTCAACTTAAGAAACAAAAAAATTAATTAATTAAGTTTTTATTGATTTATATAATGAAGAATAGATATACATTTTTTTTTTATATAAAAATTTTTAATTGGTTTTTTTTTAACTCGATTTATCGTAATTGCGCAATGTTGCTATTAATAGAAGATTCAACATTGACGCATTGACAATAAAAAAAAAATTAAAAGTTATCAAAGTCACGATGACATTTCAAAAATACATACGTTGAATATCAAAGAACAAAGAAAAAAAATTGAATACATAAAGTGTATGCTGTTTAAAATGTTTCAAAAATAAAAAATAAATAAATAAATAAATAATCGTTTTTATGATTATAAATTCTATTTCTAGAGTAAGTCATAATCTTATTCAACATGTGTGTGTATGTCAACGCAAATATTGCACAATAGGATAAAGTTTATCATTAACTGAGTTTAATAATAAAACTTTTATAATCAATTATTGATATTTTAATATGTTATAAAATCAGTTTTAAATAGATATGAGGAAAAAAAAATATAGAAGATCGATATCTTGCAAATGAATAACTTTTTATTTATTTATTTATATAATAAAATTTATTTTTAAAAAAATCAATCACTTATTCTTATATATTTTTACTAACAGTATCCTTGTTGCTTCATTAGACATTAATATATTTTATATATCTATATTTTTGTTGCCTAATTATTTCAACGTAATTGCAACTCAGAGTAAGAAAATAATGTTATTTTAAAATGAGTTTGTCTCTGTAACTTTAAAACTAACAAAGAAACGTTAATAGTCTTAGATACTTTTTTTTGTAGTAAATTAAATTTGCTATGATTTTTGTTCGAAATATTTTTTTATAAAATCCAGTTTTGTTACAAATTCTATTCGAAAATAAATTCACTTTTTCTTAATTTATTTTTTTTCGTGATGACGTTTAGTTTTTTCAATATTTTGATTAAAAAAAATAAATAGATAAATAATATACTGTTTCGACTGCTTTCTTTTTAATATTTAAAAAAAAATTTTAATTGAAACTGTATCAATGAACTTCCATAAACTGCATCAAATAGTTACATGTCATAAAAATCATAACATTAATAATTTGAAATTTATAAATACGATCTAAAATTTTGACACTTGACCATGTTATTAAATCATCTAAAGTATTAATACACGAAATATAAACTTGAAAATGTCAACAATAATCGTTTAAGAATCTAAGCACGTGTTCAATTTATATTCAACATAATACTTATCAACACAGTATATCTTAAGATTATATAAAATATTGTGATGATTAACGATTAATTAATCAATCATTTGTCTCATTAATTTTTGCATATATTATTCAAAAAATTACCATTAAAAAATATTACATTTTATTTATTTTTCTTTTTTAACTTATTCTTATAAATAATTTGTTTTTATTTATTTATTTATTTTTTTTTGCTTTTTCAAATTCGTTTTCCGTCAGCACCTTCGCTGATATACCCAAGCATGTTTCAAGAGCTACTGTACACAAATGTCAAATTATATATAGAAGCCAACCATCTAATATTAGCAGTCGGCCACCGGCCAGAAATACAAACTTAAGCCAAAAGATTTTGTCTCACCAGATTTATCCACCCCCATACTACGCTTCTAAATTTTTTCTTTTTTTATTTAATTATTTTTTAATACTTATTTTTATTAATCAATATTTACTTATAAATATATTCAAATATTTTTTTAAAACTTTCATTATTTCAATTTAAAACATTGGTAATTTCATTTATTTATTTATTTATACGCTTAAATAAATTAACCCTTTAACGTAAAATAAATTATTTTGAACATTAAAGGGGTAAACATTTTAATTGGGTTAAAAAAATTTAAGTTAATTTACAAATGAATTTTAACACAAAAATTATAAATATTTTGTAGTAAATGTTTATATTATTATCATTATTTTTATTATTATTATTATTATTATTATTATTATTATTATTATTATTATTATTATTATTATTATTATTATTATTATTATTATTATTATTATTATTATTATTATTATTATAAAAAATAACATGTGCTGGGTTTATTATATTACTCCGAACGTGGTGTCTTTAAAATTAAACTACCATTGCATGACATGAGGATATAATTGTATGAGTACGTATTTTATATCTCGGTTAATGTATAGTTATATATACATATTTATTGTACAGTGTAAGTATGTAGTGTGTTAGCAGACGAAAATGAGAGAAAGAACGACGCCTGTTTCTAAACACGTGGAAGTTCTAAGACAGAAATAAGCAGGGTGGCTTCTAGCCGCCAGCCATCGTATTTTTAGTTGCCACGTTTCTAATTCTGTCACAAAGAGAGACAAAGCCGGACCGAAAGGGAGTACGACGCTTGCCGATAATGTTACGAAATACGATTTAACAGTTATCTATGTCGAATGATATTTGATCATTATTATTATTGTTAGAACTTGTCATATTCATTTTTAATTTTTCTAATAATTCGCACTCTACAATTAACAATCAAATATAATCAACTCAACACGTTAAGTTATTTTTATAAAATACTCAAAAAAAAATTTTTTGCAATTAATTTAAAAAAATTTATTTACTTGTTTTTTCAAGCCCATTAATATTATACTATTTTTATAAGTTAATAGTGACTTATATATAGTACGAAATATATGTGCACTTAAAAATAAAAATATATTACTCAGAATTACTCATAAAATATTTTAACATCTATAAATAAAATTTTAGAGTTAAAAAAAAAAATTTATTATATATAGAATAAATTGATATATTTAGCCAAGGTTATATCAAAGGGACTTAAACTATTTTTAAATTGTTAGCGGTAACAAAAAATTTTTTCTTGAAATATTCAAGGCAATATTGACTAGTAATTTCGTTGCGCGGTTAATAAAGAGTTGAGCTGAATTGAGTTGAGTAAGAAAAACTAAATAAAAAACTTTTACTCTTGTTCTCAAACTACATTTTTTTCTTTTATACTCATATTACCTTGACCCTACCCAACACAATGATTATTTGCGTGACTGTTCATGCTTACCCCTTTATCGTTTCCCCCAGATTTTTTCATTCAATTATTCATTACTTATGATCCTGGTTTATAAATCTCAAGCAAACTAAAGTTAAACTTTTTTTGCATAGTACATATTATAACGTACTTTTTATTATTACTCTGCTTACATCATTATTCTAGCAGAAAAAGTTTCAGTTTACAATGAAAAAAATTTATATATTTATATACCACCATTTTGTAACATTTTTTTCTGTACACCGTTTTAAATCTTTCAGTAAAAATTTTGAAAAATTTTTTTTTCAGCGTAGGTTTTATTTCATGATTTTATTGTACTTCAATAAAAAAATTAAATTGCCAACTAAAAAGGTACTTGACGTACAGACTTAACTTAGTATAGATTTTGATAGAAAATTTAATACCTTATAAACTTGTAAATTGAAAAAACCGAAAAAATTTAATAGATTACAAAAAATATCAATGAATATAAAAAAATTTGTATTTTTCATCTTAATAGTATATTTTACGAAATTTAGAACCTTTTTTTTCAAATTTTACTTAAAAAATTTTTAAAACCACACAATGATTTCGAGCAATAGGCACCAAATAAAAAATTTTAATAGTATATTGTGTGACAAGGGATGAAACAAGACGATTTCAGACTAGGGTGAATTTGGCTGCCCGAGCCGCAGGCGAAATACTGAAACTTTAAGTTTCGATGCTGGTATCATGAAATAATTATGTAAATAAGTATTAGTAACATGCAGAAAACTATTTTAATGATTTTGTATTTTTTTAGTATTAATTTATACACAGAAAAAAAGGTTTTTTTGACGCAAAGAATTTTTTGCAATATAAATTGGAAATGAAAATTTTCTTGGAGTGAGAAAAAATTTTAAGGCGATAAATTCTTGTGTCAAGAAATTTTCTCTATTACTAAGAAAATTTTTTTCTTCGATTCATAATGCAAAATATTTCTCGCGCCAAGAAATCCTTTTTTTCCGTGTATTAACCAAGCATAAAAATTTATATTACATTCATGACAGAATATTATAATAATAACGACAATAAAATAAAGAGCGGAGGTATCTAACTGAAATTCCAGCATCAGATTATATAAGAAAAGCCAACAGTAGAGTATGTGTTAAAACTATCAATTACGCAGCATCCAGTTGCATTTAAGTATTTACACATCACATGAGCCACTGTTGAATATATAAATTGTTATTTCCTTGATGTATTAGCCATCAGGTTATTATAATACATATCTATTATTTATTTACCATGCTATGTTAATAAGAAAATAATTCATATATGCATATATATATATATATATATATATATATATATATATTTTTCTTAGTTTTTACGTCCAATTCAATGTTAAAAACATTTTTCAATCCGTCAGCCAAAAATTAAATCTATTAATAAATATTAAATATTAAAAAATTTTAATGATTGCCTATACTACACATTAACTTATTAACTTATTAATTATTTTCCACCACATATTATTCTATAAATAAAAATACATATATATGATTCATTTATAACGTAACGTTAAAATAATTCATGAAAACGTCATAATTATTAATTGAGATCCTTAGATATTTATCTTTTGACGTTAATTAAATATTTAAACACTCCGCAAAATACATTAGTGCAGTATAATTATAATATAATAATTATAATATATTTATGTAAGGTCATAGTATTAAGATTAAATTGTTTATGATATTATCTGGTGATTCATTGTTTCAGTGAATAAAACGATACTTAATTTTCTGTGAATTAATATTTAAATGTTTTATTCTGTAAATTTAACTATTCCATAATTATATAAAGTACCTACAATTCAAGTGATTCATTTATGTATTTCATGTGATATATAAATTTTTTAAATTCATTTACATTAAATATTAACACAAAGCTAAGTATTTAATATTGATCGAATATATATTTAATTAGTTATATATTTTATTCAATCAACGAATTTTAAATAATTAAATTATCGTGTACAAAACTTGGAAAATTAAAGCTTAAAAAAGTATTTGAAAATTTAATACGTATTAATAGTAATAAATAAAAAATTTTATTATTTTTTTATTTATAATTTAATTATATGACAAACTATGCATCCTGTTTATAGTTTATTTTTGTATAACGCGAGTAATGAATAGAGCTTTCATGACTATAATCATCACGAAAATTTATTTAAATAGTTGTAAATAAAATAAGAGCGTGAGGTATTAAAATTAATCTTAATCATACATAACTTATAAAATGAGGGTCTAAGTGCGTACATCCGGACTGTTTGTACACTCTACGTATATAATATATATGTATATGTAACGCATGGTATGTTTGACGCAATTATCTTAATTAGTGTAGGCCCTAATTATTTTTATTTTTAATATAAATTCACATATATGTACTGTATACATTGCACATATATTTGTATGACAAAGAATTAAATAAAACTCAGTTGTCGGTCATTGACCGTTACTACTATTACTGTTGTATACATCAGTGCTAATATATAATTTAAAGCTTGATATGTCTACTCGGGAGGATAGAAAATTATCGATATCTATATAGATATATATATATATATATATATATATATATATATATATATATATATATATATATAAGAGTGTGTCATAATAAAAGAAAAATTTTTTTTAAGGTCTGTCCGGATCAAAAATAAAACTTGATTTACCAAATCAAAATTTAGAGCCGTTTCTCACAAGACAAACTCGACTTTTTTTACGGAGATATGAAATACATTGAGTTTTCGCCTTGGTTTAGATTTTACTGGCTTACTTAGTCACGATTTAAGACGAAAAAGTTCAAATCAAGTCGAAATTGACTTGCTTCAGTCTTACTCGACTTAAATTATAAGGTGAAAAAGCCAAAACTAAAGTGAAATGTGAAAAACACATTTTATACTAAAAAATACTGCTTACTTTTGACTTGGGTGAAGAAGTCCAAAGTAAAACAAATAAATAACTTTTTTTCAACTTTGTTCAGCAAGTCAAAAGTAAGGTGAATGACTGTCGTACTCGAAGTGAAGACGAATAAGTTGAAACTATGATTAAAAGAGCTTCAAAAGATTAAAAAAATTTAATTTAAGTCGAAACAGTCGAGATCTTATCGGGAAATCGTCGGCATATCGACAACTTCAAAAGAAAATAAGGTGAAGCGAGTCGGAATCACGTTTTACTTTTGACTCGAGTGATACTTGAAAAACTTACTTAGAGACAAAAAAAAAAAAAAATCCTAAAAAATCATCCCGATATCTTGAAAATTGAGATGTCGCTTGTCAAGTTCATTTTCCCATGTTAAACGAATGGAAAAATTTTTTTTTCAATTTTGATAAATATTATCTTGTAGAAAATTGAATTTCCCACATAAACGGTTTAAATCATCAAGTTTTTAACTTCAATAGAAAAATATTTACAACTTTCAAATAATACAAAAAATACGATTTTTTTTATAAACTTTATTTTTTTTTTTTTTCATTGTGACTAGGGAGACCTTATATGAAATTCAATTCTTTACAAAAATGGATCGATTCATGTTGTTCGTAAAGTTACAAAACAAAAGTAATATGGCTTCAAACTCTTTAAAATAGCTTATTATTTGTTTTATAAATAATAACATTAATAATATCTGTCATTCTAACTTGCCTCACTTGATGATTCGTTGATTGAGCTACTTAATCTCTTTAATGTATTAACAATCTTGTTATATTTATTTGAGTCACTAAGTAAAGAATAAAAACACCCATAACCCTCGGCTACTATTTTCTCAATGTATATACATATATATAGATAAATAGTCTTTTATGTTTTTTATTGTGTTTAGTCATGTTAATAAGTTAAAGTGCCAATAACAGAGTAAGAGATGGAGTACAGGGGCTCGACCGAGTATGCGGTTTTCTCTCAACTGTACTGTGTATAACGTGATTGCGCCCACACGTTGTAAATCGACAAGCGCGACCGCAATATATATTGCATTACTGCCGATTTATTGGAATATTATCGTCGACAACTGATTAATGGCTCTTCCGAGTGGTGTAAAGCAGCAAGATCCCGTTCTTTTGTGATATATTTTCTGATCAAATCCAAATGCCAATCTTTACCCCTTTTTTTCTTACCATTTATTTATCATTATCAACATGATTTATGTTATTTAACTTATTCAAAATATATTTTATTTATTTACAATTCTAAACTTTATTAATTCTACATATAATTTAAATGAATTTACTACATTGAAAATTGCGATAACTTAAATATTATCTAATTTATTTTGCCATTTGTTATCATTTTTTTTGTTTTTTTCATTGATATTTTTAAAGTAATTTTCCATTTGTGGACTATCAAAGTATTTAAAATGATAAAAATATTTACGTGTCAGAAAGTAATTAGAGAGGTAAGAAAATTTTTTTAAATTGTTACTACAGTAATTAACTGATTGTCGATACTTGTAATTTAAAGTAATTGTCAAGTGGAAATAATTATTTAATAAACTATTTAGAAACGTAAAATTTTTTAGTAATATAACTTAATTCTTAAAAAAAATAACTGTTTTAAAAATGAAATGATATCATCTAATTATTTCCATTAACGTAATTTTGTAAAATTAAAAAATGCAGTCCATTCAAAAAATTGTTTAATATTTTTATCTTCCCACTATGAAAATTGAATATTTTCAAAAAAAGAAAAGTTATTGGTTTCGGTCCGATTTTCGAAAATCGAGTTTTCATCGGATCTCGACGTTTTAAGGTTTTAGGAAGCTATTCCGACTATTTCTGGATGGACGCCCGGCTGCGCGCGCGCGCGCGCGCGTGTGTGTGTGTGTGTGTGTGTGTGTGTGTGTGTGTGTGTGTGTGTGCGCGTGCGTGTAAACTTTTTTTGTCCGACGATATCGTTGGAACAAATCAACCGATTTGAACGTTCATAGTGGCAAGCGAAAGGGCTCACTAAGACTTAGAACTGAAGAGATTTTGAAGTCGATCGGTCGAATAGTTCACAAGCTATACAAAAAATAAAAATTTACAAATTTTTTTTTAAGTTTTTGTTGCCTAATTCGTAAATTCCTCGGCCGATCCGTTTCTAATTTCGATCAAATCTAAGTTTTAACAAGCTCTTTCGATTGCCGCAAAGCATATACAATCCGTTGATTTGTTTCGAAGATATCGTCGGACAAAATTTACTTTTTTTCAACGAAATGTGCATATTTTCGGTTCAGCTGTTTTCTGAGCCCGAAAAGTTCAAAAGTTTACTAATAATAACGTTGTTGAGCTCTTCAAGCTCGAAAACAGCGGGAAGTTTTGAGGTTGGCCAACAAGGTCAACTGTTTTTCAGATTTCTGTATTCGATTCTATTTTAATATTAAATAAATATATATTTATATCTCAAAAAAACGTACATGTAAGAGGTCACATTTTTTTTTTTATATGACAGCGTTGGATTTATTAATATCGTCATTTGAAACCCGTCAGATGATTTATTATTTACGTAACTTCATTACTCTACAAGCTTGTACCGATAATCCGATGCTCTAATAATATCAACCAATCTATCCATCCCATGAATACTTTCTGAATAATTTAATCCACATCACAGTGATCATTCCTATCATTGTTTTATACAGACATATTATATCTTACAATATTACTCGATCGTCCCATTTTATTCTTTTAATAGTTTCCGCCATCACATATTGATTACTCTTTTTCGTTTGAATAATATATCTATATATATGCATGTATGTATTCTATAAAATATTATGTAGATATGCTATTTAACACTTATAAGATATTATCAAAAATATATCTTATCATTTAGTTCATTGACCTCAACAAAACTAACACTACATAAATTAATTTTTATTTTCTTAAATATTTTATAAAGTGATACTAAATAAATATGATAGTAAAAATTTATAATTTACTTAATTTTTTTTTTTTCATTATTGTTTTATTGGTTTATTGTCAAAGTTTGAAATATGGTTTTTGAAATCAAATAATAGATATATTATGTATTAAAGTATTAATGTAATAGCTTATAATAAAAGTTATCTCTTTAGAGTTTGGATATTTATTTTTTATTTAAAAAATAGTGTCCAAGGCAAAAAAAATTCAGATTAAATTTGATCAAATTACTGGGCATAAATTACTAGATAGATTAAAAAAAAAAAATCTAACAAACGGTTGACTTCAAAACTTCTTGTCGTTTTTGAGCTCGGAGAGCGATCGACTCTAAAATCTAATCAGTTCTAAGTCTTGGTGAGCCCTTTCGATTGCCACCAAGAACGTTCAAATCGATTGATTCGTTCAAATCAAAAGATATCGTAAGACAAAAAAAGCTTACATACATGGCTACACACACACACAAGTACGTTTATCCGGAAATAGTCATAATAGGTTCTTAGGTCCTCAAAAACACCGATATCTGATGAAAGCTCGATTTTCGAAAATTTTCATATTAGCGGAAGTTGAAAAAAAAATGAAATATTCAAACGAGATAAAATTTGATGATAGAGTCTCATGTAAAAAAAAAAATCGGTCTGTCAGTTGACCCTGTGGGCCAGCCCCAAAACTTCCCGCCGTTTTCGAGCTCCTTGAGCTCGAAAAAATCGTTGTGGATACATTTTCGAGTTTTTCGAGCTCGAAAATACTCTTGTATGCCTTTGTTTTCGAAAAAAAAGTTTTTTATTATTTTTTCTCCAACGATATCTCTTGAACGAATTAACCGATTGAGACGGTTAAGGTGGCAATCGACGCGTTTTATTGAGTTCTATCGAGTCGTTTTTGAGAAATTTCGAAAATACTAAAAAAATTTTTTTTTAATTCTTTCGACAACGGTTTCTCTTAAACGAATGAACTGATTTCAATGGTTGAGGTGGCATTCGACGCGGCTTATGAAGCTTTAGAGCCCAGTTGATTTTGGAATCAATCCATCAAGCACATTACAAGTTATCCAAAAAAAACATTTTTGAAAAAAGTTTATTTTTGGAATATCTCTGAACGAGGCCTACTGACCAAACTCAATTTTTCACAGATTTTAGATATTGACAAGCCGCGCTGAATGACACCTTGACGATCCAAGTCGGTTCATCCGTTTCAAAGTTACAGATATTTACATACATACATACATAGATGCATACATACATACACTCGGACATCATCTTGAAATTAGTCAAAATAGCTTCCTAGAACCTCAAAACGTCAAGATCTCTCAGAAATTCGATTTTCGAAAATCGGACCGAAACCAATAACTTCCCGAATTTTTGAAAATTTTCAATTTTCTTAGCGGGAAGTTAAAAAAATCGTTATAAATATGTTCAAAAATTTTTCACTACGCAGTTGATTTTCACATTCAAGACAGTACGTAATTGAATAAAATGAAATTGAATTCGGAAATTTTGAACTTCATGTGATCTTAATTTAAAAATGCAAAATGAACTATTATCTAACATTATGAGAACGATAAAAAAAATACACAGCTAATTTTACATGATGTACATTTTGACATCAATAGATCTATTTAGATTTACTCAGATTCATGTAAAGTGTTTTAAAAAGTTTATACATAATTGTCAACTTAAAGTTACAAGTCGTTTAAATTTGAAAGTTGATCATGGTGAGGGTTTTTGAAACGATTTATTTCAATTCAGGTTTGTTGATACTTATATATTTACTTCAAATTTAGTTATTGTTTTAAATGGCTGACTTTTTGAGTCATTAATCTATTTATAAAAGGTTAACAAATAAAACGTAATTTATACTTTAGCAAGACTCCAAATAAAATAACATTTGAAATCCGGTTAACCCTGAGGCCAGCCCCGAAACTTCCCGCTGTTTTCAAAGCTCAAGGAGCTCGTCCTTTGTTGTTAATACATTTTCGAGCTGTTTGAGCTCGAGAATACCTTTGAGTACTTTTGTATTTTCGAGCTCTTTGAGCTTAAAAAAAAGTTTAAGTTTTGTATCGATCTCCGATAAATCCGGAAATTGAAAGTAATCACTGAGGATCGTTTTTTAACGTTTTGTTGACGATTATGCTTAATAAATTCAATGTTTTTGGATCGAAATTATTCGAAATCATCACGATCGAAAATCACATGAGCTTTGAATCGAATCAAACCGTAAAAATAATAAACATCTAGAAAAAAATAAGGACAATTGTTAGTTTTTAAATATTTCATTGCCGATATTTTTTGAACAACCGATTCAATTTTGATGGTTGAGGTGTCATTCGACGCGGCTTGTAAAATTTTAGAGCTGAAGAGATTTTGGAATCAGTCCATGGAGTAAGTTATATATTATTTGAAAAAAACGTTTTTTCGAAAATTTTGTTTTTCAAATAACTCCGAACATACTGTACTAATTAAGCTTAATTCTTCACAGATTGTAGGAAGTAATACACCGCTTCGAATGCCACCTTAATGATCGAAATCGGTTAATCTATTCAAAAGTTATAGAATATTGATATTCTACATATATATTCATTTATACAAACGTACACACATACATACACTCAGGCATAGTCTCGAAATCAGTCAAAATAGCTTCCTAAGACCTCAAAACGTATGTACACGGAGAAAAATGTCAAGTGAATATGCCTATGCAGCACAGTAATATTTACATTACTCTATAGTTTGTGCCCTGCCGCTCTTATACACAAACTATAGAGTAATGTAAATATTACTGTGCTGCATAGGCATATTTACTTGACATTTCTCTCCGTGTACCTGAAGATTGAAACGTTTTTCGCGCAACGAAAATGAAAAAAATTTATGTGATTCGACTGCTGAAGGGGTAGTTCTGAAAGTTGGGGGCGGTCTAAGATTTTCAACTGACATACCATCATCTATATGTGGAACATTTCAGAAATGTAGTCATTCAGTAGAATTTTACTTTCAATTTTTTTTTTTCATTGCACGAAAAACGTTCCGATTTCCAAGTACAAGTTTTCGAAAAGCAGACCGAAGCCGAAAACTTGCCTTTTTTTTGAAAATTTTCAATTTTTTTAGCGGGAAGTTAAAAATCTAATGAATTTATAAAACTTAAAAGACAAAATACCTGATACCCGATCTTGTACTAGTCCCTGATCAGGAATTAGGTTTTTCACTTCACAGAAAGAAATAAATACATATTGTAAGGAATGTGAAGTCACTACCAGTCACTATAATATCCTAGAAACTGAACTTCACCTCATGAGGGTAAAAAATAATATTTTTTCAAAATTCCAATTTATTTAAAATTATAAGTTAGCAAGTTTAACACATTATTTTTTTACATAAAAAAAAACCTAGTGACCTCAATATCTGGAGACAAGTACGTCGAATTTTAAAATAACATTAATTGAATGTAGATATGCAGAGACTACACTATATATTATTGATATATTAATATATATTTACGACAGAAAACATTATATGAATAACTTAAATAAAATTATTGATTTTCTTTTAACGATTATTTAAATTAAATATGTTGAATTTTTTTTCCCAATTATGCACAAAATTGTTGCTGTATAATATTACATGTATATATGTGTATAAATATATAACACAAGTTGTCGGCAAACAGTCTCGTTCGTATTCGGTCGATTCTTAAGTTGCCCTTGAATTTGCGGTATGCTTGCTATCGCTCGATTGTAACCGACAAGCAAGCCAAGCACGTGCAACTTGAGTTGGAGGTCGAATCAAAAGACCACGAGTCGAGAGAAACGAGAATAAGGAACAAGGGCGCATGATATAGGGATAAAGAATTTAATATAAAATGAGTGTCTGCGAATGAATGAGAAAATAAAAATTTTAATTTGAGTAAACCAATAATACTGCTGATATAATTTATATGTAAATTCAAATGTATATATAATAATATACATTTTATGAATTTAAATTTAATTTTGTTTTCCAAGTCAATATATTTAAAATTTTCTACTTTATCAACTGCCAAAATTCACATGAAAATCGAATTTTTCAATATTTATTGAGTTTTTATAGATTTCACAATAATATGTAAATAGTTCATGAAAATGTTATGTTTCAAAGTAATTCTGTTATATTGTGTTATCATATATACAGATATAGACATACAAATCAATAGCTAATACTGTAATTAAAAATCGAATTAAATTTTTTTTTACACATACGTTATAATAAATTGACCTTTAAATTGGAACTAAAATAATAGTATTTGTGCTCCCGAAAAATTTTTTTCTCCGTCAGCAATAATGGTATTATAATATCGGTTGCGTAACAGTTCAACCAAAGACAAAATAACCGCAACAAAATAACCGACGACTAAATAACCAAATGACAAAAAAGCTTGTTACCGTGTTGTGCCCTTTATTTGGTTATTTCGTCTGCGGTTATTTAAGCGTGATACCATAATATCACACGGAAAAAAATGATTGACAATAATTGTAGTTCAACTTCTAATTATTTATGTTATGTTCAATAACTAATGTCGTTTCAATCAGTAAAATTATGATTTTAATGATTAAACTGCTATAATTAACAGTTAATCGTTGAAATATACTGCTTGACTATTTAAAATTACTACTTAAACCTTAAAAAACTACAAGTCACTTGTCAAAAAAATGCATCTGTTATTAATTTCTTACGTTCTACTCCACAATATCTACTGATATTCGGCTTAGGCACGCTGTTGACGAGAATCTCAATAATATTTACTAATATTTTTTTTACATGCGTCATAGCTACCAAAATTACAAAAAATAACCTTGATCCATTTTTATTGGCTAATAATTAGGGGAGCCTGGGGCACGAAGGCCCCCCTGGGGCACGAAGGCCCCCCTGGGGCACAAAGACTCACCTCAAAAATTAGGTAAAAATTTTTTTTTTTATTTACCGTGAAGTTATGACCTCTATAATGTTTTTATCATATTTTAAGCCAATATGTGATATGTGGGGTAAAATGGACCACTCGACAAAATTATTTTTTTTTCCATCTTCCGTCAAGTTAATTTTTTCGTTACAATTTTTTTTTTCGAGTGGTCGATTTTACCTCACATATCACATATTGGTCTAAAATATGATACAAACATTATAGAGGTCATAACTTGACGGGAAATAGAAAAAAATTTTTTATTTATAATTTTTTGGGGAGGGGGCCTTCGTGCCATAGAAAAAAAAAATTTTTTTTCGATTTTTTGCAAAATTTCCACTGATTCTTCCGAAATAGATGGAAAATAAACGAATTTGGTGGTTAAAAGCCACAAAAAGAATAAACCGGTTTAAGGGGGCCTTCGTGCCCCAGGCTCCCCTAATCAAATTAAAAAGAAATGATTGTTAAAATCATTATAAATTAACATTATAATTTATAATAATTTTTAAATTCAAGTATTATCTCACTAAGTATATAATAAATGCAGTAAAATATAAGGGAAACCCTTAAGAATTTTCATGATATTAAATAATTGTATCGGGAACTTTGACCGTAAAAATACAAGATGCTAAATTTTTCAAATGTTGCAACTTTTCTTGTTTTATTTTGTAGATTGTCTGAAGAAGTTGAAAATAAATCAATGAAACGTTGCAACGTTTAAACAATTGAACATCTTCAGTTTTTACGGCCCAAGTTCCTGATACAATTATTAAATATTATTAAAATGGACGAGAACAATAATCACAATTTTCATAATAATATCAGTATAATCTCAGAATTATTTATTAGAACATTTATTTTTACTATTATATGATATTTTTATATCAATAATTTAAATCGATAAACTCTAGACAATTTAAACAGTCAAATTTTGAGAAAATTGGTGAATAATTTTGAAAAAAGTGTAGAACGCACCCATAACGCTTCACGTTTGAGGTGTACAATAAGATGAAGCTAAAGAAGAAGAAGAAGAAGAAGAAGAACAACAACAAGTAGATGAGCAAGGAATCGAGAATAAGGTATATAGAAAAAAAGCCGCAAGAACGAGAGTGTCTCGAAATTACTGGCGATGGCTACGCCTCTCAGAAGAAAGTCAAGCCATTTTGTACGACAGCTTCAAATGCCTTCTTCCAAACCAAACCTATTATTTTCCTTAGCTGCGTGTACAAAATCTGTTGGAAATTATTTTATATATATATATATATATATATATATATATATATATATATTAGGGTGCTCCATTTGAAACGAACATTTTTTTTTAGCGGGCACAAGAAAATTTTGTTATTTATGTTGAGAGAAAAATTCCCTGAAAATTTCAGCTCTTAATTTTAATTTTGAGTACTTCCTCTCGAGCATCAAAGTTTTCTCATTTAAAAAGCATTTAAATCGAATAACTTTTCTTTTAAATTACTATAACTTAGCCCGGTTTTGAGCTATCGTTTTAAAACCAGTTTCTATTTGTAGAGTAATTGTTGCTTTTTAAAAGTATATAAAACGGTTTTTGGTTTAACTCGATCCATGTTGATTGTATCAGCTCCGAAAGTCAATTTTTCACTTTTTTTATATATTTTTGTTAATAGTGAAGAAACGGCTCATCTTACAAAGAATATGCATAGGATCAATCTCTTATAAGAAATTTTCCTATAGGAACATTTTCCTTACTGTAGTACTAATCTTTTTTATTGTAAAATGTTTAAATGGATGTATCTCCTGAACAGTGCACTTTAGCAATATTAGTGTCATAAGCAATTTTGTAGAGGACAAAATTTCTTAAAAGATTGGTCCTATGCATATTTTTTGTAAGATGAGCCGTTTCTTCACTATTAACAAAAATAAATAAAAAAAGTGAAAAATTTACTTTTGGAGTTGATACAATCGACGTGGATCGAGTTACACCAAAACCGTTTTATACACTTTTAAAAAGCAACAAATACTCTACAAATAAAAACTGGTTTCAAAACGATAGCTCAAAATCGGGCTAAGTTATAGTAATTTTAAAGAAGTTATTCGATTTAAATGCTTTTTAAATCGGAAAACTTTGATGCTCGATTGGAAGTACTTAAAATTAAAATGAAAAGCTGAAATTTTCAGGGAATTTTTCTCTCAACATAACTAGCAAAATTTTCTTGTCCGCTAAAAAAAAAAATGTTCGTTTCAAATGGAGCACCCTAATATATATATTATAATTCTTATTCAATATCCCTGAGTATTATGTTTATCTAAAACTTTTTATTTATTTATATATTAAAAATAAATCGTCGTTAAATTATAAATAAATGTTTATATGAATTAATTTTTATACCCACTGAAATTTAAAATTAAAATTTATTTGAGTTTATTTTTGATGAACAAAAATATTAATGTTTTATAAATAGACGTTTAATAAAGATAATTCAAAATATAATAACAAAATTTTATATTAAATAAATAACAATGTTTTAATTCTTCTGTATATTCTTGAGCTCGGAATAAATGTAGATAAGAAGAAAATATGACCTTATGAATGCATATATATATGTGTTTGTGTGTGTGTGTGTGTGTGTGTGTGTGTGTGTGTGTGTGTGTGTGTGTGTGTGTGTGTGTGTGTGTGTGTGTGTGTGTGTGTGAGTATGTGTGAACAATTAAATAATATTATTTCAACCAAATAATACTTCAATTGAAAAATTAAAAGCTATTATTTCTACTAATGACTTAGGTATTATTTTTTTCTATTCTAGTCTAGCATTTTTTTTTATTATTCAGATAAATTGATAGTGATAGTTATTCGTTATTATCAAAAGCTATTAAATTAGCGATAAAGGATAATAAAAAAAAAAAATTTATATATACGTACATATTAAATATTTTTAATAATTACATAAATTCCAAATTTATAATAACATTGTGAATATAAATAATTTGAAAAAAATAAAAATATAACTCGAATTTATTGTCAATATAAACCAGCGGTTATAGATATCAGAGCCAAAATAAAAATACATAATTTTTCGTCTTATCAACGTAAATAAATATATCACAATGTTTATTATTATTTAATATATTATATTATTTTTTTTTCAAAAACATCTTATTTAAATTTAATAAATTTAACACTAATACTCAAGTTCTGTATCAAAGTCAACAATTTATTAATGACACTTTACGATAAAGTTATCGCACCAGAAAAGTTGTAACGCGTTCCCGCGGGCCGACATTGAACGTTATATGTAATATAGAACAGATATAAAAATATTTTTATTCTTGTCTGTCTTCTCCACTTCTTGTTCCTTCTTCTTTTACATCTTCTTCTTCTTCTTCTTCGGTACGAAGAAGTACAGAAAAAAGACTTGAAAGGTCTGCGTGCCCCGAGGAATGCCGTAATATCAATCATCGACGAAACCCACGGGTTCCACGAAAATCTTGGTCCTCTACATTGCAATTCATCTCTATCTCTTTCTCTCTTACTTTATCTTTCAATACACCCTTTACTAATTTTTTTTTTTATTTAGTTATCTTTTAACCGTTGTAGCTTTTATTAATTTTATTTTTATTTTACATTTCCTAGTTATGACTTGCGGTATGACTAAACATTTTCACATATGTTACAACAATAACCAATAAACGATTGACTAATTTTACATCAAAATTTATTGTTACACTTAATTATCAATCAAATTTTCGAAGTATTTTATTTTTAAAATGTTTCATGGATACGTACGAGTATAAAATTTATTTAATTAAATAGATACTAAATCCACATTATATTAAAAAATAATTAGACAGTACTTTTGTTCGCGCTAACCACGAAAAATACTAGATATTATTTTTGATTAAAATGTTATGGTGTCATAGTAAAGCCGGACTATATTGGCCACCTGCAGAAATTAATATAAGCTTACGGAAAAATTACTATGGCCATAGTACACACAGAAGAAAAAATCTCGACTGAAGGTAAATATTCTTGATTCAAGAAAATTTTTTTGGAAACCTAAATTTTCTCAGATAAAGTAGAAATCTTCTCCGACTAAGACGAATTTTTTTTAACCAAGACAAACTCTCTTGGCTCAAGAAAATCTTGACTTGGTTCCCAAAAACGTCTGTCTTCCAAAATATTTTCTTGACTCAAGATAACTTTTTTTTCTGTGCAGAAAAAAAAAATTTCTTGGCGCAAAAACTTTTTATTCGCCCCAAGTAAATTTTTATTTGCCCTAAGAAATTTTTGCATTTTGAATTGAAAACGAAAATTTTCTTAAGGTGAGAAAAAATTTTTTGGGTTCGGAAAAAATTACTTACGCCCAGATATTTTCTCTAGTCGTAACAATATTTCTGTTTTAATTTCATAATGCAAAATTTTTCTTGTGCCAAGAAATTCTTTCTTTCTGTGTAAAATTAATAAAGATTATGTTCCAAATTACGGAAACCAATGTAAAATTTTACTATGGTCATAGTAATTTTTGCATGTGTTTTTTTCAATTTCCATCAAGTGGCCACTATGGTCTGGCTTTACTTTTACACCATAACGTTTTAAAATTATAATTTTATTCTAGTATTTAAAAGTACACTGTAAAATCGGGAGGGATTACAGATTTTATTTAAATCTGAATTCACTCCGTCAATTGAGTTTTCGGAGCTTTATAAAAAATCACTTCGCTTACGAAGTAAATAGGGAGTTTGTTTTTTCAGCGGAGTGATTTCAGAGTGGTCTGAATTTTATTTAAATCCGCATTCACTCCGATTCGGAGATTTAATATTAAAAATAAATTTCCTTTCGGAGTAAATTTCATTGTAAAGGGATTAAATAAATAAACAGTCATCCACTCTGTATTCACTCCGGATTTAATCCGAGTTCACTCCGAAAATTTTTTACAGTGTACCAAAAATAACCCTAAAAAAAAAGAAAATGATTTTTCATTTCATTTAGCAATTAATATTGAGTGGCTTAATCTCACTCCAATGAAAAGTAAGCAGATAATGGGTCTTTTACCTTAAAAATTTTTATTCATAAAAATAACAAAATATATATATTTTTAAAAATATTTATATAAAAAATTTTTGATAAGTTTTATTAATCATCAGTTATACTATTTTTACGATTATCTTTATGATTGGTTTTGAAATAATTAAAAAAAATTTTTTTTTTTTAAATAAATGATAAAGTATAATTTTACTTCATAAGAAATCTAAGAAACTTTTAAGATAATAGGAAGTTGGAGAAATGCATTTTGGGAGTAAAGTGGAAGGATCATACAAAAAAAAAAAAAAAATTGTTAAGTATAAGAGGCATCATCGAAGAAGAGGACTGAAGCACTGAAGCAGCCGGATCCTCCTCTCATCTCGTAGCCTTGGACTTGACTCGAAAGAATGCGCCGTACACTGACCTCCACTCTACTCACTCACCTACTCGGTTACTCGCTTGCTCCCTCAATTTCCTTCCATCGTGTGGGCGCCGCCGTCGTTGTCGCGTTCCTCAGCAATTCTGCGGTACGCGGCCTCCTTTATTTCATCTTCCCATCCTTTTTTTCATTTTTCTTTTGTCTCGTCAAGACTTATTCTTTCTCTCTATCCAGCTATCCTGTTAAGACAATATTTCTGATATAATAAACTTAAATAATCATTTTTATTATTTTTTATTTAAATATTTCATTATTTATTCATATTCATGAATTTGACTTTTTTTATCTAAATAATGTAACACTAATTAAGGTCAATTTATTTTTAATTATAAATAAATAGACTCATCCTCGTTTATTTTTTATTTTATTTTTATCAGTAATCACAATCATTTTACATTTTTATTATTTATTTATTTTTTTATCTCATGCTCTTCTGCCTGTAGTTATTAAAAATCATTAGTATTTTATCACATTTATTTTTCATTAATTATATTTATGAATGTATTTTGTATATTGATAATTATTTTTCTGTTGAATGATAACAATGATAAAGAAGGGATTTATAAAATGGATAAGGATGTATTTCGAAATCTGGTGATCTCATCCATCATAAGTTTCAATAACTTATGTATTTATTTTTTGTATCCATGGTTCGAATTTTTCTAGTGAAGACAAAAAAGTCCATCTTTGAGGCTCTTTATCTGGGTATACATAAAATTTTTTTCATGAAATTCGCGAGTGTGAATGTAGCAGACATCAGACAAATTTACAATTATAAAAAAACAGAGTAAATAATTAAAAAAAAAATATTTATAAAAAATTTCACTAATTAATTTCAAAATTTTTCAAATGCGCATTTTGCTTAAATTTTATTTTATTAATTTGTGATGGGGCAGCTAGAAGTTCGACTGCTCAAATCGGTCGCGCCATTTTAGGGAGCCCCAAAGTTAATTCATTACCCTTATCAGCTGTTTAATGAAATTAGAAAAAAAATTTAATTTATTAATAAATCGTATTAAGAACTTGGGAATATACACGGAAAAAAATAGGCGCTGCAACAGGACGCAGTCCTGTGGGAGCAATAGGACAAAACCCTGTTGCAGCAACGGGATTTTCATGTTACAGAAACAGGACACATCCTATGGAAGCAACAGGATAAAGTCCTGTTGCAACAACAGGATTTTCATGTTTCAGTAACAGGACACATCCTGTGGGAGCAACAGGATTTTCATGTTTCAGTAACAGGACACATCCTATGGGAGCAACAGGATTTTTCCTGCGGAATCAATAAGATAAGGAACAAGTTTCATGTACCAATTTTTTTCGTCAGTATAATAAAATTTCAAAATTTGAAAAAAGATTCAAATTTTGTAAGAAAATTCCAATTTAAAAAAAAAAAATTTAATTTAAAAATTTTAATTTTTTTTTCCAAAATGAATTTTTTTTTAATTTTAAAAATTTCATTATACGGACAAAAAAAATTAGTGTATAAAACTTGTTCCTTATCCTATTGATTCCACAGGAAAAATCCTGTCGCTGCCACTGGATTTTGTCCTGTTGCAGCGCCTATTTTATTTTCCGTGTAAAATTGCAATTTTTTAACTTTAGGACTTCACAGTAAATTAAATTTAAGTTTGTAGTGATTAATATATATACGTATACGTATTGTACATATATATTCACTTAGAAAATGCGTGAACTGAAAAAAAATTCGTATAATAACTATTTTTTTGTCCTTAAGTTGATTAAAAAAATTTTAAATTAAAGATTTTCGTAAATCTTGTATTGAAAAATCAAATATCTCAAATACAAAACGCAGACTGTATGGCTACGACTTAACTATCAATAAAATTTTGTTATATATTTTCCATTTTTAAAATATATATACAATAAATATCTCTCTATAAACACAGCTACTACTCTACAGTATTGCATGTAAAGATAACTTTCCTCTTGGATGTTGTTATCATCTTATATTTTTCTTTATTTATACTTATTATTGGTCGTTAACTCGATGATAAGTAATTATATTATGTTTTATATAAAATACATAAAATTTATTTTTTAAACAAACTTGAGTTTAAAAATACTCGTGTTGTAGTTATTTGCAATATTTAATATTTCAATAATTATTATTAGATCCGATCAATTTAATTTTTTCAAATTTTTTTTTTTGTAACGCACGTGATATATGACAGAATAAGTGTTTGATACAAAAATGTAATTGATGGTTGACATAATAGCAATGATTAAAAGAAAATGTATTGTCATATCAAGGACATATGATGAATATTCTGATACATGCTTTTTTTAAATCGTATACTACTACAAACAACCTTCGGTCTTAAAATAGATCCCGGATGACTTTAAACCAATGAGCGAGTATGATATAAAGATATAGAGGTGGACACACAAGTTTGCTCGTTTATCTCATTGTAAATACGACAGAATAGAGATGAGCATTTGTATGTGTATGTATAAATATATATTTATATATGTACGTTTATGTGTATTTTAGATTTGAATTATTAATCTGACCGGTTTTCTACTATTAAATAACTGATAAAATGTATAGTTATTAGTCATTTATTTAAAAAATTTAATTGTTTTGTTATTTTCTAACAATTATTTTATATTTAAAATAAGTCAATAAAATTTTTCGACACTTATAAATTCAGATAAAGTAAAAAAAAAGTTTTAATTTAACTTTCGATATTTTAATCGTTATATAGAAATAAAAAAACGTTCCTGATATTTTTATTTAATTTGTGTACTTAATTTAGGAGATAGGATTCAGCTAACGCTTGATTTATATGTCAAGATGTTTGTCGATTATTTAATATAACTATATTTTTTTATCGATTTTTTTATCAATTTAATTACATCAATATATATATATATATATATCGTTTTATTGGTTATAAAAGAATGGAATTTATGTTGTGATTAAATCAATTATTATTTCGCATGATATCTATGACGTAAATGCTTGTATGCGAGAGAAAAAAAATAATATAAGACTAATGACCTGAAAAAAAATTTTATTGTTTATTTGATAGGTGATTATTACTTTATTTATATCTTTGTTAAAATTTTTTTTTAGAATTCACATTCAAAATAACAATAAATTTACTTTAAATTTAAAAAATAATGATATTGTTATTTACTTAAACAAAAAAACTTTTCTTATGAATTAAAATTTTATAGAATATAAATTTTTTATTAAGATTTCAATGAGATGACGCCAGCAAAATAAATAAAATTTATAAGTATACATATGTATATATAGATTTTATTTAACAAGTCATCAACGTCGAAATTAATTCGTGATGAGTCAAACTTTATTTTTTATCACAACAACTACGTCACATGAAAAATCCCCAAGTTCATGACTTTTATATTGTGTATGATTATAATGCCAAAAAATAAATACATATGAAAAATAATCAAAAAGTAATTTGTTTTTCAATTTGTTCCAGAAGACGTGAGCTATAGAAACGTCGAAATCACGTCTGCCTTTACGCACCTGCCCCAAAAAGGTGAGTAGATTTAAAAAAATTTCATAAATTTATTACAATTAAATATATACATATATAAATGTATATTTTTTAATTTGTCTGAGGCACAATCGGTTTTTAGGAAACAGTTAACTGGAAAATAGAAAAAAATAAATGTTATAATTTTTATAGGAGTCTAAAAGTATTTTAACGCAATAAAAAATATATAATAGTTTGTCACTGTGTTAAATTACATCTGATACAAAATGCATATAAATATATACATATATCTTTTGATAAGTTTTTATGAACATAAAAATTACTTATAGTTTATTGAACTTCAATATAAAAATATATATAATTATTTTTTTCACTCAACTGATTGTTAAATTAATTTTTATTTTTGTATTTGACAATTCATCAACTTTGTTTAAAATACTAAATATAAATTATATATTTTTTATTTTTACGTAATAAAATATAATCAAGACCATAAATTATACATAATTTTTTCATTACTTTATTTATTTGGTTACGGAAAACTTTTAAATTACGGAAAAAAAAAAGAATAAATAAATAAAAATGAGACTTAATCTATCCCGTAGCTATTAATAAATTTTATCAATTTTATTTCATCACCACAAAAAATTATCGTTAATTATCTTTAGTTAACAAAACTCGTAATTTGATCATCGAACACATAAAATCCAGTTATAAGCCAATAAACGAAGACTATAAATGTATAAAAAGCCAAAAAAGTTTTATCTAAAAAAATAACTATATGAATTCATTTCAAAATAAAATTACAAAATATGTATCACCATTTCCATTATTTTTCACTATTCGTTTACATAAATATTATTATTATTATTATCACAGTAATTATTCAAAATTAAAAATTTGTTATCTCCCCTACTCTTACTTGACAACTCCCCACTATCGCCTCACGCTTAACTTCTAAGAATTATTTACAAAGAATTATCAGTTGCGCCGTAGAATCAGTCAGTCACAACTCGACAGTTGATTCGTAAGCACTAAATTCGCTGTTTTCTTATAAATAAATTTTTAAAAATAAACACTCATAACTACACGCACATCATAAAAAATTTATTTAAAAAATAATAAACAGTTACATCACTAAAGACAGTAGGAAATATTTTAAGTATGTTCACTAATAATTTAACTTTATCACAAATCGCGATATTTAATTAATAAATGGTGTAGTGAAGCACAATAGTAATTTAAATTTTAATCACAGGAGATATTTTAATAATTGGAGTTTAAAATTGTTAAAAATTCTAAGCAATTGGTCTAGTTGATCACTAACATACTGTCTGTATAAAATACAATTGTCGAATATATACAATAAAAATATAATAGTAAACGAATGTTATCGCAATGAGGCTTTACTCTTTATAATTTGCTTTGTATGTAATGTACTTTATTCTCTTGTGACAATCTATTTAATTTCCTTCTCTCCCACTCTTTTTCTTCTTCTTCTTCTTCTTCTTCTTCTTCTTCTCTTGAATATCAACAAACATAACCACCTACACTTACATAAAATAAGCATATATACACTTATTTATATATATATATATATATATATATATATATATATATATATATATATATATATATATATATATATGTATATATAGGATATATATGATTGAAGATTCAAAACCATGACTTGAGTTGTCGAGACAAGAATTATCTTCGTTGTGGTCTTCATAAAAAGAACTAAACATTACATAGTTTTTAAAAATATTTTTTTTTTTTTCTACATTATTAAATTATTTTTTCTCTTTGTTTCTTCTCTTACTCTCATAACAACTTTGCAAGTGATCTAAATTTATACATGACTTCGTCAAACATATCTACATAAATACAAAGACTAAAGAGAATAAAGATAATTTTATGCTAAGTGAATTAATTAATTTTTTTAGATTAAAGTCTTCGTTTATTGTTTACTGAAACAAATACACTATTAAATTAATAGATACATTTATTATTTTATTATTGATCTTAATAATTATTAAGTGAAGTGAAATTAAATGACGTTAATAAACATTTAAATATTTTCTAACAGTGTCTGGGACACATTAAAATTTTTATTTAAAAGTTATTTAATAATTTATTTCCTGTCAGACATTCAGACATTTAAATTTAATTATTTACAACAGACTGAATTTTAAGTGATAACGAGATATGGATTTTTTGTGATCGATATCAGTTAATTATCAATATTTATTTTTATAACAATGTGACACACAAAGGTTCAATATTTTTTTTTTTTGTTTTTATAAATAAAACGTATTTGCTGTTATCGTAATAAAATTAAAAAAAATAAATTATAAATAATGATAGGCTGAAAATAAAAAAATATTTTATTGTCAGTTAATGTAACACTTGGATATATTTAACTATTATTGTTTCATTAGTACGGTTTTTTTTTTTTTTTTTTTTTTTTAAGTAATAAAATTTATTACACATTCTATACATATATTTTTATTATATCATCGTCAAAAATAATTAAAAAAAGGAGATAATAGGAGTAATAAAAAAAAAAAAATATTATTGTGATAAGTGGTTGAGTTTGAAATAAATGTGATATATTTTTCAATAAGAAAATAAGTTTAATGTTTGATAATTGATAATTGAGTAAAACAAAGTAGAAAAAAAAAAAATTAATAAAAATATGAGGGTGTCAGTCGATCATGGAAGTGCATTTAGTCCGTATAATTCTAAAACTGTGCGTGCCTCACCTGTGTACATAGCACCAGGTTTACCGGACATGTGTATCGTATGTGTAGACATGGCGAGGGACACGCCGGGCTCGCCGATGTCGCGACCACGTGACCTGGCTGCTGGGGGCGCTACGGCAACCCTCACTTCCGGTGCGTATCATGTCTCCACCGCCGACCCACAGAATTTGCATAATCACGCGCTCCAGCAAAAAATTCTCGAGGTAATGTAAAGATATTTATGATACTTATATCTATATACCATATTTTTATTCTTATTAATAAATCATTTTAATTTAAATATTTTTATCAATTTTTATTGATTTCTTTAACATTAAATCATTTAATTAAAGCTGATAAAATAATATTTACATTAATAATATAATTATTTACGATACTTATAAATTTGTAATTAATTATATTTAATATTTAAATTGAAATGTTTTTTTTTTTTTTTTATATTTTTACATCCTGATTATTATTGTTAATGAAATTAATTATAATTTATGATTGATTTTATTTAAATCTGATAAATAAAAAATAATTTGCTATAGTTTTATGTACCTGAAGATCGGAACGTTTTTTGCATAACGAAAATAAAAAAAAAAAAAAAAAAATGAAATGAAAAGTAAAAAATCTACTGGATCGAGATTTCTAAAATGTTTCACACGTGAGCTGAAAATTGCCGACACCCCCAATTACCACTTAAGTCATCTTTAAGCAGTCGAATTACATAAATTTTTTTCATTTTCGTTGCGCGAAAAACGTTCCGATCGACAGCTACATATAGTTTTGACGGTACCCCTTTTTTAAAACACAGAATATCTGATTAAAAAAATTTAGTCTTTAAAATGACAAAGAATATTCTTGAATATTTTTTTGGCATCAATTGAACACATGTAGTGTAATAAGAAAATTTTTATAAATATCAGATTATCATAATTTTTCAGAAAATGCAAAATATAATTTATTTGATGATTTTACATTGTATCAAATTTGCGGAATGAACGCGGGTAGAATACGGAGTGAATTTGGAGCAGTTGATTTTTTATTTATTTAATCCTCTCGGAATGGAATTCACTTTATAAGGGAGTTTATTCAACATTCAAACTCCAGATCGGAGTAGATGCGGATTGAAATAAAATCCCAATCACTTCACTGAAAATAAAACTCCCTATTTGCATGTACCTGAAATTCCGAACGTTTTTCGCGGAATGTAAATAAAAAATCAAAATGAAAAGTAAAAAATCTGCTGGATCTGGATTTCTAAAATGTTTCGCATGTCAACCGACAATTGCAGCCACCGCCAATCACCCCTGAAGTCATGTTTAAGCAGTCAAATTACATAAATTTTTTCATTTTCGTTGTCCAAAAAACGTTCCGATCTTCAGGGACATATATTTACTCCGTATGTGGAATTATTTTTTTTTTTTTTAATTTTACTTTGGAACTCTGAGTGAGTCTAATAAATTAATTTTAATTAAAAATAGTTTGTCATCGTTTCTTAAGAGGCTCACTTACTGCACATGAATTAATTGAAATTACATATCTTTAAAAAATTTAGTAGTAACGAAAATTGTTCTTACTGGAAATAAAAATTTTTCTTTGTATTTTAAATTAGTAACTTTTACGAAACAAGATAATTTGGACCTCTTATTAAAAATAAATTTTAGTTTTTTTCACGATTGAATTTGGTATCTGGACAGGACCCATGAGAAAAAATTAAATCTATCGATATACATCTAGATTTGGTCATATAAAATTTTATCTTGTCAAATACTAAATTTATAAATGATTATTTCTAAACATACATCGTTTGATTTAAGTTAAACGAGTAATGAATCGCTCAAAAGTTGGTTTTATATATTTTTACATTTAAAACAATAATTTTTACAATTATTAAATTAGTTTGTACAGAAATTATATTCATCACTGATCCTTTTTTGTGATTAATTTCTTTATTCTGAAGTTATTATAATTTATTTTTTGAAGTATTGTTGGATTTAAAACCGTCAGTTGATTACGCGGATTAAAAAAATTTATTTAAGTAATGGTTAAATATTTATTTCTGGAGCGTATAATATTATTTCTACAGGCTAAAGTTACTTAGATTGACTGTAATTAAAAAAAAAGGAAATAATTAAATTTATAACTTAATTTGACGTTTACTATTAAAGTTGGATTAAAACTGACAACATTGTATTTTTATCGTAATATTAATTCCCGACATTTGTAAATTATTTATTTTAAATATTTATTTATTTTACAAAGATAATCTTATCACCAAACATAAATATTCCTAAAAAAATTTTGAAAATAAAAATTGACCTATTATAAGTAACAGCGTAAAACATAAATATCACTAGTGCGCGCGCAGATGATATTGTCAAACAGTCGACTTTATTTTACTGGACTTAAATTTTAAATTTTATGATAAACTTTATATTTTATTTTATTGAGTATATTTCATCATATTAATTTTTTTTTCTAATCACTATATGTTTAGAATTCATCCAAAGTCGATATCTTTATTTCTCATATGTCTCTATAGAATTTATATATTAATAATATAATATGCTATTAAAAAAAAATCTGAAAAACAGTTGGTTCTGTGGGCCGACCCCGAAACTATCCGCTGTTTTCAATTTCAAAGTGCTCGAAAACATTATCGTCAATATATGTTCGAACTCTTTGAGCTCGACAATACAGAAGAGAATTCGAGAAATGTAAAATAATCAATGAAGATCGTTGAGCTGATTAGATTTTGGAATTGATCGATCGAATGATTTTCAAAATATTCAAGAAAAACAAAAAAACAAATTTTTTTTCCATATTTCTTAAATATTTCAGAATCTATTCGATTAAATGATTTCAAATTCAGACGAAATCTAAGTTCAAACGGACTCCTTCGAATGCCACAAGGACCATCTAGATCGGTTGATTTATTTAAAAATTGAGAGGTTTACACACACATACACACACATTTCTCTGAAAATGTCAGAATAGCATCCTAGGACGTTCAAACATCGACATCTAATGAAAACTCGATGTTGTGATATCGGAGTGAAAACAATAACTTCCCAAATTTTTCAAAAGTCGGCGATTTTCTGAGCGGAAAATTAAAAAAATAATTAGTGTGAATGTAACTAACATCAGAAAAATTAAAAATTATTTATTTATTTATTCATTCATTTATACTGATTTACAAAATTAGTACAAACAATAACGACTCTAGGATTAATCCCGTCAGAGCCCATTTCATAAAAGAAAGACACGCCAGCAGATCATACATACAATATGCAATCAATAAAAATAATAATTATAGACATAATTAGAAAGAGACATAATACAATTTATCAAATTTTAACTATTTTTCTCCGATACCATTAAATACTTATAACATAATTTCTTAAAAATACTTAAACTATCAGCTGATGTTATATTTTTAGGCAGCGAATTCCAGAATTTAATGCCAGTTATCAGAAATGATTTCTGATAGTGATTAGTATGACATGGTGGTACCCATAATGAGTTTGTTTTATTTGGATCAACTCTCAATAAATACATATCATTTTTGAATATTAATTTATCTGAAAAAAGTCCTAAGTTGCCTAGATATAGATACTTATAAATTAAAGTACCAAGTAGGTATAACCTCCAATTCTCAATAGATAGCCAGCCTAATTGTCGCCTAAAACCTGATATATGTTCATGTTTGCTTATACCTAGTATGTATCTTACGCATCCATTAAATGAACGCCGTAATTGCATATTTAACATACTAGGCATATCTGTAAAGGCAACCGCACAATCTGTTATTATTTATTATTAATACAATTATTAGTACATAATAATACAATGATTATATCTTGGTAGATAGTTATTTATCTCTTTATAAAATGAATCAAAGTTACCACCTAAAGGAGGCCTATAAATTACAGCTATCAAGATTTTTGCAGAATTTGCTAACCATACTTCAACAATTAAATATTCCGGTGCTCCAATTTCTAAATAATTAGAGCAGGCTAATCTATTAACATTAAAGTTATTCTTAACATATACAGCAACTCCACCACCTCTTCTTCCAACTCTATCATTTCGCAGTAATATATATGAATATAAATCAACTTGATTATCAGCTACATAATTACATAACCATGTTTCACTTATACAAATAACATCAAAAAAATAGTCTTTAAAAAATTCTTTATTTTTTATCTAAAATTATAAATAAATAGAGTAAATAATTAATAAAATAAAATTTTAAAAAATGCGCATTTAAAAAATTTTTAAATTAATAAGTGCATTTTTTATAAATATTATTTTTTGAGTTATTAACTATTTATTTATAATTTTAAATTTATCTGATATCTGCTACATTTACATAAAAAATAGGCAGTAATTTTTAAAGATGAATTTTTCTTCACTCAAACTAATAATTTTCTTTTAACATTTCCATGATTAACAATGGGACTTTCTTAAAAAATAATACATTAATACTTTTAGTGTCTTCTAGTCTATTTATATAACTAGTATCCGAGGTATGATTAATTTACAGACCGTCCAATAATCGAAATCTATTGGATTGATTTAGTTTATAGGACTATAAATATTTTATAGAAACCTAGAATACAGCATAAAATTTAAAAAAATTAAATTTTGAATTATTCCTTGGACATTACAGTCGTCGTTAAACTTATTACATAATTTAAAAATTAAATTTTCAAAATTTAATAAGATAATGAAAAACATAATTATTGCTCAATTCTCATTAGAAATATTAATTATATGCACGAAAAAATTTCTCTGTCAGTTAAATAATTAAAACAATACAAGTAATATTCAAATATTAAAAATTATTTATTAACACGTGTATTATATTAAATTTCTTTTAGAAAAGTAATTTATTATAGAGCCAATAAAGTATTCACTGTAAAAAATCGGGAGTGAGTTCAAAGTAAATACGGATATTTCATTTAAATTTAAATTCGCTGTCTCACTCGGAGTTCCAGAGTTTAGATAAAAATTACTCCGCTTATGGAGTGAATAGGGATGTTTTTTTTTTTCATCGAAGTTATTTTGGATTGATGTGAATTTTATTTCAAACTGCACTTACTCTCCGACCTGGAATTATAATCTTAAAATAAATTTCCTTTCAAAGTAAATTTTACTCAGAGGGGATAAAATAAATAAAACATCATTCGCTCCACATTCACTCTTAAATTTTTTTACAGTGTGCATAATAACAAAATGAAATTATGATGAAAATTTTGAATTAATACGATATGATGTAGGAAATAATAAAGTTTAGCATTAGTAATCTAGTTGAAAACTCGTGTATTATATTTGCTCGTCCCAGATTGCATTTCGTGCACGCTATTTAACTTTGTTACTGGAATTCAACTGCAATTTCAAGTGAGTTTCGATCCAAGCACGTGGATCTGAAGTTTCATGGCCAAGTTCAAGGACGATGGATTAAATTGCATTGATTTTAAGCTCTGCTTTTAAACTAGACGATGTTATATTATTTCAAATGCTTTAATAAATATTAAATTTCATTTAATTTTCTTTCTATAAATAAAAAATAATTTCAATTACAGACAATTAAATTATTAAACAATTTAAATGCTATTTTATAAACAAATGTAAAAATTAGATAAACATCTCGTGGTTATTAAAATATAGTTAATATAAATCTAATGATAGTTCAAATGTCATACCTATTAATCATGCCGTCATAAACGGAAAAACTAACCGGATATCTATTAATTTTTTTTTATACTTTGTATTCAACAAAACCATCACGTAATGAGTACAAAAGTTAATAATTTAATGGTTATTTAAAATATTACAGTGGCAAATAATTAAATTTTATTTTATTTTTAACTTTTTTTTCAATAATAATGATCACAACAAGGTATTAATCATTTTTTTTTTGTATTGCGTAAAGATATTTAAATAATAATTTAAAAACCGGTTATGTTGTAAAAATTTATATTATGTAATTATAAACATAAACATGTTTATAATAATTATAATTATTAAAGACGTATTTAAAATTTATAAATTATCTTCAACTCATTTTTATAAATTAAAAAAAAAAAAAAAATACTACACAGTATCGCAAATCAAAATAATAATCTTTTATTTTCAATAATAATAATAAATTGAAAATAATTTAATTGAAATAAATTTATTGTTACACTGTAAGACATTTGCGGAGTAACGCGGATTAAATCTGGAGTGAATGCGGAGCGGATGACTGTTTATTTATTTAATTCCCTTGGAGTAAAATTCACTTTTAAAGGGAGTTTATTTAAATATTAAAACTACGAATCGTAGCGAATGCGCATATTAATAAAATCCAGACCACTGCGAAATCACTTCTCTGAAAAGACAAACTCCCTATTTACTTCGTGTACGAAGTGATTTTTTCTAATACTCTGAGTGACGGAGTGAATTTGAATTGAAATTAAATCCGTAATTGCTTCGAATTCACTCCCGATTTTTTACAGTACATTTATTAATAACAATAGTAAATTAAAATGGACGTAAAAAAAGGTGTAGTTGAATTTACCACAATTGAGGATACATATACTACACGGAGAGAAATTTATGGTAACTGTTCCTAGTACGTTTATGAAATATCATCTCATAGCGTTATGGGAATAATTTATTTGAAATTATGGGAAAAGTTCCCATAAGTATGGGAACAATTCCCATCATTATGGTAACAGTTCCCATATCGCATGTGAAAGAATTATGGTAATGATTACCATACTCATAGGAATAGTTCCCATAAGCAAATAGGAACCAATCCTATAACTGTATTGTAACGGTTCCTAAGTGCATGTGGGAATAAATCCTATATATTATGGGAACTATTCCCATAATATTATGGTAATCGTTCCCATTATACTATGGTAAACGTTACCATATATTATATCAATCATTCCCATAATGTATGGGAATTATTACCATATGATTATGGTAATGGTTACCATATACTATGGTAATGGTTACTATAATATTATGGTATCGGTTATCATAATGTTATGATAATGGTTACCATAATATTATGGTAATGGTTACCATAATATTATGGTAACAATTACTATAATATTATAGTAATGATTACCATATATGGGCGCCGTTCCTATAATCGACATTTAAAAAAAACCGGTTACCATGCATTATGGGAACCATTCTCATGATATATTGTAATTGTTACCATAAATTTCTCTCTGTGTACATTGACTATTAATATATAGGATCACTACACATTTAGCAATGACTACTAGCCTATCGTGATAAACAAACTGTAGTAACATCTACTATACTGTCGTTGGTTAAAACAACTTCTTGGTAAATGACAGCTGTGATTTTTACTACTCTACATCATAGTTTCAAATTTTTTACCCTTCATTTATTTATTGAATATATATTAATTGATGTTTATTATTTTCCATGGTATTTAAAAAGTTTTAGAAATTTTTAAATTTACATCATATTGCTCGCACAAAGACTTTTTGAACATATTAAAATAGATTTGTAAATAATTAATTCGAAATGTCACACGCACAAAATTTTTACAGTAGACTTTTTTTTCTATACGTCATGATATTGATTTTTCATTTTGAATTATTTTTATGACAAATTAATTCTTGTATTACTAACATAATTTCATTGACGATTTAATTTATGTTGATATAAAATACAAGCACGTAAGATTATAATTCACACATTTAACCCGTCAGCACTCCTGTTATGAGCATTTTGCTCCTAGGATGTTATTCAAATTATAAGATGTCGCTGTAGTGCAAGCGAGACACTAAAAAAAAAAACACGGGAGTGCTGAAGGGTTAAAGATGTAGTAATTATAACTACAATTGTGGAGCGATTACAACCACATAGTGGGGTAAAAAAGTTGAAGGTGGCGCTGTTGTTTTCGTTTGTCAGTCATTATACCCCACATTGAAGTAGATGGTACAAATTAAGTGATACTGCGTACTTAAAAAATAGTAATACCAACAAATTCTTATAAAATTGTGTGGATACAGAAATCACAGGTTGAGTTTTCCATACAACAGTGAGTAGTTACTGAGCCTATAAATTTTTACCCCAGTCGAATAGTAAATAGAACTATTTTAGTAGAGATTAATCTTGTAAGTGTCATTTATGCTACTCCATTTGTCAATACGATGGCCACAAAGTGTAGTTCAATTATTACTAGTTTAGTGTGGTAAATTTAACTCCAGCATTTTTTTACGTATGAACTCGGTAAATTTATATATATAGAGAGTAGGGCATTAAGTAGCTGCCCTATACCAGTAAAAACCATGCCCACAAATAGATAAATGGAAAAAAAAGCAAGATAAATTTTACTCATTACACTGCGGACGTGTTCAATTGTAGCAACAGTTTGGTCACTTGTCTCGTCTCATTGCCCACACACTTCCTTTAGAAATATCTAATTGAGACTAAGGATTTGTATCTTAACTAAGACACTATTTATATAAAAAGTATAAATAAATACAGTAACGAAAAAATAAATTAATCTTTAAAATATTCACGTACCAATAAATTGACATCGGTAGTGATTAGAGTAGATAAAAAAAGGGGAAAAAATACATAAATATGATTCGGAGCGATAAATATGTAAATGAAAGCTTTAATGGAAAAAAAGTAGAAGGTGAAGGTAGAACATTACCCTTGAGGTATCTGGGTTTGGTTCCAGCTACAGCAGCATCATCAGCTCCAGCAGCAAATACTGCGGCAGCAATACCAAGCACAAGAACGACATCTTGCTGAGGTACATGAACATCAATTACATCAATTGAAGGTATTAGTTTCATTTGTATTACTTTTATATTTTACCCAACACTATTTAGTTTTTTATTGAAAAAAATTTTAAATCAAATCGGTCGCAATTTCATCGATGCGATATTTTAATCAAATTATATAATCGTACACAGCAGATTTTACAAAATTAATCGAGAATAAATGTATCGTTAACAGAGAAAATAGTGAAAGAAATAGATAAATATTATAAAATGAGTCATAGATGTAGATTGAAATCTATAATTATTATTGACCTTAATTTTTTTATTTATTTCTCGTCTATTAATAGAACAATAAAGAATAATTACTGTGTCTTATACTATATTCCATTACATTTTAGCTCGTGCGTCGAAAGTTCATTGGAATATTCCGTAAGTCACCGATTACGGTAGTAAAAGACATATGAGAAAAAGAGATGGTAATAAAATAACAAAAAAAAAAAAAAATCTATCCGTGATTACCAATAGATACATACTCATGTTTATCCTGTACGACCTTTCTCGTTTATATTTCTATTTATAAAACACTAATACCGTTACATTAACTCTACTAGACATGTTGACTACTTTTATTATTATTATTATTTTATCTATCACTGACAATCTATACAATCTAGAAGAAAAATTATTATTTATTTTATCAAAAAATATTTTTCTACTTATTTTAATATTTATTTAACTTAATGTGCAATACAATAATTATTTTTTTTAATATTTAAACACATGTTTGAATATTTGATTAGGTCAGGGTTATTGGTTAATCGAATAAGGACCTTTGTTGTCAATTAATTCATGACACGTATATATATATATATATATATATACGTCAATCAAACAGGAAGTTGATAAAATTACATTTACGGACATTGATGGTTTATTTTTTTAACCAACTTTAGAAAAATAGTATTTTATTTTTTTTATATTTATTTAAATTGTAGTAATTATCTTTATTTAATGCTTGTTATTAATGACTGTGAATGTAGCAGACATCAGACAAATTCAAAATTATAAATAAATAGAGTAAATAATTAAAAAAATAATATTTATAAAAAATGCACACGGAGAAAAATATCAAGTGAATATGCCTATGCAGCACAGTAATATTTACATTACTCTATAGTTTGTGTCCTGCCGCTCTTATACACAAACTATAGAGTAATGTAAATATTACTGTACTGCATAGGCATATTCACTTAACATTTCTCTCCGTGCAGTTATTAATTTCAAAATTTTTTAAATGCGCATTTTTTAAGAATTTTATTTTATTAATTATTTACTTTATTTGTTAATAATTTTAAATTTGTCTGATGTCTGCTACATTCACACTCATTATTATTATTTTTTTTTTTTTTTCGGGCGTTATCATGAAACCCTTAAAGATTTTATATAATGATCGCCTCTATTTTTCACGTTGACCTAAATACTTTTATCAAACAATTATATTTAGCTTACACGATATTTATATATTAATAATACGATGATAAATCTAGTAATAAATTTTTTTTTTGTATTAAAAATTAATAATAATTACACAGAAAAGAAAGTTATCTTGAGTTACGAAAATATTTTGGAAAATAAACGTTTTCGGAAATCAAGTCACGATTTTCTTGAGGCAAGAAAATTTGTTTTGATCGGAGGAAATTTCTACTTTATCCGAGAAAATTGAAGTTTTCAATAAAATTTTCTTGAATCAAAAATATTTACCATCAGTCGGGAATTTTTATTTTCTGTGCATATACA
This sequence comes from Microplitis deprimator, assembly GCA_964016945.1. Taxonomy (NCBI): domain Eukaryota; kingdom Metazoa; phylum Arthropoda; class Insecta; order Hymenoptera; family Braconidae; genus Microplitis; species Microplitis deprimator. Next base: position 15,989,394 of record OZ024708.1, on the reverse strand, counting down.
TTATTAAAATTTGAATTTTTAAAATAATTTTATCTGTTTGATATTACTCGATTATAATTTATAAATATACTTAAAAAATAATAATAATGATAAATTAACATATAAATAAATGTTGTACACGATAATTAAATAACATATGTGTCAAATTGAATTTATTAACTTAAATAACATGAAAATAAATAATATTTTATGTTATTATTTTAATATGCATACAAAATGTTTAATTACACAAGTGTAGATTATTTTTTTTCGACACGTGTTATTTTTAATGATTAAAATTTATATTTTTATATATAAATGGAAATTAAAATATTTTTACTCAATATTTACTGTAGTAATCGAATTTTCAAAATATATATGTTATTATTCGAAACAAAAACATTTTTATCAAAAATATATTTAACAAGGAAATTTTTTTCGATCAATATTTCTATTATATAGTTAGCTTATAGTTTATAAATAAAAAAAAAAAAAATTGGTACGTCTCTTATATTATTGAATCACGAGTCGCGTGTAGCACGTGCAAACGGATTTATCGATCTTAAACTATAACATTATCATGAGTGTCGATGTGCTTTTTCATAAATGCATTATTTTCTGCAGTGAATATCTCAAGTACTTACACTACTTTTTTATGTTGATTTTATTGAACATAATTTATATGTTTTTTAATATATTCATGTATGAAAATAAAAGTTAAAGAAATTTTTTTAATCTCGGTTTAAATATTTAAACTTCTACTTCTTTAGAAATCGGATATTAAAATTTCTTATTTACATTCAAGAGAAAAAAAAAGGCTTCAATTAAATAGAACATATTTAAAAAAAAAATTAATGTAAGATTAAAATATAAAACAGCTTAAAAAGTAATACGTTGTCAATTTTAAAATTAAAATTGAAATGTTCAAAATTTAATGAAATTTGATATTTTCTAGATTACAATAAAAAGAAAATCCGATTCAATCAATAAAGATACGGAGTACTAGTAAAATTTAGATTCTCATACATTTAAAATTGAGCCGTGATAAATCATAGGTCTTATCGATTTATAAATGAATCATAGCAAAATTTTCCAAGTAGTGAGGCTCCTCTAATTTATTCGGTAGAAATTTTTAATTTTTTCGCCGTTTACTGTAGTTTTTTAAAAACTCATAACAGAACTAAAAAGTTTCATCCCATATCTATATATTATTCACATGGTAAGTGAGGGAAACTTTATAAATTTTTCCACATGAAAAAAAATGCAGGGAACTCTACTTAAAAATATGAGTTAAAATTACTAAATTTATATTATAAACTTAAAACGTGATTGACATTGTGCAATTTTTACTATCTTGAGAATTAAATTTTTCTTTATAATTAGTAATTTTTTATATGTGGAGTGTACCAATAAATATAAACTGAATTTGTAAACTTGACTATATGTTTAGTGAAATTTATTATCCAACATAGTAAGATTTTATTATCCAGGTTAGTAAATTTTACTATATCAGAATGGAATAAAATTTTTATTAGAGTTTTTCAACTTTTTATAATTATTATTGTTACCATTATTATGATTGCTATTATTTATGGCATGTGTATTAGTATTGGTGTCAATTTTTATATTTAAAATTCATTTTGACTTGACCGAGATTTGAACCCTAATCTTTCGCGTGCGAATCCTGTCCTCAGTCTGCCGGTCCGACGTCTCCTTTGAACAAAAGTCACTGAATTTGTATACATATTCGTATACACTATCTCTAACAATTGTTAATTTTATCGACCTGCTTTCGAAAAATTACAAACCGTTTAGTAATTTTCAGTTGCTGTATAATATTTAATACTACGCTATTCTCTGATTTACAGAAATTACTATACAAATAGTAACTTTTTCATGTTGTATATTTGTGTTAATTCATAGTATTTAATACACACTTTTAGTTCATTTTTATATTTTTACAAAATATAAATCATTATATCATATAATTAAATGTGTTACTTAACGTTTAGTAATAATTGATTATTTTCATTCTATAATATGATATTTTATCAATAAACAATATCAATAAAATAGTAAAAATATAGCAATTTTTTTGATAAACACATAGTCTTAATTACTATTTTGTGATTTGTACTGTATATTTGGTAATAAATAATAAGAATAATGCAATTATTGATTCGCATCAGTATTTTTTACTATAATATATCTTAAATATTATAATATTTTCAAGGCTTGTTTTCTCCGTTTACAATCGAAATTTTGCAATAGTTTTTTGTATGTTATGGTTTATTGAATCAGTTAAAAGATTAACATACACTGATAAAAAAGTTGACTTGATTCAAGAGAAAAAATCTTGAACCAAGAATTCCATTTTGAAGAAAATGATTTTCTTGAGTCAAGAGAAAAAATTCTTGAGCCAAGAAATTATTCTTGGGTCAAGTAAATTTCTCTTGGTTCAAGAATTTTTTCTCTTGACTCAAGAAAATCATTTTCTCCAAAATGGAATTCTTGGTTCAAAATTTTTGTTCTTGAACCAAGTCAACTTTTTTATCAGTGTAATAATTCTAAAAAATTGTCACCAATTATCTTAATTACTAATAATTTCGATATGTTAATAAAATTTTTTTTAATGATGTTATATAACATTCTATTTATATTTTATTGCTTTTAAAATTTTATTTTATAGATCAATAAACATAACTAGGAGAGAAATGATTATTTCACTATTTTAAAACATAATAAAATTGTATTAGCAAATATGTATATAGTATAATTGGAATTTTTTTTTAGCTTTCACAAAATAAAATAAAATAAATAATGAAAAAACATTGATAAAATTTAATATGGGAATGAATAGTCCGAATGAACTTTCTCTGTAACTATTTATAGAATTCATGAATAATCTACAGAACTGTCAAAGTATTGAGTAGGCACGTCGACACGCGAATCAACAAACAGGAAAAGTAAAAACGTGGCCGATAAAAATGTGAAAAAAAGAGAATAAAAAGCTATATAGAAAAAAAAACAATAAATTAAAATAAAAGTACAAAGGTGCGGAGGCACATGGTGACAGTAAAGCACATATTGTTGGTGTGCAAAGTCGTGCATTCGTTATTAAGCCTGCTGAATTATACATAACATCAATGTCTCTAAGCTAGTGTATCATGTAGCTACTCTATAGATTCGCAAATTGCGTTTCTTCATACATATATATTCTGTTATTATACAAGTGTCTATGTGTTTATGTGTGTGGTATGTATTAATCAGGAAAAATTTTCGCGACAAAATTTTTTACCTTCTAATCTCAAATGTCAATGAATTTAAAAACAAAAAAAATTTTAAGCGAATTTAATTATTTATTATTTAAAACTATATGTCATAATATGAAAATTAAATAACTAAGTATGGTATAAAATAAAATTTATAGACATTCGTAAGTTATAAATATGAATATTTAACAGAATAATCAAAAGACGAGGAAATAAGGGTTAATGCACTTTTATCGTTTAACATTCTCGCGAACGTGGAAAAGTACCATCGTATATGGTTGACGGTAGATCATTATAATTCATAAATTTTCATTCCCCACAAGTGTTTTTTAATGAATTCATTGACCTAAAAATAGTTTCATATATCTGGTCTTCATGTCTGAAGACGTGATTTTTATTTTATGATACAAAACTTTTCTTACACTTACAAATATTTTAAATATTTATTTTTATTTATTGTACGAACAGAAAAAAAATATCCATACATTTTTTCTTTTACCCTATTTCGTGCTTTCATGCATACATATTTATACTTATATACATATGTATAGATGGTAACTTCCTTAGACTAGATCAATCGTATATAGGGAGATTTTATAGGAATAAATAATTAAAGCTTGTGAGTCTCACAACGTAACAAATGTTACACACTACAGTGGAAAAGTACGGAATGGGTTATAGTAGTTGTGTTATATATACATAAATATATAAATATATATACATATGTATATGTTGAATGTGTGTAAATGGGTGAGAGGCGCCAGCTGCGTTAATGTTCTTCGAGATCTCTTCTTGCTTGCTAATTTATTACAGACAACGTATTCACTTCCATTTACAAGTGGCGGATAGCCTTTCTACTTAAATTAATAAAATTTTACCACACCAATCAAAACTTTCGTTACAATCGCTATAGCTAAATTTAACTACTCCACTTAATTATATTATTCTTTATTCTTCTTTTTTTATGTTACTCAGAAAATAAATAAAAGTATATAACACAGTATCAGATAAAAAATTTACTTATTATTTTCTAAATATTTCTATTATAATGACAATAATAATTTATAAATCTATTAAGCAATTGTAAATAAATAATATAACTTAAATATTACTACGCATTCATTTTATCATTTTTCAGTTAAATTTTATGTAGACAAGTGTGTAATTAAAATTCACTGTTAGTTTAAATGTCTAACGAAACTAAATTCCTTAGATAGGTATTGAGTTAATAATGAAATAAAATTTTAAATATATACATATATTATGATCAAAGTTTATTGATTTTTGATTATTATATTACATAAATTACTCTTACAATTTTTTTTTTCATTTATGTTTATAATTTTTATCAAATTCTGTCGTAATTTTTTAATGATATAAAAATGTTAAAAATAGACATTATTAATTTATAAATAAAAAAAAATATTAGTAGTACTTGCAGTCATATTAATTGTTATACTAGTAATACATTAAATTACAACATAATTTATAATAATTATTATTATTAAATTAATATATAAATCCATAAAATTATACGTAACTCAATTACTTATAATAGCGCAAGTGTAATAAAATTATTAATTCTCTGTTAATTAATTAAACATAATTATATTATAATATATAATTTTAAATATATTTGATTAATGTCGTATGATTCGGGTGATTAAATCTAACTAAAATTAATATTCGTTTTATTTGATAAAAAAAAAAAAAAAAAAAAAAAAAAAATAGTTTCGACTTAATGTTTTCAATTGCGATAAACGTAATTATAAAAACAATATTATATTTCATATTTTTTAAGGCACCTATTGATTTTATCGTAGCTCTGGGAGCAGCAGAAACAGATCGAGGATCAAATGAGGGAAAAAGAGAGGATCGAGGCGTTAAGAAAAAAAGACAAACATGATCACAGCGCCATTGCTTCTACGGAGGTCAAATTACGCCTGCAGGTAACTATTTATCAAATTACCACTTATTTATTTTATTAATTAATTAAAAAAAAAAAAAAAAAAAAAAGAAAAAAATGATTTATGGTTTCATTTTTTTTTATTTACAGAGTTTTCTCGTTAATAAAAAACAGAGAGAAGCTGCAGCAGCGGCTAATGGAGCTGTCCCTGGTACACCTGGATACAGAAGTTGGTGAGTTTTAATATTTCATTTTTTTTTATTGAAAAACAGATAAACAAATCCAAAAAATTTTCACGATTTGACGTGACTTTGGCGTTTCATTTAATGGAAAACACCAATAAAATTTATAGTTTTCACACACATAGAAAGTCAATAACCTCGGGCTCAGGTAAATGACTAATGTATAAATTATTTTTTTTTACTTTTTTTTCCAATTGTCATTCGTTGTCCCAATACAAATATATATTTGGTGAGATTGATTGAAATGCAACTCAACAAATCCTAAGGGGATATATATTTTCTTCGAATTGCTTCTGGAATTTTCATCGCTATCTACGTGACTTCCTACCCATTGCCACGTTATTTATTATTTTTTATCGATAAACTAAATAAACAATTAACTAATCAAATTAACGTTACAATTTTTTTAATTGTTATATAATCTATTTAGAATAATACATAAATTTTTATTTTATCATTTCATAATTTTCCATCGTTTTTAATTTTTTTATCAAACATTATTTATGTAAATACTATACTATCTATACTGTCAAAGTAAATAAACAATTTAAATTAATTACAATAATAATAATTATTATTATTGTCATTATTATTATTACTATTATTGTTGAATAATTTAAATATCAATAGTTTTCGAAAGTAAAAAAATATACATATTGCAACCAACTGGGGAGAAATGATTGACATCAACATTTATCATTATATCCTTAAGTATATAAATATATATAGATATATGTGTTGATAAATAATAAATCGTTATCGAGGACAATTGAAGTGGGTAAATTTTAAAGTAGTTTTAGTTTATATCGAGGCCATATAGTAACAGCTATTTTACTGGACGTATTTGCACGGCTGTAAGCCTCGTCGGTGTAACGATAATAGCACAACCTGGCCCAGTTATTCATTTAGCACTGACGAGCAGTCTCGTGGCCGAGGATATTTTCCTGTCCTTCCCTATGCAATAACCACTGGCTTTAAATCGTTAAATTGTCTGTCTTTACTTCAACGCAACACTATTTTATAAATTTTATTTATATTACAACTCAGTTTAAACATTTATAAACTTATTTTTAATTTCTCTTTTTAACTATGAAACTACACAAGTTTATAAATAATTATTTATTTATTTAATAGGATACAGTCACAATCTGAATCTAGTAGTTCAACAAATGCTTCACACCCTTATCGAATGCCTCAAATGCTACAGGAAAAATTCGGTGATGATTTCCCTTTACGCAAAACAGGTATTGATTATTATATTTTAAATGCTTAGTTTTTACTGAGTGATATATATTTCATTTTTTTTTTCTTTTCGTCGAGCAGTTTGTGTGCTAGTAGATTGCCTACTAAAGCATGATCTTAACGTCGTCATAATTTAATTTTTTATTATTTATTTAAACGATAAATTTTTTCCTTTACAAAAAATTTACTTTTAAATTTATAAATAACATTTTTGTATTTATTTATTTATATTTGTAGCTATTTAATATTTATTAAAAAATTGCAAAGTAAATAAAAATTCAATTAAATTTATATATTTAATGACAAATTAAAAATATAATTATTGTTTACTTTTATGATTATTGACCATAAAAAAATAAATATTCATTATTATTATAAATTTTTTTTATTGTCAAAAAAACCACGTGTTTCTAAAAGTAAACAATAACTAAAAATAAATTTAAAAGTTAAAAAATCTACAAGTTGTGACGATGTATTTGTTAAGCGTCTGTGCACTTTGTTTAAATTATTTTAATATAATATAAATCCAACAAAAAATTTTGAAAATAATTATAATGCTAGTTGTGTGTCGAATACACAACGTATAGCAAATATTCGGTATTTTCCCCACATTTAAAAAATCTTATAAAATCTTATAACTAACACCGGCTGAATTGGCCAGCCTCGGAGCCAAACTTGCTCAAGGTGCGACTTAAACAACGTGTGATGGAGCGGAACATGGCAGCGACACGAAATTCACCCCTTACGGCACGTCGGAAGGATCGACTCCTGTCGCATCTCAAGCGGAAGTCACTCCTCGCAAGTACGTCCCAATACTAATTTATCCTCATCTCTTCCATGCCAAAAGCACTATAAATATTTATTTATATAATAATCATTATTATTTTAACAATATAAATAATATTAAATTTATATATATATATATATATATATATATATATATATATTTAATACTTTGCCCCAATAAATTTTCATTTTATTTATTTTACATTATTTTTTTTATCCATTATATTTTTATTTACATTCAATTATTCATTATTTTTTAATTATAAACTAACAGTTTTTCATTTTTTAATTGTGCATTAGTTTGAATTTAATTTGATTGATTTGAATTTTTTTTTGATGTTTCAATAACTGCATGAAATCAATTAACAGTTTTTATTTTAACTTAAATTTTTCAAAATTACTTATAATTTATATAAAGTCAATTATTTTATTTTTTTTCTAATAAATTATTTTATAATGTATCTATTAAAAATTTTTTTTATCGAATTTAAATACAATATATTTTATAATATTATACTCTTTACATTAATTAATAAATATATAGTTATTGAAGTATGATGATTATTAATTTATATTATTATTTAATAGACTCAGGTTCAAATCCTGAATCCGGGCCTAATTCACCGCCAACAGGAAACAATTCCCAAGCGAGTCCAACTGCTGGTAGTAATACTCCAATTCAAGAGGTAATTTATCTTATTGTCAACTAAAATTAATTTTATTAATTGTTATCTATATATACCCACATAAAAAAAAGATAATACGAATATATAATAGAAAATATATTGAAAAACATGTAATATTATATTGCGGCAAAATTTTCGATGACGTTATAAATATTTTACCTGTTCAAATATATGTTCATTGATATATATATATATATGTAATTTTATAGTATTTCATATACAACTGATGTACTGATACAGTTTAATTTTTTAAATTATTTTTAATATAACTGTGAAAAAAAATAACTTTCTTGGGTCAATAAATTATTCGTTTCTTAACTCAAAGAAATTAATTCTTCTATGGAAAAAGTAATTCAAATTTTCAATACATTTTTTTATTCCAACCAAAATTACTTGAGTCAAGCTAATGTTCTATTTATTAAGATTATTTTTCTTCGGCCAATAAAGTTTTTCTTGTAAAATTTTTAATAATAGTACATTACACATCAAGGGATGAAAATGCGAAGGCAATGGTGGCAAATACACAGATTGGTATGTCCTAATTTCCTCCGTGGTGTGCATGCGATTTTTAATCAGATCTTCACCTGGAAATTCAAATTCCTGCCTTGTTTAGAGGGAAGAAAGTCGTTAATTTTTTTTATGAGAAAACAAATGATAAAAAATAAGACATGCGCCGTTCTTTCTCACAAATAGAGGCAGAAATTTAAACTTTCAGGTACAGATCTGGTGAAAAATAGTATACACACTACGGAAGAAGGTAAGACGTCCCAATTCGCGTGTTTGTAAGATGTCCCAATTATACACGTGGGTTGAAATGCCCTATTTTCCTACCTCGGTGTGTAATATACTATATCAGCGCGAGAATGTCTACTTTTTAATAGAGTTATTTTTCTTTTCACCGTGTACTTAATAAATAATACTAGTATAATTTTTATAATGATAAATAATAATATAAATAATTAATGATAATTATTTGTTAATATTAAACCAGGAAAATGAAAATATACAGTACGGAGGACCTCTAACAAGTAATAGTCAACAAGGAAGTCTTTCAGATCTATCATTATTTAGTTCACCATCAATGCCGAATATATCATTAGGCAGACCTCATGTACCATCATCTAGTTCTTCTTCCGTAAGTACCAAACAAATAAACCTTAAAAATACCAAATAACAAATAAATAATTTAACACTTCAGAGTGGATCAAAACTAGCGCCAGTATCAGAAGCCGAAGTCCGTGCAGCATTTACAGCACGACTAGGTATGCCATTAACAGGAGAAATGTTACCTGGAACCCTGCCATTTTATCCATCACTAACTGTCATTGAGGGCGAGCCGTCATATATTCATAAGCAAATGCAAAATTTGGAACAACAAGGAAGTCGACAGCATACAGTCTATCATAATTCCCCAATAACGGATACTCAAGTAGCTCACGCAAGACTTCATAAGGCTGGTCACCGGCCTTTAGGTAGTATGTTCACTCTTCATTATCACCTTCGTACGTGTCAACTCTTGGAAGACAGACAACTAAGACTGAGACAGCAACAACAACAACAACAACAACAACAATAATAATAATAAATTAGAAACAACAAAATTTTTTAAAACATTTATAAATCTTCCAAGACCCTACACCCGCGTTAATTAATATGCACATAAATTTATAACAATTAATTCAAATAATTTATTTGTCTAACAGGTAGAACACAGTCAGCACCTCTACCTCTAGGTCATCCGATGCTCCAAGGCGGTATAATAGCACCTCCGACGACTCACTATGAAGAGTATCTCGCTGAAAAGCAATTACACGATCAACAGCAGGCTCACAATTATTTGAAACAACAGATACGTCAAACAGTACTGACCCGAGTGGTATCACGCAGTGGCGGGCAAGCCAATCAGCTGGACGAGGCGCCAGAGACCGAGGAGTCTGAGGTGATAGATCTCACGGGGAAGAAGGAAATCCAGGAGGAGAGTGAAATATCTAAACAACAACGTGATCGCGAACAATTTCTTCAGCAGCAACGAGATCTTATGATGCGCCATACGCTACAAGTTAACGAAAGTCCGGCCTATGTTGGCACCAGAAATTCACAATCTGCTCGGCCACTGTCCAGGGCGCTGTCGAGTCCGCTTGTTCACTTAGGTATACAATTTTTAATGTCACGAGGGCATTAAGTTTATTCATGTGTGTTGTAATGAAAGATGAAAATGGAAATATGTTGTAGCATATTTAAATTTTTCAGTATAAATAGAAATTTTATTGATTAATGTTTGACAAGTTAATGAATAATTAATCGTGTGTAACAGGACCTCAGGGTACTGGTGGAGATGTGTTTGCTCGTGGTTCACCTCATCGACCTACCACGGGACTGGCCTACGATCCGCTGATGCTTAAACACGCGTGTGTGTGCGGCGAAACAGTAAGAGGTCATCCAGAACATGGAGGACGATTGCAGAGTGTATGGGCTAGACTATCTGAGACTGGATTACTGCAACGTTGCGATCGTATTCGTTCGCGTAAAGCTACATTAGAAGAAATTCAAACCTGCCATAGTGAGGCTCACACCCTTTTATTTGGTACGACAATTTAATTTTTCACTAAAATATATTTTTAAACATTAGTTATTAATTATTATCATTGATATGATACAGGTACGAATCCACTAAATCGACAAAAATTAGATCTATCAAAGTTATCACCGCTGCCAATTAAAAATTTTGTACGATTACCATGCGGTGGTGTGGGTGTTGACTCAGATACTACGTGGAATGACCATCATACTGCACCCGCGGCTCGAATGGCTGTCGGTTGTGTTGTTGACTTGGCCTTCAAAGCGGCAATGGGTGACATAAAAAATGGGTTCGCAGTTGTCAGGCCGCCAGGTCATCATGCCGAGCCAAATCAGGCCATGGGCTTTTGTTTTTTTAATTCGGTTGCTATAGCCGCTAAACTTTTGCAACAAAAATTAAATACTAGGAAAATTCTTATTTTAGACTGGGTAAATATTTATTTATCATTTCATTATTTACGTTACTTAAACACCTGATTGTATTTATAATTTAAGTTTAAGTTTTATCAATAACATATATATATATATTTGTATTTGTAGGACGTACATCATGGTAATGGAACGCAGCAAATGTTTTATGATGACCCACGCGTGCTTTATTTGTCCATTCATCGTCATGACGATGGAAATTTCTTTCCCGGAACTGGTGGATCAACAGAGTGTGGTGTTGGTGATGGACTTGGTTACAATGTCAATATACCATGGTCTGGTGTACTAAATCCGCCGATGGGTGATGCTGAATATTTAGCGGCATTTCGTACAGTTGTTATGCCAATAGCCAAGGAATTTAATCCAGATGTTGTCATTGTATCTGCGGGTTTTGATGCTGCGACTGGACATCCACCGCCATTGGGTGGATACAACGTCAGTCCAGCGTGTTTTGGAAGAATGACACAGTATTTATTAGAGCTTGCTGATGGCAAAGTCATACTTGCATTAGAGGGTGGTTATGATCTTGCTGCTATTTGTGATTCTGCACAGGAATGTGTCAGGGCATTGTTAGGTGATGAACCGACACCGATACGTGATGAAGAACTTACGAGGGTACCATGTCAAAATGCCATTGATACTTTACAAAAAACTATTGCTATTCAGGTAATTTTTCAAATAATTATTTTATTATTTTAGCAGTATGAAAAAAATGGATTTAATAAATTCAATAAAATATTTTATGATAAATTTTTGACAAAAAAAAAAATTTAATAGCCAGTAGTTTCATTCATTTATTTAGTACTTGTAAAATTTGTAATTTGTGAAAAAAAAAAAAAAAAATTTTTTTTATAGAAATGTTGAGGTCAATTTCAAATTTAAGGGAATTTATAAATTTTTTTGGAAATATCTGACATAATGATTTTAAAAAAAATTAAATTGTCTAATTGAACTTTGAAATTTTGAATCTACAGTAAATTAAATTTGATAGATTTTAACTCAAAATTAAGTTGTATTAATTCAAACAATATTTACACTGTAAAAAATTAGCGGAGTAAATGCGGAGCGGATGGATGTTTATTTATTTAATTCCCTCAGAGTAAAATTTACTCTGAAGGAGAGTTTATTTTAATATTGAAACTTTGGATAGGAATGAATGCGGATTTAAATAAAATCCAGATCAATCCGCTAAAAAAATAAACTCCCTATTTACTTCGTACGCGGAGTGATTTTTTTACTCCAGAATTCCGAGTGAGAGAGTAAATTCGGATTTAAATAGAATCCTTAATCACTCTGAATTCACTCCGGATTTTTTACAGTATAGATTTTTTTTAAATAGTAAATTTTATAAGTTTATAGTTTGAATTATATTTTGACATCCAATTATACTAATTACAAAAAAAAATGTCTAGAGTATCTCATAATCCAAGTGGTCATTGAAAGATGAACTATAGATATTTAATAGGGATTTATTAATAAAAAAAATATGACTGTAGGAAAGTATTAAAATATTAATATATGAATGTAGATAAACCTTAATAATAGATGATTACATCAATAATTGATGGATAAACTATATAAAATATTTAGGATTGTATTATAAAAATAGAAATAAATCAATAGATTATTAATTTTAATTGAGTTCATGAGACATTAGCTAATTAAATAATTATCGTCGAAACTCGGGTCGTTTCGTATGCAGTAACAGCAGGTGGTAGAATTCCATCATAAAATTTAAAAAATGACATTCTATTTTTCAACAAAATCTATTTTGCTTTTACTTATTTTGCAATTCAAAATAACAAATCTCTCATAAACTTTTTTTTTCTTTACAATTAATTAAATCTTTACAGAATAAAAAGACAATTATTATGAAATAAAAATTTTAAATATATAAAATAACAAAAACAAAAATATACAAATAAAACAATTTTAATTATTTATCTTAGAAATATTTTAGTAATAAAATCTATAAGAGGGAAAATTAGACACTGGTGGGGGGACTAGTAATTGGATACTTTATTAAACTAAATATTTCATTTGCATACTAGCAATCAATAATTTTATTTAATTAATTTAAAAAAAATCTTATTATTATTTATCATAATTATTAATTACAGATGTTACATTGGCCATGTGTTAAACTTGCTGCACATACAGCAGCAATGAGTGCTGTACAAGCAAGTCAAAAAGAACATGATGAAACAGATACTGTATCGGCAATGGCTTCATTGTCAATGCAACAGCCAACAAATTTAACGTAATTATTATAATTATAAACATACAATTCTTATTTTATTACATTTATTTATTTACAATTTATAAATTTATAAAATTGCAGAAAAACGCCAGAACATTCCCGTGAAGTTTCCGAAGAACCAATGGAACAGGATGAGACAAAATAAAATAATTTAATAATTAAAAAAATAATTGCACTTATTGTCCGTTACTATAAATTTAAATTGTTGATAGCTAAATAAAAAATGGATCTTCGTATGAATTTAATTAGTGTTCTCTCAATATTTTCGAGAGCAATTAATAAAAATAAATAAATAAATAGTTAAAAATACCTGCCGTATTTTAACGTCAATTGACGGGATAATATTTACATAATTAAATAAATAAATTTTCTCATACCGAAGCCCTCCACATTTAAAATATAAATCTTATCAACGGAGATTAATAAATAAATTTTAGTTGTCACGGCTGGGCCGTAATTTTTATTAAATTGTTTAAGATAAATAAAAATAATAGTAAATTTTATTTTTACCTTAAACAATATTCAAATAATTATATTGTCTAACAATAAGTATAAAAATTATTTGTAAATATATATATATATATATATATATATATATTTTATATTATATCTTAATGATATAAATTATAAATATGACAAGGTTCTGACAACCAAATATCATTAATATGTAAATAATTATATTTTTTCTTTCGTTTTATTTTTATTATTATTTAAGTGTTTCAATTATTAAAATAATATGTAATTTAATTTAAATAGTTAATGAATAATTATATTTGTTTATTGTGAATATTATTTTAATTGTATAAGTGTCTTAAGTAGACAACGAATGATTTATGTAAATTATATTATATATATTTTACTATTACACTAATAAATTATAAATAAATAAAAACAAATTAATAATTAAATAAGTTATATACTTTATGTAAATGGTTCAACGAAAGTTTATAAATATCACGCCGATGATTTAATAAGTCACTGTAATATTAAAAAAAAAAAAAAAAAAATGCTAATGCATGAAATTTATAGATAGTTAAATTCATGAACAAAACAATTAAATGTTACACTTATGTATGCATATGTAACAATAATAATTATAATGAGATATAGATAAAGAAATGAAAAGACAATAGAATAGAAATATAAATAATATAATCTCCATTTATGGTGAATTTTATGAGTATGTGTAATTGCTGGTCAATAACACGTTTACTATTTCTTTATTTGTGGTAATGCGCATTGAAATTATTATACATATATAATCAAACATATTTACTTATTTATATTAAATAATTCATTATTGATGTTAATGAACATTATTTTTTGTTATTGGAAATGTTTTATTTTTCTTTGCATTCTTATTGTGACACTGAAATTGACAGACAATAAAAATTTTTGAATTTTTTTTCAACAAAGCAATTATGAAAAAATAAAAAAATAAAAATAATAAACTAAGAATATGCATATGTAGAAAATTGAAAAACCTATAGGTGCAATTTTTTTAAATATTTTTTTTTTTATTATTTATCGTTTTGAAAAAGAAACAAAAATTTTTAGGCGTCGGGTAACTTGGGTGTGGTGCATTCCTACAGAGAATTTCTCTACATGAATCAACTCTACAGATAAATTTTTACATCGCAATAACTCAACAGAAGATTATTTTCACATCGTTCCATCTCTACATGAGAATATCTCTCACATTGAAAATCTCTACAGTGATCATTTTTACATAGCGCTAAGTTCAAATAGTATAATTGTTGTTTTGACATATTATTAATAAAGTAGGATAATTACATAAAATAAAGAATGAATGAAAGTGAAATTAAATTATTTAAATACTACCAGTGATGATACACCCCAACGCAAATTTATAAAATCCAGCGGTTGCTGCTTTTAAACTGGTGGTCTTGTGTTAACTTTTCTTCTCAATTTCGATAACTTTTTTCTGTACTGGAACTTTCCACTTTGGTTTACATACAGCTACAGGTGCTGTATCTTCACTCATTTAAAATCATTGTTTAACAGTACCACGGTTGTCTTATTCGACAATGAAATGTTTTATTAAAAATATAAATATGAAGACAACAAACAGTATTAGTTAAGTAATAATTGATATAGAAAGTTAACACAATACCACTAGTTTAAAAGCAGCAACCGCTAAATGTTCTAAATTTGTGGTAGAGTGAATCATCACTTTTGTAATATTTAAATAATTTAATTTCACTTTCATTCATTTTTTCTTTTATATAAATAACTTACTTTATTAATAAAATGTCAAAACAAAATTCTACTGTTTGAACTTAGCGCCATGTAAAAATTATTGCTGTAGAGATTTATAATATGAGAGAAAAACTTTGTGAGATTTTATAATGTAGAGAAATTCTCTGTAGGGATGCACCACACCCGGGTAATTTCAGTATCATATTCTTATTGTGATTATAAAGATATATTATTATTATTCCTATGGTCAATGGACATTAGATATTTGTTCGAATAAAATTGTATATTGTAATTTGTGAAAAAAAAAAATTTTAATACGAAAGTTGACATTTTAATTTTAATACAAAATTTTTCTTTAAAAAATAAATAAATTTCGATGTCAAAAATTTTATTTTTTATAAACTATTAATTATTTAGATAATTTTATGACAATTTTCATTTAATTATTTTAGTTAATTTTTATTTTTAAAACGTCAACTTTCTATTGATAAAAAATTGTTGATATATTGATTTTTAAAAAATATTTGAAATAAATATACTGTACAATTTATATATTTGATAACTGATGAAAAAGTAATTGCTATAAAAAATTCAAATATATTTTACACAAAAAAAATATTAATTTAAAAATTGCCATTGAGAAAAATTCTAAACTGCAAATGTTGTTGCACAAAAAAAAAAATTTACAACTGGAAATTATTTTGCTACAGCTAATTAAGCTTCCGGTTCTTATATATAAAATATACAAATAATGATATACATTTTTAAATACTCAATATTATCTTAACTAATATATTTAAAAAATATATATATATATATATATATATATATATAAATATGTAATTGGAAAAAAATGTACAGGGTACTGTAAAAAAAAAAAAAAAAAAAAAAAAAGGAAGCACTCTAATAATACTTGGCGTTAAAAGTGTGCAATTAAATGAAATAATAAAAATTGCGCGTTTCCCATTAAAAGATTATTGTAACTGTTAATATGTAAATACAATTGATATTATTATTATTACTATAGTATAAATAATAATTATCTTTATCCCTATTAATATAGAAATTATCAGTTAACATAAAATCAATATTATTATTAAAATTATAATCATAATAATTATAAAAAATAATTAATTATAATAAATAGATATTATTATTATTTTATTTGTTATTTTTCTGGTGAACAAAGGCTGGTGCGATTTTTGTGATACATTGTAAAAAGTCAAGAATATATAATCGTTGTAGACGATCGTTAATGGGGGCGACAACTATATTTAACAAACAAAAAAAGAAAAGTATATATATATATATAATTATATTATCAAAATACAAGCATTTATTTTTGTGTCATGCATTTTAAAAAAGCACAGATGATGTATATTAGAAAAAAAAAGAGTAAAATATATATGAGAAATTAAATTAAAATAATAAACAATAAATTAATAAACATATATAAATATATACATGAATAAAACAATAAGTATATATATATATAAATTATTTGACACATTAAAATGCATATATAATCTCTTTAAAATAATATGTATATATACATTAGGGGTGTGCATATAATTCGAATTTACTAATTATTCGTATCGAATCGAATCGAACTATTTGGTTCGAACTTTGAATTCGTAAGTTTTTAAATTATTCGTAAATTTTATTTTGAACGACTTGAAATTGTAAAATTTTTTCCAATAATTCAAATTTTTGTCAGAGGTATTAATAGAGCTCAGACACAAATCTACATGGAGATAATTTTTTGATAAAATTTACTCTTACAATGTAGAGCAGATTTGGGCTAAAAACAAAATAAATTCGGAAAGAATAAAAACTGATTCTTTTTGTTTTATTTTTTACTCTTTTTTATTTAAAAGTTACTCGAAATTGGGAGTTTCTACCCCATAATTAAGTTGACGAATAATTCGAAAATTTTCGAATTTTTCGACTATCCAATTATTCGCATACTCCTAATATATATATGTATATATATAAATGTAATTTTTTCAGATATAATTTCAGATATAGCACGAGAATCTCAAATAATAAATAATTGTTGTACGTTGCCCTTATTATTAAATGTATCTAAAGAAAAAAAAAAAATACGTAACAAATAAAAGTAAACAAGAATGTTGGTTATATATAATTATAAATTAATGTAAGCCCAGTTATGCGAGTATATATATATATATATATAATAAAGATAAATATTATAATTATTTACACAAGTAAGCACATCTTAAAATGATGTAACATTATTAATTATTATTATTAAATATAAATTATTTTATCGCTATGTTATTAAGGTACGATCGATAAATAAATTTTTTAATAAGTCTAATAAATTATTTATTATAAATACGATAAGTTAAAGTAATTTTTGGTATAAATTCGGATTATTTTAGGTCATGATTAAAATGTTATTCAGTCACAAGTTTTGACGTAGATAAATTTTAAAATTTAATTATTCGAGGTAATGGATATTAATGTGAAAAACAAATAAATATATTTAATTAATAATATATATGACTGTGTGTTCTGAATAATATGTCCTAAATAGCTAGGCCTAAATTTTTTGCTGTTTATAATAATAATAGACATGTATTTTTATTATTTTCATATGGATTTGTTGTTATGTTTTACATCTATTGTTATATTATTATAATTATTATTCTTAAATGATTATAATACGTATGGAAATTAAGAATTTGAGCGACAGATACTTATGGCATTCCGGTATCATTTATTGTTTAAATAATATTACTATTATTATTATTATTATTATTATTATTATTATTATTATTATTATTATTATTATTATTATTATTATTATTATTATTATTATTATTATTATTATTATTATTATTATTAATATTATTATTATTACTATTACCATAATTATTGTAATAAAAAAAAGAAATGAATAATATTGACACGTTTAAAAATATAATATATATTGATAAGTTATATTATTGTATTGATTAATGAAATTAATCGATTGATGCAAGTCCATGTTAAGACTTAAGCACGAAAATAATATAATGTCTATGTTTTATTGAGCATAGCTTTATTGTAATTGTAATAGAAAAAAAAAACAACACATTTTTTATGTATATAAATATCTTTAAAATTAATTTTCAATAAAAATATAGTCATTGTGTTTAAATTAATATGTTGATTTATTCATTTTACATTTTTAACAATTTTTTTATTTTATGCAAAATCCCGAAGATTATTTGAATCTGTGGCTATTGATCTTAAGACGCGTTTTCATTTATTTCTCTATTCGCACTCAACTGGATAAACGGTACTATCTTTGTTGCACTTGTACAGTAAATGGGAACTTTGTTCAGGCTTTTCTCTTAAACAAATGAAAGTTATCAAAAAATTGAAGTGCACTTCGCTAGTTCATAGAGTAAAGCATCGGGTCTGTGTCTTTATTTTGCGTTTAGAGCTTTTATTTCAGAGAAAAGCTTGGACAAAATTATCTGAAAACCGTTCTTAAGCCAGTTTATTAACAATGACAAGGGATCGCGAGAAACATTTTTCTTCTAAGCAAGAAGAAAATTTAAAGGTGTTAAAAGTCTGAGTCTGAAACTAATAATCTTGTGTTGTTCTTCTTAAAATCGTAAATTGAATCGGTAGTTTTATTTTCCAGTGTACGGATCAAGGCTAAATATTTCTTCTTTAAACGACAAAAAAACTTGGGCAGTATAACATTTACCATGGTTATGTTAGAATAAGTAAAGAACTATTTTTTTACAATGTGATTTTAAATTCTTCGTCGGAGAAATATATGTTTAGAAAAAAATGAATGGGTTTACTTGATTCACAAAAAAAAGAAAAAAAAAAACAAAGGGAAAGAGTCATTTACTTTTTCACCATATTTCACCGAAAGTTTAAATCCTGCCCTGTTTAGAGGGAAGTAAGTCGTTCTTTTCTTTTATGAGGAAACAAATGATAAAAAGCCTCAGGTTCGGGTAAGCAATTATACACGCGTATTGGAATGCCCTACTTTCTGCCCTTGGTGTTTAATATACTACTTCTTTGAGACTATATAAATAAATAAAAAAAAAAAAAACGTAACTGACGTACCTCTAAGAAAACGATGAATTATAAAAATAAGAGTATCCCAAGTGATAGAAATAGTATATTACACACCTAGAGAGGAAAGTAGGATTTCCAGGCCGCATAAATAATTGCCTATCCGAGCCAAACACGCAGATTGGGACATCCTACCTTCCTCCGTGGTATATATACAATTTTTCACCATACCTGCACAGAAATTTAAAATTCCTGCCCTCTTTAGAGGGAAGAAAGTTTAAATGGAACGAAAAAATATAACAACAACCGCTAGTCCATTGGTTGCCTTTGTATATTTTATATTTTAAAATATAGTAATGTTACTTCGGCTGATTAAACAGTTATCTTGACAAAAATTACCGTCATCCTATATTCCCAAATAGCCAGTTGAGCTCAATTAACAATCAAATTAAAGCAGATATTTCACGTATACGTGAGATCAAAAATTAAGGTAGCGAAAATCGACTTCGATGAGAACTATCTAGATGATCAACATTTTAACTCAAAAATTTATATGAAACATTTGACATCTTAATGACATCTAGTACACATAAAAAATTTCATTTCAATTTTTTGCTCGCTCCCATACATAAAATTACATATAAACTTGATGTAAAATATTGTCTTATATATTAATAACCTTGATAGCCACCTTAACCGTAAGTTAACTACAAGCTACTGCTGTATTTTGAAGGCAACTTAAAGGAAAGTGTTGGACAGCAACCTTTAAGCTTACCTTTAAGCTTACAGTAAATTATCTGTAAACTTGAATTCAATTTGACTACAAGTGTTACTGTCAGACAATGACGTTAAGGTAATTGAAAGTTTCACTTCAAATTGACGGCAAGTTCTGCTTAACAGAAACTTGTCGTTAAGTTAGCCGTAAATGTTTCACTGCAGAACTTTCTGAGCAATTATATTTAGAGTGTGGCTATCAGGGTAATTCCTGATAGGCGAGCTGACGGCAAGCAAACGACAACCTACTGCTAAAACTTGTCGCCAAGCTGAACGCAAAAATTGTCATTTTCAAAAGTTGATGACAATTAGACGTCAACTTGCGGAGAAAGTTGGTGGCAAAAGTTGGCATTCCATTAGTTGACGGAACAATACCTTCAATTTTCCTAGAAAGTCGACGACAGGTGCAGCAGTAGATTATCGCCAAGTTTCTGGGAAAGTTGATAACAGCTTGAGGTCAACAGTTACAAAGGCTGAAATTGTCGTCAACTTGATTGCAACTAATTGACACCAACTTTCTGACCAAAAAGTCTTGCTATCAGGATAAACAGGAATACTCTTGTTATCTGCCCTTTTAGCCAACGGGGATTCTGTTATTTATTATTTTGGCTAGTACACACCCAGAAATTTTTTTTTTTTTAATCAAATGTAAGATACTTTAGGATTTTTCGTTAATTTACGGTCAGAAAATAATTTATTATCCCAACAACAGCTTTATTGTAACAAAGAAACATTCGATAAATTAAATAACACGTCGTAGGAGTCACAAAACTATTTCATTACAGTAATACAATTAATCAATACAGTTCTTCTGAGCTTAATTTGTCGCTTAGAAACACCATAGAACTAAATCTGTAGATTAAATTTGATCATTTCAACTTTTAATCTGCTCTTGCCAACTTTTCAAAAGACCCAGATGTGGCACTTCTCTAGCCATCATTTCACCAATAAGGCTTCCCAGTACTCAACTTTACACTTTTATCAGTATTAACCAATTCACCAATTGCTCTTTTATGTTTTTTACCATCTCTGTAACAATCGCTTTGGTGTTATTGTTGTAAAAATTTTTATCGAACAATAATTCAAGAGCGGGTATAGATATCCAATGACGATGCCAACGTATGGTACCCATAATACATGGTAACCGGTTTTTTTGAAATGTTGATTATAGGAACGGCACCCATATATATTATGGTAATCATTCCTATAATTATGGGTATAATTCTTATATGGTATTGGAATGGTTACTATAATATTATGGTAATGGTTACCATAATATTATGGTAATGGTTACCTTTATCAAGGCTCATAAAGTACTTAAAAATAAAAACGATTTTTTTATACTTAGAATTTTGCAGTTTAAATTATTATGGAGTTATTTATTGTTATTATTTACAAATTAATTTTTATCTGACCAACAATAATATTTTATTGTAATATAGTTCAACAAAAAGATTAAATATACAAAAAAAAACGCTTATTACAAAAAACAAAAAATTATTATAATTTCTAAATATTATGGTAACGATTCCCATAATATTATGGTAACTATTCCCATAATATTATGGTAATCATTACCATGATTCTTTCCCATGCGGTATTGGAACTGTTACCATAATGATAGGAATTGTTCCCATACTTATGGGAACTTTCCCCAGAAAGTATGGGTCTATATCCCATAATCCCAAGTAATCATTACCATAACGGTATGGGATGATATTTCATAAACGGACTTGGAACTGTTACCATAATTTTCTCTCCGTGTGTTAGTAAAAATAATATAAAAATAATAATAATAATAATAATAATAATAATAATAATAATAATAATAATAATAATAATAATAATAATAATAATAATAATAATAATAATAATAATAATAATAATAATAATAATAATAATAATAATAATAATAATAATAATAATAATAATAATAATATGATGTATTGTTCAATATATATTGACAGATTTTTTTTTAGTGATTTATCAGATACGACTTGAACGATCGACTTCAAAATCTACTCAGCTCTAGAATTCGATCAAACGCGTCGATTGCCGCCTTAGCCATCTCAATCGGTTAATTTGTTCGAGAGATATCGCGGGAGAAAGAAATGGTGAAAAACAGTTATTTGCGAATATCTTTGAAATAACTTGACCAAACAATTTCAAAATCTGATCAGCTTTAGAACTCAGTAAAATGCGCCGATTGCCGCCTCAACCATGAAAATCGGTTTATTTGTTCGAGAGATATCGCGGGAGAAATAAATGGTGAAAAACAAAGGCATACAAAAGTGTTTTCGAGCACGAAGAGCTCGAAAATGTATTCTGAACAATGTTTTCGAGCTCAAGGAGCTCGAAAACTGCGGGAAGTTTTGGAGCCGGCCCGCAGGGTCAACTGACAGACCGATTTTTTTTTATACAATAATAGTGATTTTCGCGGAATCACGGCAAACTCTCACGGCAAATCACCGTGATTCACGGTAGCATTACGATGAGCGTTCACGGTGATTCACCGTAATACACCGTGATTCAGGACCACCAGGGATGTAGTAAAGGGAAGTAATAATTGTGTGAAATTTTATATAATTGTACACTGAGGAAAAAATCTTCTTCTGCCAATTAAATTTTAGTTATGACAACGAAATGATTTGATTGCCCATTGCCAATCATATATTTGGTCGTTTTAACAAAATATTTAATAATATACCAACAAAAAAAATCGGTCTGTCAGTTGACCCTGCGGGCCAGCTCCAAAACTTCCCGCAGTTTTCGAGCTCCTTGAGCTCGAAAACATTGTTGAGAATACATTTTCGAGCTCTTCGTGTTCGAAAACACTTTTGTATGCTTTTGTTTTCGAAAAATAACGTTTTTTACCATTTTTTCTCCAACGATATTTCTCGAACGAATAAACTGATTGAGACGGTTAAAGTGGCAATCGACGCGTTTTATTGAGTTCTACAATTGATCAGATTTTGAAATTGATTTATTGAGTCGTTTTTGAGAAATTTCCAAAATACTAAACAAAATTTTTTTTTTTAATTCTTTCGACAACAGTTTCTCTCGAAAGAATCAACCGATTTTGATGGTTGAGGTGGCATTCGACGCGGCTTATAATGCTTCAGAGCCCAGTTGATTTTGGAATCAATCCATCGATCCCGTAAAAAGTTATCCGAAAAAAACATTTTTGAAAAAAGTTTATTTTTGGAATATCTCCGAACGAGCCCTACCGTTCCAACTCAATTTTTTTTCAGCTTCAAGATATTGAAAAACCGCGTCGAATGACACCTTGACGATCAAAATCGGTTCATCCGTTCAGAAGTTATAGATATTTACATACGTACGTACGTACATACATACATACACTCGAACATCATCGTGAAATTAGTCAGAATAGCTTCCTTGAACCTCAAAACGTCAATATCTATTAGAAATTTGATTTTTGAAAATCGGACTGAAACCAATAACTTCCCGAATTTTTTAAAATTTGCAATTTTCTTAGCGGGAAGTTAAAAATTATTAAAAACTACAAAATATTAAGTAAAGATAATTACGCGTTAAAAAGCAAGCATAAAATCAAATTGACTGCGTGTAAGCTTATAAAGTAGTCATAATCAAATATATTAGTGAGCCTTAGAAAATAAGTTATTAATAATGATAAAATATTATTTTAAAATGACAGAATATCTATTTAATTAAATAAATCCATATTTAAGAAAATAATTTATTTCCTTAACACAAATTTTTTTTTGTCTTTTGACAAAAATTGTTCAAGGAAACATTAATTTCATAGTGGAATACAGGATATCCCTATATTACTATCAAAACAGGGTTATCGTCTCTATGCTAACATTCAGCGGGTAAGCCGTCCCATAAATGCTTTAAGTTGGGAGTATAATAACTCTGAAATAAGTTTATTACCAGGGACACTACAAGACGTGGGCGCGATCTAGTGGTGAACACTGAACTCTTGCTACTGCTGCCTAGCACTATAACTTTTCAAATCAGTAATCATTAGGATTAAATATATATATTTATATATAATGAAATTAGGAAGCTTTATATAATTATATTTATTGATATATAATTAAAAATAAAAGTTTAAAATAATTAGATATAATTATGTATAATTATACAAAATTATATATAATTTTATATAATTATATATGATTATATCTTATTGTATAGAATTTTTTTTTCCAGGATTAGGAATAATAGTAGTAATAATTTCAATATTGTAGAAGTACGAATAGTAGTAATAGTAATCACACTAGTAGTAATTATAATAATAATAGTAAATAAGTAAAATGAACTAAATAATAAAAAAAACTGGACTCGCTGTCCTATTCGCCCTCTTCGATCGTTCTGTCACACCGTGTATACTATTTTTTACCAGATCTGCATCAGAAAATTTGGATTTTCGCCTCCGTTGTGGGTAGAATGGTGCATGCGTTAATTTTTAATATTTGTTTTTTCATACGAGAAATACACGACATTTCCCACTCACACGGCAGAATTCAATTTTTTAGTGCATGTCTGATGAAAAAGATATTATTATAAAATTTTTATTAATCATAAGTTTATCATTATTCCTATATGATTTCAGACGCTGGAATTTGTTCGTGTGTAACTTTTGACAAATCAGAGTTCTTAAACGGTTACAAATTTTTCCAGCCGGACTCAAGACTTGAGAATTTACGAAAAACAAAATTTTTCTATGAAAATTTATGGTCAGCAATGAACATTACTCCTACTAAATTTAGAAGCGGTGCAGGACGCGGACATTTACAAATACATGTTACAGACCCATTGCCATTTGACTATTCAATGAAGATACTTCACAACATTATACCCTACTTCGAGGAAGGAGGATACGTTATAGGGACACAAAAAAAAAGTTTTGTACCAACTCTCGATCAAGTAATTGACAGTTTCTTTACTCGGGAAAGAATAGTAATCTTATCTGTCATTCTTATAGTTATTTTTTTGATGATGTTTCTTAACAACCGGTACGATTTCAGTGCGACCGTTTTAGATCTCTTAGCGTTTCTTCTAGACATGGGATTATAAACTCCAATTCTTCGCCTTTCAATGCGTATCACTTTCATGAGCACAACGTTATTTGCATTAATTTTCAATCCGGTATTATCTAGCATAAAACAAACTTGTTAGAGCTTGAAAAGCTCATAAAAAAATAATCGCATGTAATAGCATTTTCGAGCTCGAAGAGCTCGAAAATACATTCACAGTGATGTTTTCAAGCTCCTTGAGCTCGAAAACAGCGGGAAGTTTTGGGGCTGGCCTGCAGGGCCAACCGACGCCCAGATTTCTTTTTTCAACTTCCCGTTAAGAAAATTATAAAAACTTTTAAAAGTTGACTTTTTAAAAATTCCATTTGTCATCATTTTATTAATATTTTGTAATAGTAGGAAGTTGACTTGGAACAGGCAACTAAAAACTAACAAAAAGCGAGCCTGGCCTCTTGGGAATTATTTTAATTTAAAATGCACCTGTAGCTTTTTTATTTTCTACATGCGCATATTTTTAGTTTCTTTTTTTTTTCGTAATTGATTTGTTGAAAAAAAATCCCTAAGTTTTTAATTGACTCCTAACTTCGTGTTCATTTAAAATGTCATTATTTCAAAACTAAATTATTTTCTAATTGAAACTTCAAAATTTCTTTAACTGTTCCCGCGCTACTGACCTCCACTCTTATTGTTTTAAACGCCAGAGGTCTCATATTTAAATTCTCACGATTTGTTTACTTTTTGCTCGCTAATTTGCAGCTGTCAATTGTCACAATATAAACAAACCCGGTGAAAAAAAAATATAAACAACTTTTTAAATGTACAAATAAATAAAAACTAATTTTAATTAAAAAGTGAAAGTATGTAAAAAGTTAAAAATCAATAATGCCAGTAAAAGGTGACAAGTTAATAAAAGTAGGAAAAGATTTATTTAAATTAGAAGTTGATAACCCAAATAAAAAATGTGGATCACGAATAAACATTTTAAAATTTTGTTTCGACGAATCTGAAGATCGCGCAGTAGCTATTGATTCCATCGGTAATTTTTATTTACTTTCATTAATAAATAATCACTGGATTGTTAAAAAATTAAGTAACGTCGGGCAGTCAAGTTTCGTTGCCTTCAATCCAATTGAAAAATCTGAGGTTATTATTGGATTAGTATCAGCAGATTTGAAAGTTATCATATTAGACCAAATATTCAACAAATCAGAATCAATTGCCGACTTTTATTTACTAAAAGGTCATAAATTACCCCCTACATTAATAAGTTTTTATAAAAATAATTTTTTTTCCGTGTCAAGAAGCGAGGGAATAATTTGGGATTTGAAATCTTTTACGAAACTCCATCAGTTGCGATTAGAATATGGCGAAGATGGGATAAAAAAAGGATTATTATCATCCACTGGTTTAGTTTCGGTAATTTATGAAAATGATACCTTGCAAATTTGGCCGTTTGAAGATTTTGATGTTGATAAAAAAATTTTACTATCAGACTACGGCTTAAAAAATGTAAAAGACATAATTTTTACTGAAAATTCACGAGCGGCAATTATTTGTGGCGGGAAAAACAAAATAATTATTTTAAATACAAAAACTTGGTCTGTTATTAAAAGTTTTGAATTTTCTGCGCATTTAAGTTGGATTAAAAAAATAGAAATCGTACCGCTGCCGCTTGACGCCGGGTCGAATAAAATAATAATCATTTTATTCGACGATGGAAAATTTAAATTTTTTGATATTCATGCAAAATCATTCATTGAAAATACTGATTATGTAGATCAGGGGGTGCGCAAAATATCGGTATCACCCCACGGTCAGTGGATTGGATTTATAAAATTTGATGGATCGTTGATAATAAGTTGCTTTGATCAACTGATGAAAGTAACAGCCGAAGTTACAAAAATAAAATTTGAAACAGGAAAAAGAAAAGTAAAACCTCGGAGTATTGATAAGAATTTAAAATGCATCGAAAAAAATATAAAAGATAATTTGAGACTCGATAGACTTTTGCCGATTTTAAAAGAATATGGAGAGTATCCAGACTGTTATCGCAGTATCATATGGAGAACTTTAATGAATTTGCCGAATAATAAGAAAGCATTTACGGGATTAATTAATAAAGTACCTGGGGATCTAATAATTAGACTATTAGATGATCATAAATTAGCTGATACTACAAAGTCGTCTGTGCTCGCATTGACTTTTAGTAAACTCATTAAATTCTGTCCGATGTTAGCAGAGTCATCATTTATTCCGGAATTCATATTTCCTTTTATTATGGTCTTTAAAAAAGATCATTTGCTTGCGTACGAAGCAACGCTGACGATAATATTGAATTATTGTCAGAAATGGTTTGAATATCATCCGTTTCCGCCGCTGAATATTCTTGGTATCATCGAAAATATTTTGGCTGAAGTTGATCCTGTGTTAATTAAATACTATTATGAAAAAAATATCACGTCGACTGTTTATGCTTGGCCACTTTTAAAAACGGCTATGAGCGAAGTTTTAACGGACAGTGAATGGCTGATACTTTGGGATCATTTATTGTCATACAGAAAACCGACTTTATTGTTGATGTGTGTTGCTGCTTATAATATTTGTTCTAAGCATGTTATTTTATTGATTAATGATAGAGGAAGTATCGAAGAATTTTATCGAAAGCCGGGACAAGTTCCGGTCAAAGATATTATCAAAACTGCTTTGAGGCTTGATCGTGATGTGTCAGGAAGAAATCATCCTGCGCAATATCTCAAGTAAGAATTTAATTTTTATTCAAGGGAGCAAGTGTACGCCGCGATCAGGGAAGGAATATAATAAATTTTTAAGCTTACATTTATTTTTATTTAATACAGTCGACTACCCGTCATAAGCCTGGTCTAGGGGACGTAGGGAAAATTTTTCTGGGGAATTCCAGTCTTCCTACGACCATGCGTTTAGTTTTGTTTTCGACTATTCGTTATAAGCCTGTTTTATTTTATATCATTTTAAACGTCATATTTATGTTTTGTTACATACGCGACTATCCCGATTTTTCTGGTGCTTATAGCGCTAAAATAAATACTTATCTTTTTACACAAATAATAATTATAATGCAAAAAATTATAATGATAACGGTATTGATTACAGTAACAATAAAAATAATAATTTTATTGATAAACATAATGCTCAATAAAACTTTTAAATTGTAACAGAAGCTTTAAATTTAATTCATGATTATAATTATGAACAATAAATTATATTTTGCTTAATAATGACTAAATTATTATCCGCGAAATATAGATAGTAAATTTTCATCATTAATTTGTCTATTTTTTCCTATTTTTAGTTTATAATTTAGACAATTTTAATGAAGGCTTATAACGGGTTCTCTGGTACGAAATTCCTCAGAGTGGTTAAGTGGGGGAAGCTGTTTGGACTCAGTAACTCCCGCTTGAGGGGAAGAGGCTTATGACGGGTAGTCAACTGTATTAATAAAAAGTAGGAGTGTGCGAATCGTGTACGAATCAAAGCGGATTAAATAATTCGAAAATTTTTTAATTATTCATTAATTTTCGAACCATCCATACTGTATGTGCCCCACGTTTCTCGTTTCAAATCTTACATTGTAAAAAATTTGCGGAGTGAACGCGGAGTTGATAACTTTTCATTCATTTAAATCCGTCGGAGTGAATTACATTCCGAAGAGAAGTTTTGGAAAATATTAATTATAAAAAAAATTACTAATACATAGTGTGCTCAGGTCTTTGATATTTTGACATTTATATTAAGTACGGAAATAAGTACGAGCTCCTTTTCTATATTTTCACGCGAAATGATTTAAAAAAAATATAAGCAGCTGATAATAAAACTTGCACAAATATAATTCTACGGAATCACAAACTGTCGTATGACTTATATCAACAATGCGACGAGACAACATTTCATATTGTACTAAAATATCAAATATTTCTATAAAAACTATGGCACTATATCTATTCAATAATTTAATATTTTCACTACGTATTGTATATATGAAATTATAATTTAATGAGTTACTAAAACATTTTATAAATTAAAAACATAATATTTTAAATCGAATTATTAATATCTGAATGAATTATTTATTGAAATAATTATGTTTCTACTTAACAGATGTTTCTATTCAAATATTAATTTATTTAAGTATTAAAACTCTGGATCGGAGTGAATGCAGATTGAAATAAAATCCGCGTCACTCCGAAATCACTCCACCCATTAAAAAATCCCTACTCATTTTGCATGGGGAGTAATTTTTTTTTAAACTCCGGAACTCCGAGTGATGGAGTGAATTTGGATTGAGAAAAATCCGGATTCACTCCCGATTTTTCACAGTGCACAAGTATTTTCTTAGCTATTAAACATTTACAATCATAAAATTTCAAAACTGACAATAAATTTTAATAACTATTCTATAATTATTTACGTTTTAATTATAAATTAAAGAATTACTATTTAGAATGATCGTATTTACTGATCACTTCATCATTATATTACTTGTCGCTTCTTAATGTACACAATTAATTTTTTTCTGTGTACTCTAATTTCCAGAAAATTTTCAAACCATTATTTGAGTCCGACATAAATATTTAATGACGAACTTAATTAGTTGCCATTAGATCTTTAGTTGAGTCGTTCACAGAAATGTTAATTACTCTAATACCTGAATATTCAAACCCTCATGATCATAATATTTATCGTCATTAGTCTAATGACCTTTTCTACCTCAGGTACATTTCTTCAGCCCTCAACTATTACTTTTTAATTACCCCCATACACATTGTTGCCACAATTTCATTGGGACAAAATCTTAAACGGCTTTGTTATAAAATCCTTTAAATTTTAGTGTCTCGTCAATATTTTTTCATTTTATTCTCGAACTTAGTGTCCTACAGTTCGTCTGAGAATAAATAACAAGCTTACGGAAAAATAAAATTGTGTGATTTTAGAAGTGAATAAGCTATTTAAGTGTGAAATAATAGAGTATACAGTGAAGTTACTATGGCTCAAAAGTGGTATTTCAACAAAGAAGAATTGAAGAACTCTCCAAGCTTCAAAGATGGTGTCAGCGCGGTAAAGGAACTGGACCACAAACAACAAGCCGCTTACTTGATGAATGATTTGGGCAAGCGGCTAAAATTGTCTGAAGCCTGTGTGCATACAGCTACGGTGTACATGCATCGATTTTACACACAACATTCATTAGTGAAATTTCATCGTTATGAAGTGGCAATGACGGCAATTTTTGTGGCGGCAAAGGTTGAAGAAGAGCCACAAAAATTGAAAGACGTTATCAATGCTTTTCATAGCTGCTTGAAAAAATACAAGGATTACCAAGTGGACACCACTACTGCTGAGTACCAGGAGAATTTCAAGACAATAATATTAAATGAACGCATTCTTCTGACCACGTTGGGATTCAAGATGGGAGTAAATCATCCGCATAAGTATATCATGAAATTCTGCAGAGAAATAAAAGCATGCAAAGAACTATGCAAAATTTTTCTGCAGGTGGCGACCAACACCTTGCAGATAACGTCAATGTGCGTCAAATACAAACCGGCAGTTGTGGCGTCATTTTGTATATATTTGACTATTCAATCTTCGCAGTGGAAGATTCCAGAAGTCATGGATAGCAATCCTTGGTTTTGGCTGTTGGATCGAAAAGTGACGTTCGATCTACTGATTAAGATTGACAGGGAGTTCGAGGAAATTTTAAATAAAATTTCACCGAGAATCAAAAACCGGGTGATGCGTTTATTTAAAAATCCAACTGGCCAATCGCTTTTAATGAATCGACAAGAGAGAAGCTCCAGTTCATCAGATCAGGAGAATGTTTCGGCAAAAACTGAAGTTAGGAAGTCAAGTACTCGGCGAAAAATCAGCTATCACGAGTATCTTGACAGACTAACGAAGAAAAAATCTGCTGATTCAGAAGATGGGTCGTCGACTTCTTCACCTGCTGCTGAAGAAATACAAGATAATTTTGTGGGAAGTACGAGTAGTCAACATATACCTGCAAATACAGCACATCTTGAAGTAAGAATTGGAGTTATCGGGAACTACAGCCGTAAACGTCAACATGATGATGATTCGGGCAGTATTGTTGTTCCTGATAAAAAACCTAAGTTGTCATAGTTCTAATAAGACAACTTAATAATAATTCTAATTATTTGTAAATAATCGTTTATCATCCGGTGATTTATTGTTATAAAGTATTGCTTTAGGTTTAATTAATTTTATAAATAAAATATTAAGTATCTGATTTAAATATTATAAATTTTAATTGTATAAATTAATCGTAATTGTGTATTAAAAATTTACTTTTTATTTAATAAGCTTATTATTTTTTGTAAATAATCAATTAATAAATAAATGATCAAATTAACAAATTATTAAATAATTAATTATAATGTAAATAAAAATTAAATAATAATATAATTAAAATCAATTATAAATACACCATAGGCTTAATCCTGTTTTTTGAAAAATAAAGAATTAAAAAAAAAGAAATACTCATTTTTTTTTTATTTATCAATAATTTTTAGTTTAATATCATTCATTATTTTATAAAATAATTTAATTTTATGACTAATGAATAATTTTTCTAAAATCTTTTTATGAACGCAGAATAAGAAACAAAAATGTTATTATTACATCATGTAGAATAGACATTTGCCTATTCAAAAATAATCGAATTGCATTTCTTCATAGTGAAAATATTAACAATTATTAAATAGTATTAAAGTAAAACGGGTTTGAATGTAGCAGACATTAGACAAATTTGAAATTATATATAAATAGAGTATAGGGGAAGGGGAGCAAAAGGGGGTAGGGTAGGCAAAACGGGGTACCCCCAAAATTTGGTGAAAAAAAAATTTTTTTTTTTTCGTCTAATTACTGTACATCCGATATTTTTGAGCATTTTCAGCACTACGCATGACACCTGGGGCAAAATGGACCAGCCCAAAAATCGAAAAAATGATTCTATAAAATTTTTATCGTCCAATTAAAAAAAATTTAATATATTTCCGCATTTTTAGACCTACCCATAACACCTGGGGCAAAATGGACCAGCCGAAAGTTTTGAAAAATGATTCTTTCATATTTTTATCGTCAAATTAAAAAAAAAATTAAAATGTTAATTCATTTTTCGGCTGATTTTCTGTAGTTGGGGCAAATTTGGCCACTAAAAATATTCGAAAATAATATTTTATTTTTTAATTGATAAGAATTCAATTAAAAAAAAAAATTATCATTTTTTGGAAGGGGCCCCTCTGCCCCACAAAAAAATTTTTTTCTCTCTTCGTATCCACCAATGATGTGAAATGTAATTTTTTTGTATGTATTTTACATAAAAAAAAATTTAATTTAATGAAATTTGATCAACTTTCAGAAATTTTTTTTTTTCAACTTTTTTAAAGAGTACCCCATTTTGCCCGCCAAAAGTAGAAATTTTATTTCTTAACGGCAGCTAAAAATTTTGTCTATTTATCTTGGATATCATTAAAAACAAAAAGATTTGGCGTATTTTAGTCATCGAAAATTTAGTATTTACATAGGTACGCCCTTTTGCCCCTTCCTCCCCTATAATTAAAAAAATGAACTTTATTAAAAAAGCACTATTAATTTTTAAATTTTTTGAATGCTCATTTTTAAAAATTTTATTTTATTAATTATTTACTCAAATTATTAATAATTTTAAATTTGTCTGATGTTTGCCATATCACACATAATGTAAAATGTATTCAAAATTTTGAAATGATTAAATATTCAATAAAAATCAATATTTTGAATTGAAGAATACAAACAAAATAAATCATTTAGGGTTATACTATAAAAAAAAAAACTAAACTGAATAAGAAAATTTATTTTTTACGATTAAAATCAGAGTTTATCTATAATTGCTGCATTTTTATAACAATCATATATACATTAAATATTAAGGCTCCAGTAATAATTAATATTGCACTTGATTTAGCCAATCAATAAAACTTACCGCTAATGTCTATCGATAACATTAATATGACTGACTGTTCCGGTACTGGACACGGTTCATTTTGGTATACCAATAGACAAACAGTAAAATTAATATAATAATACTATTTTTTTTATATATATATTGTTTTTTAAATTATTTATTTAGAATCGCATCGACTACTCAGGCCCTTAGCGACTACACGTGTAGTGTAATTGCACAATTACATTTTAATAACTAAAGTACATATTTATATTTAGGCATTAGATTAATTTGTCTATTTTCAGTTCTGATAGGGAGTTTCTTAATTGATTTTTTTTTATATTGTTAATATGTTTTCTTGAATTTTATGTCAGTCAAGATACATATACAAAAAAAAAAAATTATTAAAAAGAAATTTTATACATTTTCTATAAGCTTAAGACCATTGACTGATTTCTTAGCAAAACCATTGAAAGACATGAAAAAGTCATGGATCCGAGACTATTGCTATAATAAACATTTTTTTTTTCATATTTCGGGTATATTCTTTTTTATGCCATGTTTTGTAACTAAAAGATTAAGGTTTTAAATAAAGAAAGTTTTATTTAATTTCATCGCGTACGAGTTAAAGTATAATATAATAATTATCAAATCGTTCCGGTATTGGGTCTCGTTCCGGTATTGGGACATTTACCTTAATGAGGGTTAAAGAATAAAATTAAATTCAAAATTTATTATTCGATAAATTTTGAAAATTTTTTGTAACCGAGGCGACCACACGCTCTCCTATATATTTATTTTTTAATTTTAGTACTCTCAATTTCAAATATTGAATTAAATTTTTATTGTTGTTTTAGAGAAACATTTTGTGAATTACCACCAGATGGACCGTATCCATTATTTTTATTCGAAGAATATCCTAAATTTATTATTGAAAATAAAGAAAAAATGACTGAGTTGATTAATTTAAAAGAAGAAGAATTAATTTTACGTAAAAAACGACAAGAGGTATTGGAGAATATTGAGAAAAAAAGATTAGAAGATGAAAAGGACAATTTTATAAAAGATGTTCAAGAACAGAGACTTCGAGGTATTAATAATTTATTATTATTTTTTTAAATATTTGATAAAAATAAATTTTATTTTTTGTTTAGAATTACAACGATGCTATGATGAGCAGTTTCGAGTATCTGAAGCCTCAGTTGCTAGTGAACGTCAAAAACTCTATCGACAATTGCCATTGAGCGAAAGTATAAATCTCACAGAAATTAATTCTGCGAGTGATGAATTTAATTCACGATCAAAAGTTAACTCTTACAGTCAACTACGAAATGATGTGGAGGCGCTTGAAGAAGAAGTTGGAGAATTTTTAAAAACTATTAAGTGTAAAAGATAGAAAAATTATATATTATATTTATTCTAAAGGTAAAAAAATTAAATATTTTTTTTTTTGTTTTTAATCAAACAGTTAATCATGTAAATTATTTTTTTAAGTCATGATTGTGTTGACTGATTAATTTTAAATTTTTAGAAAAAAAGAGTAACGACGATATTAATTTTTAATTTATTTAAAATTGAGATACAAATTGTAGAAAAAGACAATTGGTTATAAAAATATTTACATTGGAATGTAAATTTATGAAATTTATCACAAGATTAAATATTTTTATTAATTGTAC
Organism: Microplitis deprimator; assembly: GCA_964016945.1. Taxonomy (NCBI): domain Eukaryota; kingdom Metazoa; phylum Arthropoda; class Insecta; order Hymenoptera; family Braconidae; genus Microplitis; species Microplitis deprimator. Next base: position 15,954,293 of record OZ024708.1, on the reverse strand, counting down.
TGGATTAATGAAAATATAGGTACTGATATTTTTGATCGCCCATTAAGTGAATTTAATTCCCTTAACACAATGCACTCAACAACTTCGGCGCCAATCGCTTCAATTAATTTTATGGCAGCTGACATAGTTCCTGAAATTAAAAATATATATATATATATATATATAAAATTTTTTTTTCCGTAATTCGCAAATATTTTCAAGACTACTTGTTGGGGAAAGTTGTTTGGACTCAGTAACTCCCGCTTGAGGGGAAGAAACTTATGAAGGGCAGGCTTATGACGTGTAGTCGACTGCATAACTTTAAAAATTTTAAACCGCTGCTATTTTCAAACAAATTTTGTTAATTTTTTTATTTAATCAAGACATTGTTTGTAAATAAATATATATATATATATATATTTATTTACAAACAATGTCTTGATTAAATAAAAAAATTAACAAAATTTGTTTGAAAATAGCAGCGGTTTAAAATTTTTAAAGTTATGCAGTCGACTACACGTCATAAGCCTGCCCTTCATAAGTTTCTTCCCCTCAAGCGGGAGTTACTGAGTCCAAACAACTTTCCCCAACAAGTAGTCTTGAAAATATTTGCGAATTACGGAAAAAAAAATTTTTTTTTTAGTTTTTTATTGATTTCTCAGAAACGAGTTGAACGTTCGACTTTAAAATCTAATCAGCTCTAGAACAAAATCTAAGAAGCCGTGTCGAATGCCACCTTAACCATCTCAATCGGTTAATGCGTTCGGGAGATATCTTTGGAGAAAGAAACGGTGAAAAACGGTTTTTTCGAAATATCTTCGAAATCGCTGAACCAATCGATTCCAAATTTTAATCAGCTCTAGAATTCAAGAAAATGCATAAAATGTTATTTTTTCCGGATAAATCAAAATATAATGTACTAAAATGTGTCTGAATCCTTACCAATTCTTTCTCTTTATGGTTTCTTTCGATCATCATATAATGTCATCTAACTTGTTCTTTAGATTTAATCATATTGTCAGCAAGAAATTGAAAAAACTCAGTTTTTAATATTTTTCTCGGATATTTCATATTTTATTGTTTCTGACATGAATCAAAAATCATTCAAATCTTGATTTTGATCACTGACATTGATTTCTGCCTCAATACATTGATTTCATAGAACATAATCGGGAATAAAAATTTAAAAGCCGCTTCTTCATTATTGATTTTCGATTCTTAACTTTTCAAACTCTAGCATAAAACGTAACTTGTTAGAGCTTGAAAAGCTCATAAAAAAATAATTGCATGTAATAGCATTTTCGAGCTCGAAAATATATTCACAGTGATGTTTTCAAGCTCCTTGTGCTCGAAAACAGCGGGAAGTCTTGGGTTAGCCCGCAGGGTCAACCGACGCCCAGATTTTTTTTGTTACTAAGAGTGGTTTTCAGTTCTATGTTACCGACCGAGTTTAATAAAACTTCCCTTCCTGATAGCCACCCTAACCATAAGTTAACTACAAGCTACTGCCGTATTTTAAAGGTAAGTGTTGGAGAGCAAACAGTTACCTTTAAGTTGACAGTAAATTGTCTGCAACTTTCTATTTAATTTGACTACAAGTATTAACGTCAGACAATGACGTTAAGTTGATTGAAAGTTTCACTTCAAATTGACGACAAGTTTTTCTGGGAATTTACATTCTAGCTACTGCCGTATTCTGAAGCCAACTTAAAGGAAAGTATTATACAGCTAAGGTTTGCCAGAAATTTTCTCGTTAACTTAGCCGAAAGTGTTGCTCTACAACACTTGTAGAGCAATGTCTGGCTATCAGGGTTTGTCCAAAGACTTAACTTAGAAAAACTTCACAGAATTTAATGAAAATTTTCATCCGTCTTTCAAATATTGTTATTTATTAGTAGGGTCATTTTTTTTGTTGATTTATATGAGAAAAAAAAAAGTAATCTTTCGAAAAGTTATAATAAAAATCTACAGTAAATACCTACTTAATATTGTCTTTTAATTATGAAATACTATAGTTTATCGTGAATTGGCCACAGAGACCAGGTGCCTGAGATTTAAACACTTTTACCTGATAGAGAATTTGCTTTGATTATATTAGTTTTATAATTAAATTATGTGGACAAAAAAAGTGAATGGTAAAATTATCATGAGGACAGAAAAGTCATAACACATATGGCGTCAGCTGATTTCTGTTTTGCTTTTAAGAACAGATGGCATCTACAGTATACAAATGCAACTATCATTACGAATTTCTAATTATTTTCGGCAGCGCATCACAGATGGCATTAGTAGTCGCTGTGTGAATAAAAGAATTTGAACCGGTGATCATGGCTGAGCGGTCTAAGGCGTAAGACCTAGGCCTCTCGAACTTGATCACTGACCAGGCGTGGGTTCGAATCCCAGCGGTTGCCGAAAGAATTTTTCACACAAAGAGTGTGAGGTCTTTCGGACCTGAGATTCGTCCTGATGCCGACATTTGAATTTGATCGGATTTGAGTGAATTTGATTTGGGGTAAAAATTGAATTTGACGAAAAGTTGGCCGGATATAGGATTACCTGAGGCCTTAGAATATATAAGTATATACTTGAAAAAAAAAAAAAAAAAATAAATAAAATAAAAGAATTTGAAAACCGGTTTGTTTGTTTTTTGTTTTGAAAAAGGTTTATTTATTTTTTTTTTTTTTTTTTTTTTTACATCAGTTTCGTTACAATATATAAGAAATACTGTACCTTAGAACTAACTTAATCCGTAATAACAATATATTAATTAAATTGCCATCACTAGATGGATCTTAATAATTATACGTAATTTTAAATGTAATATAAATAATTAATTTATCAGTCGTTATTAAATTTAAACCAATTAGGCAATCTAATTCTTCATTAATAAAATATTGTTATGGTAAAAAAAAAATTTTTGAAAAACAACCATTACTTCAGTTATTTGCCACGTTTGGCATGTGGATGTGGGGTGGGGAGGGAATGGGGTAGAGGATTAGGAATTAATAATTATAGTTATTTACAATATGTACAGTATATACAGTGTGTTTGGGTAAAAGAAGAACCTTTCCAAATAATATTGTTAACGACAGTGGGTGCGTTTTCTTGTGTATGTTTATCTTATATGCTGTTGTTTTCTCCTAGCTCTTCTTCTAATTTCATCGAGATATTTGGCTTCTCCCTGCAACCACCAATATTTCTCTGATAGTCTCTCCAGACTCTCTGAGTCTCGTTTTGGAATATCCCTTGAGTAGACCCATTTTTCTGGGGGAACATTTTCTGTGTCGATGCAAATGGCCTTTTTTGCACAGTGTCTCTTTATGTGGTAAATAACTGGTAGATTGTGACTGTCCTGGATGCATCCCATTTTATCCAGATTTGTAAATAGTTCCGGAGGCGAGTAATTACTCCGCGCCATCCTTAGGACCTGCGCTTGATTCTCAACTTTAAGTTTGTTGATGAGATTATTATTTATTTGGTAACAGGAACTATAGTAGTTCCTGGTTAACATAATGCATGCTGAGTCAAAACGAGGTATGTTGGCTTCGTCGTATATTAATTTATTTTTGATTCGCATTTTATAGTCGCTGTCTGCGGTTCGGTATCGTCCTAGGCACGCTTTTATACAAGATCTCTCGAATTGTCTGAAATGTTCCATGGTAGATGGACCCATGTTCCACCATATCGGAGCGGCATAAGTCATAATTGGTCTGATGAGGAGTTGATAGCATATTAATTTCGCCTTAGGTTCTATATTTCTATTGTAGAAGATCCTATAGTTAGCTTTGAGGGCTTTTTTTGCTTTAGCTAATTGTATTGCATGGTGTTTATACATCCTGAAAAGATAGTCGAAATGGACTCCAAGATATTTGACCATCTCTTTGTTTGGGATTGGGGTGGTTTCCCCAGTCTCTTCATCCTCTATTGATAACTGGAAAGTTTTGATAAGGGGGACCGTCAACGGTGTTATTTCATTCACTGTTTTCCTGAACAAAATGGTTTCGCTTTTGGCCGGGTTGATCTTGAGGTTCCATAATTTGTAATATTTATATACTTGATTGAGTATCGAATTAAGTTTTTGTTGTATGACCTGTATTTTGCTGTCTGCCACATAAAGTATGGTATCGTCTGCATATGCGCCTGAATGTGTATTATTATTATTGTTTAAGTTAAAAAGGTTGAGTATCTTATGTGTATAAATGATGAAGAGGATTGGGGCTGTCACTGTGCCCTGCTGCATGCCTTCAAGTATGGTAAAGACTATCGTCGATAGGTTGATGCCGTCCCATGTGACAAACGTCTTACCATGTACCATATCGGATATGAGTAGAATCAACGTCAAAGGAAACTCCAGTAAGATTAAGATGTAAATTAATCCATTTAACCAAACCGAGTCGAAAGCCTTTTCAAGGTCTAATAGAACTGCACCCACTAGTTTACCGTTCAGTAAATAATTGTTTACATCAGATGAAAATTTGTGGATCGCATGAACTGTTGAATGTTTTGCTCTAAACCCGAACTGGTTATCTGGAATTATATTGTTTGGTTCAGCGTGCTCTAAAATTTGCTTTTTAATTAATTTTTCGAATATTTTACTGATGTTCATCGTTAAACTTATGGGCCTGTATCCAGATGGGTCTGACGATTCCTTGCCTTTTTTCTTAATTGGGATCACTTTAGCTTTTTTCCATCTTACCGGATAGTAGGACCGGTTGAAGCAGTTGTTGAACAAAATAGTATAGTCTTTAACAACTATATTAGGCAGATGTTTTAGGACGATCATCGGTATATTATCGAATCCACTAGACGTTTTATTCTTAGCATATTTTAGTAAGAGCGATACTTCTATATATGTATGGAAGAGACGTGGTTGCTCTTGTTCCTGTACTGGGTAGTGAGCAGGGTTATTTTTAGTAAAATTAGTGTGTGTTGTGTTATTGTCTCTTTTGAATCGAAGTTTTGCGTTAATGTCTTCCGCCGCCGCATCCGCTAGGGTCTTAGTTACAGAACCGATATTGGAGTACCTTGGCGAGTTAATATTTTCAAAGTATTTACCTACTATGTTCAGCTTAGATACGGGGTCAGTGACAACATATGTATTATCTTTTTCTTCAGGATGAGTATTGTTAAATAATATATCTGAATGTATAGAGTTATTGTTTTTATCAATTATCAGCGTGTCTACGTTTGGTGGCTCTTTATGTCTATAATATCTGTTTATTCTTGGGAAGAATTTTGTTGAGTCTCTGTAATTAATGTTTTTAGCCATAGCCTCCCAGTATTCTGTCTCAGATTTTTTGAATTGTTTGTGTAATTGTTTATTTATTGTTTTGATTAAAATTTTGATGTATGTTATTGCGTTGGTGTCACTATTGTTTTTATAAAGTTCAGCAACCAGCTTCGATTTTTGTGCATGGAGTTTCTTGATTTTATTATTGACGTATTTTTGGCATCCTTTAAATGTAGTAGGTTTGTGTATTGGCACTATATAGTTGATAGCTTCTATTATTTTTTCTTCTATTTTTATAATGTTTTCATCTATTTCTTGTATTGATAAATTTCTTTCAGCGTCTAGTTGTTCTGTATATATGTAATTAATGTGGTTGGTGAACTCTTTCCAATTAGTTTTTTTGAAATTGAATCTAGTACTGGATAGTGGTGGTTGAGTATATCCTTGAAAAATCTCCTTACTGTCAACCAAGAAGGAGATGGCATCGTGGTCACTGTCATAAGGTAACGTCTCCATCTTGTTGTTCTTTAGTCCGTGGAATTCAATTCGTGTGTCTGCTAGACAATGGTCTAGAAAAGACTTGGCTGAAGGGAACGTAGGTTTTTCCGGTGAATATAAAGTTGTTTTACAGATTATGCCGTTTTCGTCTTCCCAGTTGCTAAGGAGCACTCCCCTTTCATTTGAGATGGTGTCCCCCCATCTAGTATTCCTGGCGTTCCAGTCTCCGGCTAGGATGAAATATACGTTGCCAGCAGCTAACTTGAAATCGTGGAAGATTTTGTTAAGCTCTGCAATAAAGGTTCTTTTATCATTACAGGCGGCATAAATGCTGAAAATAAATAACGTTACGTTAGCTTTAACATTTATCTTAATGACCGAATATTCGATTATCTTGTTGCTGTGTGAGTTTGGGTATGTAATGGTGGAGTAACTAATCTTTTTATTAATTAATATTGCCGTTCCACCACCGTTCTTGGCATGAGGCCTATCAGTACGTATGAATGAATAGTTTTGAAAAGCCAGCTTGTGCTTGCTATTTAGCTTTGTTTCCGAAATTAATGCAATGTCGATCTTGTTTGCGTTGACGAAGTCCTCAAGATCCAATCTTTTTTTATTAGTTCCCAGGGAATTAACATTTATTGCACAAAACTTAATAATACTATCTGAGGTACCAGCTTGGTCCTGTTCTTCATCTAAGATGTCTTCGTGTGAAGCCATTTTTAATCCTCAAACGTTGACAGTAAAAATTCAATGTTCCTTGAATTTTCGGTTATTTTTCTATTAATTTCTGCGAATTGTTCTTTTAATGTATTCATCAAACTGTTTTTAAATTGGACAAACATGTCTTCAATGAAATTGAAGTTGGATTTGTCATTTGTGTTATTATTCTCATTGGGGAACATATTATTTGTATGGTTTGGTGGTCTATGTGTGTATGGTCCATCCCTTTCTGGACTATTATACCTATCTCTCAGTAGCGGTGGGAACGCCGTCCTTGCATTGTTGGTAATGTCAGCGAATGAAACTTCAGGGTTTACCTTGTTGGATAATTTGTTTATTTTATTTCTCTTCATTGTTCTTTTCATTTCCATAGATTTAACTTTTAACTCTTGGGCCATCGAAAGATACGGGCATCCATAGTAAGAGGCAGTGTGTCCCTGATTGCCACAGTTTATACATTTAAGGACTTCTTTGGGACTGTCCTTTTCAACTTCACATTTGCCTCCTTCTGCAATCGGTCCATGGTCTTTTCCACATTTAACACATCTAAAATTAAGATGGCAATTATTACTGGAATGTCCTACCCGTTGGCATCTTCTGCATTGGAATACTGCTTTCTTTTTAATTTTTTCCCATCTGACAGATTGATTAAGTATTATTCTCATTCTGGTTAGCTCAGCCGGTTTTGATCCAGGAGATAATTGTACGATAAAAAAGAATTTACTTTTATTTTCTTTATCAAAATGGAGTTTAGTTACTCGTTCTATTTTTGCGTTTTGTAGATCTTTATTATCAAGGAAGGTTTTAATGTCTTCTTCATCATATTCTGATCTGATCCCTTTTAGTACTAACGATATTTTCTTATCCTTTTTTGGTGTGTAAGTGTAAAACTGGGTTCGTGTTTCTAGTAGAGTATTTTTGATTATGTTGTATACTTCTGTATTATTGGACATAACTGCAATATAATCTTTACCTGTCTGTCTAACCCAGAATTGGTCTTCTGGGGCTTGGGCATCTTTTATCAGTTTTATTAGTTTTTTAATATTTACCGCATATACATGAATTGGTGGTGGTTTTATTTTTGGCGATTTAGTTTTAGTGTTATTGCTATTTATTGCCTCAGTAATCTTTTCATTTGCATTTTTATTATTTTTAGAGCCAGTATTACTTGACAACTCTGTTGGCAAGTTATCCTGCTCATCAGTTACGCTCATGGTATCAGACAGCGCGTCATAGTTATTTGACGTCGTGATTCCTACCTTATCATATGCCGGATTGTTGGTGCCTGACCTTCTTGCCGTTTTCCTAGTTTTTTTGAAATCTGATACCGTTCCCGGGTCTTTCTGTCCGCCAGAGTCGCTATCTGTGAGGAGTTCGGTTGACGACGATCGTGTCCTAGCTGTTGATAAATTCGGCCTATAATTTTTTTTGTTAGCCTCAAAAAATTTCTCGAAATTTGTAGTTGTCGTTAATCTGTCCAATTCTCTGGCTTGTTTTTTTATAAGCGCTTGTTGGATATCTTCACTAGATTTGCTTTCAAATCTTCTTTTGTTATTCATGATTGCAAATTATGTGCAATTTATAGACTCGAATATATAGCAAATTTGAGGTTAGCTGTAGGCGGGGGCGTGGCCCCTAACCCACGCTATCTAAAAAAATTACTTTAAATTCACTATGTATATAATTTAAAATATTTATTTATCACAAAACTGAGAACTCGTATACTACTTGCTGTTTTGTCACTTTGACACATATAAATATCTATATACGCTTTGTTTAATTCAGTTTTATGGTTGAGAGGAGAATGTTCGATGTGCATTCGCTCAAGTCACAAAAGGAACTGTGATTTGAAAACCGGTTATCATGGCCGAGCGGTCTAAGGCGTAAAACTCTCTATGTCTCTTGAACTTGATCACTGGCCAGGCGTAGGTTCGAATCCCAATGGAAGCGGGAAAAATTTTTACGCATAAAGTGTGAGGTCTTTCGGACCTGAGATTCATTCCGATGCCGACATTTGAATTTGATTTGGTGTAAAAATTGAATTTGACTAAAGTTGACCGGATATGGCATTACCCGAGGCCTTTTAGAATATAGAAGTACATACTTGGAAAAAAAAAAAAACTAAAAAATATAAGAATTTGTGTAGATTTGTTTTTCGAAGGCTATGTGTACTTTTTTTTCTCAATATTTTAGCCGGGCAAAATAAAAAATTTGAGTCTTATAAATTATAAGTGATTGGTGTTTTTAAAAAAAGAACTAGACGATGCAAAAATCAATTAGTTAAAACTTTTAAGAAACATCCATCAAAATTATCATGGCAATTACAATATTTCATCTGGAGAAATTTTTTTTTTCGTTTTTATTGACGATAAGTTGACAATATTTTCAAAAAATAGATCCGACAACATACATATTAGGGTGATTCATTTCCGCAAAAAATTTTTTTTTTCGAAGTGCTCAAGCAAAATCTCAATCTATATCGAAAAGAAAAAATTCTCACCAAGTATGAGCTCTTAATTCCAATGCTAAGTACTTTCCATTTGATTTCAAAGATTTCTCATTAAAAATACATGTAAATAAAATTACTTTTTTTTTTAACTTTCTAATACTCAGCTGCGTTTCATGATATCAACGCGGTTTTGGTCGCAAATTTTAGGGCGTTTGGTGTTCTTCAAAAGTGCCCATAGTTACTTAGCTGTTATTCCAGCTGTTTCACTTGTGTCCGTTGCGGAACTCATTTTTCCTATGAAATTGACCTTTATTGGCTTGCAGAACGTAAACCAATGAAAGTACACTAAAAATTCTAAGGGAAATCTTATAGGAAATTTTATTCCCTTCAAAAAAAAGTCCTATGAGTCAAGTCGCTAAAGTCCATAGTTTCCGAGTTATAATCATTTTAATAATTTGAAAAATAAAATATCAATTGTAATTTTTGTTTTTTATATGATATTTTTTAAATTATTAAAATGACTATAACTCGGAAACTATGGACTTTAGCGACTTGACTCATAGGACTTTTTTTTTAAGGGAATAAAATTTCCTATAAAATTTCCCTTAGAATTTTTAGTGTACTTTCATTGGTTTACGTTCTGCAAGCCAATAAAGGTCAATTTCATAGGAAAAATGAGTTCCGCAACGGACACAAGTGAAACAGCTGGAATAACAGCTAAGTAACTATGGGCACTTTTGAAGAACACCAAACGCCCTAAAATTTGCGACCAAAACCGCGTTGATATCATGAAACGCAGCTGAGTATTAGAAAGTTGAAAAAAAAAAGTAATTTTATTTACATGTATTTTTAATGGGAAATCTTTGAAATCAAATGGAAAGTACTTAGCATTGGAATTAAGAGCTCATATTTGGTGAGAATTTTTTCTTTTCGATGTAGATTGAGTTTTGCTTGAGCACTTCGAAAAAAAAAATTTTTTGCGGAAATGAATCACCCTAATATATATATGTCAATGGACTGAGAATTTGTAGATTCTTTTAGAAAAATTTTCACTATGAGACTAATTTTTTAAATGAAAAAACAAATTTTTTTTGTCAACATCAAGTTGACATAATTTTAAAAAATCGGTCTGACAACATGTATATCAATGGACTGAGAATTTTTTGAATTTTCGATAAAAACTGCTGTAGCAAAAATAATTTTATAATTTTGATATTCATGCAGAATCAGAGCTGCTAACCTTTTTGATCACCAAAAATTCAATTTTAGACCAATCGCTTCAAATGAGGTATCATTTTTCAGCGTTTGTCGGCGGATTTAAGATATATTTGGTTGATTTGTTGTTATATAAGACTTACCAAGCCAAAAGTTTGTACCAAGGGTACAAATTTTGTTTATTTTTCAGGCTATCATTGGCACTTTCTAGTTCCGTGTTACACTGCACTATTTGACATATATTACTTGTTATTCTATGTATTGGCTCTTAAGTCAACCACTAAAACTGATGGTATATACTGTGAAGTTACATCGCCGAAGAGGTAGAGTTGAGGGTAGAGTAAGTGTGAGTCTGTGTGTTTGAGAGAGATAGAGTCAGTACGTGTGTCGATTTAGTTGTTGTGGATAAAGAGTTGAGAGTATAGAGTATGTATGTGCGGGGAGTTAAGTGTGTTGCGAGTGCGAGTACGTGTAAGGTATGCTGTCTGTTTTGGAGTGTCTGTGTGGTAGAGTGTGGATTTAACGGGGGATGTCTAGCTGTGTCACGGATAGTGGCCAAGATAACGTGCCTCCCGACCAGTGATGATGACTAGGCCTAGGCCTAGCCTTCAGGGTTGACGTGGTGATCACGGAGGAGCGACTGAGATGTCGCCGCCCCTGCGTGTTGGTACCCGAAGTTAGCTGGGGTACGTTTGCGTTTATTTGGGAATGGCAGGTCTCGTTTGCGATGCTCGAGGAAGCCAAGATTTCGCTAACTTCGGATATCATGGGGAGTGACATTGCGGGAAGACCTGTGAGTCCATGGCTTGTATGTGGTGGGGGAAGAATGGATGAAGAAGCGAGGATGTGAGAGTGACTGAAAGTAGTAGAGCGTGCGAGTGAATGGAGTGGGAGACAAAAGAAGAGTAGTTGGGAGCAGACCATGGTATAAGAGATTTGGAATTCGGAGTCGCTCGAGTGCCAGCAGACCCAGTAGTCGAGCTTAGAATTTAGGAGCGAGTGGTGGCGAGTCGGAGAGTCCCCGAGGTGGACCTCGACCGCGACCCTAGACTGTCGTCGTTTTGAAGCTTGTGGCTCTGTGTATTGTGCTCTTGGAGCCGTTTATCGTGTTAATTGTTGTCGCGAATCACCGCATTATTTATTATATTTTATTGTGTAATTTATCGAAAAGGGTGTTTGTGCATCATTGTCCACAAGAGGTTCCCGATGTCTTACTCAGGTATTTATTTGGTTGATGGACCGAGAGTACTCGACCGCGGGCCAGTTGGGGCTCTCCGCGTCACTCTCGCGTCATCTTTACGGTATTTTATTCAGTTGTCTTTCCTTTATTTTATTTTAATTCTAAATGTAATTAATCGGCTTCTTACGCGTCACAAAGAACCGCGACCTTCTCTCCACAACCTAGCATACTGAGCGCACCAGAACATGTCGCTACCATCGTTCATTTCTCTCATCTCCGAAGGATTTAGATATTAGGTTTTAATTTACGTGTATGTTTAGACCGGTTGCCGGTACCGGGGAAATAAAAGTTGGCTGGCACCCGCCAGGATCTGGAGGTAATGAGAGGAGTGACCGGTGGGCGAAGTGTAACGTAGCCCGATTTTGTGTAATTTGAGTCTGGAGTAATTGAGTAATTTAGTGAGTAGAAATTTATTTGTAATTTTGTTGAGTTTAATCAAGTAATAAGAAAGAATTACGTTACAATGCCTAATTGCCATAATGTTTGTAGTTTCGTCCTGAGTACGTTAATGGACTCGTCAGTAAGGCTATGTTAACGCACTCTTGCCTTAGACTACATCTCTTACTAGTACGCACCGGCGTAAAACAATGTTGTGGGCTTCAGCCAAACACTATACTAGTAAAGGGAGGTGGATACCGTCCGAACTACTTGCAACAAAATGTTAGGTGAGCTGTTGTACACCTTAAAAGTATTGAAATAACACAAATATACCGATTTTCACTATTACAAGAGTTCCAAAAATTCGGTAACTCTTAGTTAGACCTTTTCATCGCCACCGTCCTTCTTACGGGGTAAAAAGGTAAAAAAATAGAAAATTACTTACATGTATTAGAAAAAATTTATTTTTGAAAATTTGCCTTATTTTATGTTATTTTTATCAGTTTTGCACACTTTAGTTACAAAGTCCGGATAGATATCTAGTGTTAGAGACATAAACACATACAAAAAATTTAATCCGCCGTGTAGCAACTCTCTAAGTTAGTAACCAGCTATAAGTATACCATTGGTTGAATTAGTGGTATACTTATAGCTGTAGAAATAGCGACTATCCGCTGATTCTCAGTGAATTTCACTGATTCATTTTTAGAGGGAAAACACGTGGAAAAAATTTAATTATGGATATTTCAGGTGTAAGCGCTTGAAACTGAAAAATGTGTGCAGCTCCACTTGTATACAAATACCATAATTTGTACAGTTTTTCGTCATAAAGACCGTGTTCATATGTGAAAATATAATTTTCACTGTTTTATATTTTTTCGTGCAATAATAACACAGCGCCATTTGTTATTATACCCAATAAACTCGTTGCTCTAAGTAAATATATTTTATTACGAAAACGAAATTGTTCGTCATCCTCTCATTCGTTATAATAACAAAGGTCTTCTTCTCCATGTGGGAGTTGTTTTTTGGCATTTTAGCTACTAGCGTTCAATAAAAGTAATACCATCATGTGAAAAAAAAGCTGATTAAAATAAAATAATAATTCACTAAAATATTTTCGGGGTATAATGACTTAACAATAAAAATTTTTTAATTATCCCACAAAAAAATGTTAAAAATGGGATTGTAAATATTTCATTATCTGTTTATTGGAGAATTCAAATCTTATTAGATTTTTTTAGTAATATTTAATCAAAACTAAAAAGATTTTGAAATCAAGTTACTACCTCACGTCGTTCGTCACTCAATTACACGGTCAAAAAGTGGAAAGTGTTTAGGCCGTAAATATTTTCTGACTTGCTCTCTAAAGAATCGAACCAACGTATCGGAGTGGCAATTTTTATTGTGCTCGGTTTTTCTAAAAATATATTTTCAGAACTAAAAGACTTTTGAGATTGAGCCATTATTTAACAATTTTCGTTATTCTGTTCCACAACGAAATTATTTCATTGTAGAGAAAAGAGGGGGGGGGGCAAAATGGGCCCCTTTACTCTTTAAACCTGAAATAGTGAATTATCACTAATTCACAGTATATATTCACTATTTGCCACAGCTAAAAGTCTACCACTTGGAATTAGTGCATACACACTCATTTACCCAATGAAATGATGCACTTATGAAAACAGTGAAATTCACTGTAGTTATTAGTAGTAAATAGTTCTAATGATAATTACTTATTAAAAAGTAATGCTTTAAGTCTACTGTGTAAAAAGTAAAATTTTCACTATTTATACATAAAATTCACTTTTTTCTAGTGAATTAGTTGATCACTGGGAAAAATAGTGAAAATTTAACTATTTCAAGTTTAGAGAGTAGAAAAAAGAGCTTATATCCTCAGTGTTTCTCACTTATTTTACTTCTTTTTAGCTATTGTTTTTGGTCTTAATATGCCGCGCCTGTTGAAAATTAAAAATTTTTAAATTTGGGGCAAAATGGGTCCCCTAAAAAAAGTTTTAATACTTAATAATTTGATTTTTTTTACCCCTTTTACTTTTTCTAGTCTTCTGTGAAGTATTCATAATCAATGTGCTCCAAAAATAAGAACTTTTAATTTGGGGCAAAATGGGCCCTCTAAGAAATCTACTAAAATTAGGCTATTATTGTATTTCATCTCAATAGTATGTTACATATCAAGGGAGGAAAGTAAGACATTCCAAACCGAGTGTATAATTGACTACCAGAGCCAAAGGCAAGAGTGGCAAACACTCGGATTGGGGTTTCCTACTTTCCTTCGTGGTGTATTTACGATTTTTCACCAGATTTCCACCTGAAAGTTTTAATTTTTTCTCGTCTCCGAGCGGAAAGCGTCAATTTTCGTCCCGCTATGCAAAACGAAGTTGCCGTTTTCCGACTCCGTCGAGGAGAAAAATAGTATACGCATCTCGGGAAGTAAATAAGAAAGCCTTAGATCACATGTAATTGTTGGTCGTGGAGAAGCCTTACTTTACTTCCCTAGGTGTGTAATATACTATTACCTTTGTTTTGTGAAAAGAATGGTGTAATCACCACTTTTCATTATTTGTTTTCTCATAAAAGAAAAGAAGAACAATTCCCTTAAACAGGGCAGAAATTAAAACTTTCGGAGTATGTATGGTCAAATAGCTAATTAATAAATTTTTCAGAATATTGATTTTTCGCGCTTAACTATTTCAATATTTTTGTATACAGATACATTGAACGGACTATGACATAAGCTCGGATAGCTTAACTAAAAGAGCACTCGGCACGTAGCCGAAATGGTCTCGGTTAAGCTTCTAGATTATTTTCAAGCTTTGAAAAAAAAAAAAAATTAATTTCAATCTTAAGTTTAGAAAATTTTTTTATTTAGACGAGTTAAAAGTAAACCAGAATCTCAAATACTTTGCGAGGGTTCCTTATTCTTGAATCATTTAAATTGAACAAAAATTTGGTGGGAGATTGGGCATTATGCCCACTCTCCCTCAGATATTTTTCAATTTGTACTTTGTAAAAAATCAGGAGTCGATTCGCAGTAAATACGGATTTTATTTAATTCTAAATGTATTCAATCACTCGGAGTTCCGAAGTTTAAAAAAAATCACTCCACATACGGAATAACTAGGGTGTTTTTATTTTAAGCAGATTGATTTTAGATTGATGTGGATTTTACTGCAATCCGCATTCACTCCGATCCGGAATTTTAATGTTAAAATAAATTCCCCTTCAGAGTAAATTCCACTCCGAGGGGGTTAAATACAATCAAATATAATTATCATCGTATAATATTACGCGCTGTTGTGATAAGTGAAGCATATACTTGTTGAATAAGTTCAAACACTAAGTTTTCTTAATTAACCAATTAGTCATCAAAGAATTAGTACGGAAACATAATAAAAAGTAAATTTAATTTCCGTTTAAATTAATGAATGCACAAAATAATCTTATTCCGCTTTTATAAGTAAATTACCATACCTTTATTTTCTACACTTCTGATGATTATGTCCTCAACAAAATCACCCCTGGAAGTGGCAATGTGACATACTATGCTCGTGTTTCTGATAGTTTAGAATTCTCAGCTCTTGTTTCTAATTTTAAACAGACACTACTTAAATACTCAAGAGGAATTTCAATTGACTCTTGATATTTCTATTCAAGTTTTACCATCCCTCACACTATTCATCATTTATAATATAACTTAACAAACTAATTTATGAAAAAAAAAATAAAAGAAAAAATAATAATAAATATAAATACTACCCGGTAGTTACCCTCACCTTATTTCTTCATCAACCAACCGCTCAACAATACGACCTGCGCAATGTTACCAATTCACTTACCCATAGTTCTTCTGATAGATACACGTATATCCTCAGTCACGTGGAGAAACTTTCCGCGTACGGATCATTGTTAAATACCATTTACCCTCGTGTTATTATTATTTTATTTTATTATTTCATTTGTTTATATTTAAATGCTTATAAACATCGTGAAAATGTATTTATTTGAAAAATAATTTTTTTTTTATCTTTTGCTTTTACTTTCTTTGCTACTAAGTATAAAAAACGGGTTTATCATACTAAGCTGATAAGGAGTTTTTTTAAATTGGTAAGTCATTTATTTTCCATTATCATTTTTTTTCCACTGCCTATAAATCATGACTTTATTTAATAAATCACTAACTTCTTTAGATTTTTCTAAACTCGTAAAAATAAATTAACTAATAGTCGCTCCAAAACTAAATTTATTTAAATGTTAATAATTTTTTAATTAATTCAGATACTTATTGTTAAAAGTATTTAATTTATCGTTCACCATTTATTATTATTTATTGTCATTTAATTATTCTGTTACTGACATTTCGTAATAACAAGCTTATTATATCTACTAATCGTCATAGTATTGATTATCAATCAGTTCAATTAGATTATTCGCTTTTCATTTTATTGTTATATTTTTTTTTCTTTTAATATTTCAATATCAATTATATGACATTTCCACAAAAGTATTAATATGACAATATTTCAATAATATAATTGACATTGAAGACTTGAGATAATAGTGTAAATTCTCTCTTATATTCTTATTATAATCATTATATATATATATATATATATATATATATATATAACCATTTATGACATAAATTATTAATGACACTACGTTCATTTAATCTTATTAAAAAAGCTTTTCACGTTATTTCTTCGTCGGTCTGAATAAAATTTCACTAAAAAATTATAAAAAAATTGAAGTCTTTTTTTAAATTTTTTTTTATTGCCATTGTCTCAAGCCCGTTTTACCTAGTTTAATGGTCTTCCTCACAACTTGACGGGTTTTTTTTAACCTTTTTTTTTCTTAGCTTCCTACTTTACTAATGTACGCTCGCATAATACCGGATTTCGGTCATCTTTAATGCTTAATGTTTTTATTTGCGGTACAAAATAATAAATAACGCGTTATATATTTAAAAATCTTGTTTTTACTTTAAATAAAAAAAACTTAAGCATTATTAAAAATTTTTTTTTTTCTATACGGAAGAAACAATTAAAATAAAAAACATAACTGTATGACATACAGATAAAAATCCATACAGAGATAAGATAAAAAATATTAAATGGTTTATTCCTTGATCTATAGAAAAAACTTTGTTCCGGTCTATGTTCTTTTATCTTTTCTTCTTTTTATGTTTTTTTTTTTTATTTATTTTCTTTTTTTTTGACAACCTGGCAAAGCTTCTTACTTGGCTGAACTTCACTTCAGTTCCGGACAATCGTTATTCATACCTACTATTTGTCTTTCACTGCAGTGCTTTCAATACCACACATGTTCATAGATTTTATGTTCGTTCATATATTATAATCCATAAAGAAAAAATATTTTTCAATAAGTCAATAATTTTGATATGAAGACAGAAACTAAGAAATTTTATCAAATTTATAACTTACCTTTATTTGAACTTTTTTATATGATATCTATATATATGTAATAAAATATAGTATACCATGAACTGAAAAAAACAACAATAAAAATATTATTTAATTACTTTCATTTTATATAAAATAATTTACAAATTAATTAATTCAAAATTATTGGCCTTTTTGAAAAATAATTCAACCCTTAGCTCATTTAAAGTCGTGATCTCAAAAACAAACTTATTATCGATTCTACAATAATTAAATTTTATCTTAATGCTTATAATTGTTGGTAGAATATTATATTCAAAAATATCAAATAGCTATTTAATTTGTAAAAAAATAAATAAATATGTTTTATTAAAATATATAAAAGAATTCAAATAATTATACACAGAGAAAAAAATTTAGTAATTTTTTCTTTCTTGATATAATAATTTTTCCTAATTGACTTTTACAAGCATGTTCAAGGTAAAAAATTTGTGGGGTACACGCGGATTAAGTTGGGGGTTAATTCAGAGTAAATGCGGAGTGATTAATTTTTTCATTGATTTAATCCTTTACGGAGTGAAATTAATTTTCCTATGTCGTATGTTAATATAGAAGTAATTACTATATAATATTGGATGTGTGCACAAAAACACTAACACTAATAAAGCATCAATTTGAAACGTACCAATTATATTGGCCACTTACCGAAAATTGAAATAAGCCTGTATTCAAAATTACTACACTGTAAAAAATCGGGAATGAATTCAGAGTAATTACGGATTTTATTTAATTCCGAATTCATTCCATCACTCGAAGTTTCGGTGCTTTAAAAAAAATCACTCCGCATACGAAGTGAATAGGGAGTTTGTCTTTTCATTGGAGTGATTTGGATTTTATTTAAATCCGTATTTACTTCGATTCGAAGTTTGAATATTAAAATAAATTTCCTTTCAAAGTAAATTTCATTGTAAGGGGATTAAATAAATAAACAGTGATCCGCTCCGCATTCACTCCAAATTTACTCCGGATTTAATTCGCGTTCACTCCAAAAATTTTTTATAGTATATGGCTATAGTAAAATTCACAATGGTTACATAGTAATTTGTGATACAATTATTGTTTATTCTACTACACGGTAAATCGAAGTGTTTAAATTTTAAACACCTAAGTGTTTTGTTGCCATTTAAATACATTGTAGACACCTTCTACACACTTGCAAATGTTAGAAAGTGACTACAATGTATTTAATTGGCAATTAAACACTTAGGTGTTTTAAATTGAAATACTTCGATTTACAGTGATATGGCCACAGTAATTCTTGATAGAAGCTTATTTCACTATTAAGTAAGTAGCCAACCTAGTTCGGCTTTGCAATATCACCATAGCATTTCAAACAGAAACAATTTCCCCATATAATCATTTATAACAACAGTGCCCCCAAAAGAGAGACATAACTTTTTCATATACGGATATACAATACTCATTTATTATTTTTAAAGTAGTATATTTATGCGCACACAGAGCCAATAGGATAAATTTTTCTATTTTTTCTTAATGCAGGGACCAATAGTCGAATATTTTACTCTTTGATAAATAAAGTAAGCTTTGACAGTCGTACATAAAGTATTATGTAAAATATTCACATACATATTTATAGATAAAGATATATGTGATATACAGAACATAGCGATATGAAGGATAAACCATTATACGATGTAAGCATTAGAAGTATAGTGTGTGTATGGCTGTCCGATGCACGATTCTTCAACGTATGTGGGATATATAGATAGATATACCCATACACACATTTACTCTCTACTCGTCCTCTCGTAGCTTGAAAGCTCCTCTACTCGACACTCTCATACTGTACTCATCAAGATGATAGACGACTCCCGTACACTGGATGTATGGTAGAGTGCACTTCCTTCTACCCTCAAAGTTCAAGTTTTACGCTTCAATATTTCTTGCTATTCAAAGTAACTCATTTTATACACGTTGGACAACTTATAATTGTTATACAAAATATCTAATTATTAATGATAAATTTAATTTCATTAAAATAATGCAGCCATTTAAATTAATATAGTATTGGTGACATATAATCATCGTCAAAGGTTAATAAAAGGTGGAACAATGTTAATTTATAAATAATTATAATAAATATTAATTTGAGGTAGTCTACAAGTCAAAAATCTTGAAATTTGTATTGTTATTTTGTATTAATCTAAAAATCACAATTTTTAGGTATGAAAAAAATTAGAATTTTTTTAGTTTGTTATCTAAGAGATATTAGATTTTAGTTATGCAACAAATACATGTTCTCTTATAGAAGTAGTTTTTCAATTTTACCAGAAATTGGTAATTTGTAAAACATATGATTGAAAAAAAGTTGCGAGTAAACAATATAATATCTAAGGAATAAGTCGGTAAATTTTCTAAGATGATTTACCACACGGGTTTTTGAAATTTATATATATTATAAGTTATCTGGCACCTGTTTTTGCCTTTAGGCAGACATTTTTCGTTTAAGTTAAATATTATAGCGTAGCTTTAGTCAAAAATATGTTTTATAAGTATAATTTACAATTTTTTTATTCTAGTAGTTTTACTTAAATAGCTACAAAATCGAATTTATTGTTTTTATTCTGACTAATGATATTTTAAGTATTGAAATAAGAAAATTTCATAATTTTTTTATCCCAGATTGCAGTTTATAAATTATCTTAAATATCACTCCAGACTCACTCGGATCAAGTATTTACTAACATTCTACAATTTTTTTTTTAAATAATTTCTCAAGAAATGATAAAATTGCAAATTCTAATTGCCGCCAACTCGCCCAAAAAAAAATTTTTATAAATGAAATAATAAATTTTCAAAACAAAAGAATTAGCCCGAAGACTCGATTAATTATACAAAAAATACACAATAAATTTATAAAATAAAAATATTAATAATTCTACATGCGTTTGAGAAATGATAATTTTCATCTAAAATATTTCATTACTAATACTAAATTAAATTAAAATGATATATAAATTTAAATAAATCAATAACGTGTATGATATAGTATAAAAAAGATATTGAATTATAAGTAAACTTTTATTGAATCGATATCACAAAAATAAACTATACGTTTAAGTAAAGATCTTTATTAAATGTCGATGTTGTTTGTATAGTAGAACTTATTACGAGAATTTTTTTTTTTAAATGAATAATTTCGTGATTAAACAATTATATTATGGCCTTTATACGCTCAATAATCTATTACGTTAATTATTTGTATTAATTAATACTTATATGTCATAATAATTTGTGTCTAGACTAGGGAGTTTCAGGATTATGATCTTTGACATTTAACTCAGTATAATATGAAAAAACAATTTATGATGATAGGTAGTATAGGTATGGGAATGAAATAATCGTTAATTTAATATGATTAACTCCGCACAAGTTTTGGATAATACAAAAAAACGTTAATCGTATCCATTGATTGAGTTAATATAATAAATATCGTATCAAGGACAGCCTTGAGGTATAAACAAACTATCAAGTTAACTTTTAGAAGTAAACATTGTTTTAATATATTGGCTTTGTCGTCAACTTTGCGTAAACTTTTTTAAGTAGATTAATAAAGTAATTATTAACAAGTTAATTATGTTTGACAATATTGTAAAGAGATTATTGAGTTTTTAAAACTATAGTTTTGTGGGCAATGCACTGAGAGATAAATTCATTAGATGCTACTAAACTTTACTTATATTTAAATAAAACGTCAATGTCTATTTAATAATATATAATCTGGTTAATGGAAAAAAAAATATTTTTTTGAAAAATAATTTTGGGACATTCAAATTTATGCGAAAATGATGACAAGTTCAAAAACTATAAATTATGATTTAAACCAGTTTTTTGTTCCAAATTTTTGGGGTGGGCCTGCCCGCCTGGGTCAAAGTTAAAACTTGATTCAGGCTCGCTTCACCTTATTTTCTTTTGAAGTTATCGATTTGCTGACGATTTTTCGATAAGATCTTGACTTTCGAATTGAATTAAATTTTTTTCAACTTTTAGAACTTTTTTCATCTTAGTTTCAACTTATTCGTATTCTTTGATCTTAGTTTTAACTTATTCGTCATCACTTCGAGCACGTCAGTCATCTACCTTACTTTTGACTTGCTGAACCAAGTCGAAAAAAAGTTATTATTCGCGTTACTTTACACTTAATCAACCAAATCAAAAGTAAGCAGTATTTTTTAGTGTAAAATTTGTTTTTTACGTTTCACTTTAGTTTTGACTTTTTCGCATTATAATTTAAGTCGAATAAATCTAAACCAAGTAAAAATTTTATTTTTGACCCGGACCGTTTTATTTTGCCCGTTTTTACCCTATACTCTGTAAAAAAATTTTCGGAGTGAATGCGGAAAAAACGTGGAGTGTATAATTTGTTATTTATTTAATTCCGTCAGAGTGAATTTAATTCCGAAGGGGAGTTTGAAAAATGTTACATGGAGAAATTATTCTCGTTAGAAATCCTATGGTGTCATAGTAAAGCCGGACCATGTTGTCCAGCTGCAGAAATTTAAAATATAATGTTCAATTACCCATACAAAATATGGAAACCGGCCCTTGGATGGCCCATCGCCGGGCGAAGTATGATAATTAACGGTCGGTCATTGACAATTTTTAATAGCCCATGAACGGCTGAATATACAAATTATAATCCCGGCTCATTAATGGCGCTCAACTATCGGCCGATTAATGGCAGCCGGCAATCGGCCAAGCATGCAAATGAATTTAATTTAAAAAAATTTTTTTGTTATTATCATAGTAAAAGTTCATAGTCATTAACGTTTAAATTATTTAAGTGAGGTAAATGATGTTGAAAAATCTCGATGAAAAATTCTGCTGGGCTCTGGGCGCGAACTGCCGTTCTTCTGATTACAGGGTCCGAACGATAGTTACTGGACGAAACTACTAATGTTGAACTGATACTTTTGAATGATCTAGATATTGATTCTACTACAACCACTCGATTTTATGAAATATAAAGAGCAATTTAATTAATATTTTTGATTATTTAGAAAAAAAAAATAAGAATTTCGTATTATTTTATTATAATTACATGATTTTTTAAAATAAAACTTTTTTAATTAAATTGATTATCAAGAACCCAGTTGAATTATCTTGCTCTACCACCATTATTAAAAATGACATTTATTATAAAAATGTATGTATTATTTTTTTATTAAATTAATTTTTATAAGTAAAGTTATAAAAATGCGGTTGTTGATTGTAAATATTGACGAACTAAAAAATATTTTAATTGTTAGTTAAAAATAACTTTAACCGGAAAATTAAAATATTTATTAATTAAGACTTAGTTTAATTCAAAAATCAATAATTACTAATAAAAGAAAACCATAATAATAAGTTATTTGAATATTTAATAATTGATTAGTAGATTTTTTCCATTTAACAAGAATCAATCATGGACCACTGCACGGAGAAATTCACCAACAGTGGCCCAAAGTTGCAAATCGATAATCGGCCAGTCATAAATAGCCGTTCATTGGCCAGCCATCGGCAGCGTTGTATGACTGGCGTTTCCTTTACGGGAAGTCATATTCTGATATGAAACCATGATGCCATAACATATACATTCAAAAATTTTAATAGAAAC
The DNA here is from genome assembly GCA_964016945.1 of Microplitis deprimator. Classification (NCBI taxonomy): domain Eukaryota; kingdom Metazoa; phylum Arthropoda; class Insecta; order Hymenoptera; family Braconidae; genus Microplitis; species Microplitis deprimator. The sequence continues at coordinate 15,931,481 of OZ024708.1, read as the reverse complement.
TCACTTCAATTCGACTACGCTATTTTGATAAAAAATAAAACGGCTGCTGGTAATTAACCAGGTTTGGGCCATTACTAATTGCCAATGCTTGGCCGATCGACGGCAGTCAGACATCGGCCAACCTACGGCATTTTTTCCATTAACGGCGACTTTGTATGGGTATATTTACCAAAGTGATTTTGGAATATTTGAAAAGCATTTAAAAAAAAAAAAATTTTTTTTTATATACTTGGACAGAAAGTTTAAGGTCTTGTCCTGCTTAAAGAAAAGGGAGTTGCACTCTTTTCTTATGAAAAGACAAATGAAATAAATTTTCACTTGTGATAATCTTTCTACAAATAATGGCAGAAATTCAAACTTGCAGTCGCCGATCTGGTAAAAAAAGTATGCATACACACCACGAAGATAGGACCTGTCACTCCACGTGTTTACTTTTGGCTCGGATAGACAATTACACACGGATAGGAATGTCCCACTTTTATCCCTGGGTGTGCAAGCTCGTCGTTCTTAATTGCAAAACGCTTAACTACACATTTTTGAGAAAATTACTTTTTTGCATTTCTTGTAAGCTTTCGTCGTAATGCATATTATCAATACTTAGTACACGTTTATTTCAAGTTTTTAAATTAGAAAATTAGTCGCACGAAAATGTTCTATAGAATTTTATATATATATATAAAAAAAAGTCTGGAAAACGGTTGAATCCTGTGGAACAGCCCTAAACCTTCCCGCTGTTTCCGAGCTCATCGAGCTTGATAACATTATTGTGAATACACATGTGAATTCTTCCAGTTCAAAAATATTCATCAATGCATCGGGTTTTTTGAAAAGAGTTATGTCTTACCTTGCACTATGACAATTAAAAAATAATTCGGAAAAACGATAGTAAATCTTAAATTTTTGTTTATGATTATTGTTAATGAAACGCATAGACTCGGAATGAAGAGTAAAATGTGTTTTGAATTGGATCATAACATCAAAATATGAATTATCCAAGGAAAATTCCGAAAACTAATGAAGCACATTTTTTCAACGTTTCGCGGACGAAATTTCCGAAAATATCAAGCCGATTATAATAAATTATGAGGTGATTACGACCGACTATTGAAAACGAAAATTTATTGTAATTTTTGAAACAATTGATATGCGCTAATTGACGTGTGTTAATTCAATGTTCCATTAAAAAAAACAGTTATAACATTCTATTAATTTCAACTGGGTTATTCGTCACTAATAAATGCAAGCTAATTATATCTTTTAAAAATATTTTAATCAGTTAATCGGATTATTCATTAACAAGTAAATCTAATTAGCAAAAATCCTATTTAAAAATATGATTATTATTAATAACATTATTATTTTATTATTAAATACAAAATCATATGACCATGAATATTTATTTATGGTTTTTTTTACTGTTTTATTAATTTTTTTTTTTTTCCGAAAAAATATAATAATACAACTATTTTCATACCCGTATGATTTATCATTCCAAATAGAATTTTTTTTTTTTTTTTTTTTTTTTTTTTTTTTGTTAAAAATGACAGCGATGAATTCACAAATTAAATTTTTAAATTGAATATGTATACAGATGAATAAGACTACGAACATGGGATTGTAAAATTTTTGGCAAGTCGCGCATAACATAATATTTAATAATGGATTTATTAAAACTAGACCAAACAAAACAAAGCAAGTACTTTAACAATATATGTTGACATGCCTAAAGTTAATATGTATATAGTCGTTTGTTGGTCAAATTCACTCATCGCTTGTATATTGGACCTACACACACACACACACGCACGCACACGCACACACACTCTCACACACACATTTATATATATCTATTAATATACACATATATATTGTCTGTTTATTGTGTGTATACTGAATATTCGCTTGATAACCTCCAAATATATACTCGGACATTATTCCTGTGATGTGGTTCATAATTAATCAGGCTAATTGCCATGTGAATACTTGGTGAATAAATTATTGAACATATTACGAACATAATTAATTATAAATATTGTAATTATAAATAATTAAATGCTTTTACTAGTGTCTTTTAAAATAATACAAACAATTAGTTTAGAAAAATAAATTATTAAAATCTACCTACATAATTCAATGAAAAGAAGTTTGGTACATTTGTATTAACTGCAAAATCCGTTGATTATATTTGCATGAAACTTGTAACTATTGGTTATGTGCGCACACGTATAGAGTCATGTTGGGCAAGTGTGCACTGTGAGTAAGTGTGCGCAAATCCATTCATTTCGAACTAAAGTGCATGAGTTTACGCACACTTACTCACTGCGCACACTTTCCTCACATGACTCTACTACTAAAGAAATAAGTGTGTATTATGTATACATATGCCCACAAGAAGTTGCGGTCCTCTTTTTTGGTGGCGCTGTTATTATGCATGTATATAGTCTCACACTGATAGTTTAATAGTATTAGTATTTTCGTGCACCCGTCCAATAAGATCTTCATATGTTGAAGACGGTTTTAGTATATATAGATTTTTTTTATTTAAATTTATTTAAAGTTGCTTCGACACTTAGGTTATTAGCGACCTCGGCAGTGTACGATAAGTTACAGATTACATAGAAATAAATATTATTAATCAGTTTCGTGTCTTTTAGTAGTTTAATAATTTTCTGTACATTCTCTACACGGAGAAAACAATATAAATATAGTAGTGGCAACTCTCTGGGATAGTACTGAGTACTTTCTATAAAAAAAAAATTTCAGATAGTACTGTATGCTACACGGAGAAAAATGTCAAGTGAATATGCCTATGCAGCTCAGTAATATTTACATTACTCTATAGTTTGTGTCCTGCTGCTCTTATACACAAACTATAGAGTAATGTAATTATTACTGTGCTCCGTAGGCATATTTACTTGACATTTCTCTCCGTGTATCTAGACTGTATCCACTACTGTCCGGAATAGTATACATCACTATCCAAAGAGTAGTGGATACAGTAATGTCTGAAATTTTTTTTGTACAGAAAGTACTCAGTAGGAGAGGGGGAGGGGGCAGAGTGGGCACCTTAAACTTTTCAAAACTTCAAAAAATATGGGGGCACAGTGGGCCCCTCAAAATTTTCTGTACGTCAATAAATTCGGACGGATAATAAACTTCTCGAAATTTCTTATCTAAAGAGGGCTTAAATAGACCACCAAAACTGTTCATTAAATATAATTTATCAAGAAAGTTAAAGATAATAAAATTACGTTCTAAAGTAATATCGCAGCAGGCTATTCAAATGATTTTTTATATTAATAAAATACAATTGTTTATAGTTCTTTGCAAATATCACACGTGTAGCTTCGCACAACTTTGTTGTGAACACCGTCACATGAATCATAGGCCCAATTTTTACATTGGCCACATTGAATCCATGGCTCTAAATATTCCAAGTATAATTTGCCGCAAAAAATACAAGCAGTATCATCCACCGATTGTTTTTATTTGCTTTTTCCTTTTCTCTTTTCTTTGATTATTGTCTTCTCCGTCGTTTTAATATCAAATCAAAAATTTTTTGGGGGGCCCTCTTTGCCCCTAATTTTCGATTTTTAAATTTTAATTGACGTAGCATAATGAAGTGAAAATAAGTATGAAGGGTCTAAAAATAAGTAAACGCGTTAAAAAAATTAACGATATTATAATTATTTTCCTTAAGGGGCCTACTCTGCCCCCCCCCCCTTTCCTACTATCCCAGGAAGTTGTCACTTCTATATTGTTTTTTCCGTGTAGTTAGTTTACGTATTCTCTGAGGTTATCTGGTAGATTTCTTCTTTTGTATGAAATGTTGCATTCTATGAGTAGGTGTCCGACCGTTGTAGGTACATTGCAGTGTGAGCATTCATTGGTGGGCATCTTAGCAAATAAATGGCCGTCTAGTCAACGTACACAACACTGGAGTTTCTGTCAGTGAGGTTTAGAGCTACTTATATTCCCAAATGTTTTTCCTGGTTCGATGGAGTGTTCACTGTGATTCGTTCTATCGTATATTTCATTTGACTTCAATGTACTGTTCGATCATCTTTTTGTAGTCTTCTATGGTTGATGGGTCTTGAGTGTAATTCTCGCCTGCAGTGACGGAATTTTTTGCTGCTTTGTCTGCTTTTTCATTACCAGCGATATCTTGGTGTGCTGATACCTACGCTAGTACTATTTCTGTACCGATTTTTAATGCGTTTTGCAGTTTCAGCTAGATCTTCTGTATTCCAGTGTTTTTATTATTTTTGTTGGCCACGGCATCAAGTGTAGCTTTGGAGTCTGTGAAGATGATTGTCTTGGGTTATCCCAGTTCGAATGCAATATCTACAGTTTTACCGATAGCAAGATAATTAGTATAAAATTTCTTTGTGACCATGAACTACAACACACCCTTTTTGATGTACATAGCCGTCAGTATATAGGTGTAGACGGTCTTTATATTTATTGGATAGCTTATTGAATAGGTTGATGTACATAATGCTAGGAGTATCATCCTTACCGTATGCTTCATTGTGTATAGAGTAGTCGATAGTGAATTCGAGTTTTTCCTATGGAGATATTGAGTGTATTTGATGCAGTAGGATTACACTTCCGTTGAGAAAGTGGCCCTGTCGGATATATTTAACTCTGTAGTGTATTGGTTTTGATATCTGAGGGTGTTTAATGTAAGCTTTGTCGACAGACATAATAGACATTGCAGTGAGCTTATGCATGGGGTTGTTGTTTAAACATACACTTGATGCTGCATATTTTAACTGGAGAGCAGTTCTTTTTAGGTCAAGTGGAGGTTCCGTTCCTTCTGCTAAGATGCTTAATCTTGGGCTGCTCTGGAAAGCTCCAATGGTTAGTCTTATAGACGCGGCTTAAACTGGATCTTGTAGTAAGAAATATTTGTTTAATACAAAAAAATGATGTCTAAGAAATGATTTCTTAAATATTAAGAAATCTTTTTAAATGCTAAAAAATTCTCCTATCAGTGGTATATATGCTTATTTTTTTATAATGCCTAACGTTGACTACAATCGTTTTTTAAATTAAAAGCGTATCATTTATTATTTTCTTTTAAAAAAGTCTATACTAATAAATACAAAGACATTTATCAGCGAATTCCGTGTAAGATGGGCCGAAAGTTGAATTTTTAAAAAAAGCAGAATCAGAAAATTGATTTTTATTCTAAATTATAAGAATTTTTTATATTTTCCAGCAAACTGAGAAACCGATTGTAGCAATAATATTCAGCAGTTTATTCTTCAGCGGCTTTCGTATAAAATTGCAAGATTATATTATTTGAATAAAAATGTCAAAAAATTTATTTAAACATGAGTAGCTTTTTTAGTAGATTTCATAGAAATATGGCTATTGCATTTGCCCTCAGCATGGTGGATTTTTCGAAACCAAAAATGATACCTTGTTTCTAAGTAATTTTTATCAGAAAGCTTGGAAATTAATAAATAAATGATGAGAAATCTACTTCCATTCCCGTTGCTGACTGGACTTTTTTTTAAAGATTTGCTTGGGTTTTTTAAAATAAGTTTTAAATATAAATTATTGACTTTACCTTCGAGTAAGAGAAGTTGTCGCATTTAAAATTGTTTTATCAACTAATGACGAAATGAGGATATTACTAGTACATAATAAAATTCAAAACATAGACAACCATCTGCATATATAATTTATTAGATAGAAATATTTGGCTTTAATACAATTTATTCAAAGGATTGTCATGATTATAATTTAAATGATTCAGCTGAGTTTAGTCTAGTGTTTGTATACAATTTGTTTTAAAATGCATGGAATTTAACTAGATATTCACAACGTAATTATACTCCGGAAATTGTGATTCCTGTGGGTACAATCATTTGGATTTATTTCTCTTCATTATACATGCTTATACCAGTATACTAGTATACGAAGAATTAATATATGATTATTAAAACTTTTATTTTTTTATACATTAAAATTTTTTTTGACCTAATATGCACATATATCGTACCGTGTACTTTTTATTTAATTGACAACTTAAAGTCATTATGACTGCCCAAGTGTAATTACTACATTTCTTTACTAAAATTTGAATTAAAAAATACTAGACTCAATGATAAAAATTTTTTAAATTTGTTAAGTGAATAAAAGCAGATTATTTCAATACCTTGATCGGTAATAGTAACAAATTAATATTACCCATAGGAAATGGATAGATTATGAAAAATATTTTATTTGGAAAATCTACTTTAATTCTTTGAAAGCCATCTGATACACGGAGAAAAAAATCAAGTGAATATGCCTATGCAGCACAGTAATATTTACATTACTCTATAGTTTGTGTCCTGCCGCTCTTATACACAAACTATAGAGTAATGTAAATATTACTGTGCTGCATAGGCATATTCACTTAACTTTTCTCTCCGTGTAGTGTATTTATTTATTGTTATTATCATGAACGTTTAATGATTTGATTGGTTAAATATTTTCATCTGACATCAATCTTATTGATTAAAATTGCAAAATTTATTTTGTATTTAGGTAATATTTTTTAAAAATAAATCTCAATAATGGGTTGAGATGCTGAAAAATAAAATTTTCATGTACCTGAAAATCCGAACGTTTTTCGCGCAATGAAAATGAAAAATTTATGTAATTCGACTGCTTAAGGAGTAGTTGAGGGTGGCTGCAATTTTTGGCTGACATATTAGCGTGTATGCGAAGCATTTCAAAAATCTAGATCTAGTAGATTTTTCACTTTTCGTTTTGTTTTTTTATTTTTGTTTCGCGAAAAACGTTGTGATCTTCAGGTACATAAATATTCAGTGTTTTCGAAAGGATGAATCTCGAGTGAAAAAAAAAAAAAACTAATTCGGCATTTGTTTAAAAACCATTTGAAAAATTTGAATTTCAGCAATTTAAAAATATTACAACCAAAAAAATAATTTAATACGAAATTCATAAATGTTTAAACTGCAGTAAGCGAATGTCCTAAAAATAAAAGAGAAATACAACAAACGATAATATCATGCAAAATTCGAATTTATTCAGAACTGTAAATAAAAGTATATTCTAGGTTTCTTGTTATCGAAATAGTTAAAAAAGAGCTGAAGCTGTGCAAAGACATAAATTCAAATCAAGTCTTTCCAAACAATATTAAATTTAAATAATAGTTAAACTCATTTTATCATACAGATAATACGGTGTTTTCAAAATTTTCCGTGTTTTTCTGATAATATAGATTAGTTATGAAAATTATTATGCGTTACTTTAAAAGTAAAACAATAGTTGGAGAGAAGATATTTTATTTAAATTAAATACCGTAAGTTTAAGTTTAAATGGAAAGATAATAACATTATAGTTTATTGTTTTAATTTAGACGTTTAATTGCAAAGGAAAATTTCGTCTACGTAGGAATCTATTCACTTAATCCTTTATCATATAATACCCTCGAGCTTTCTCTTGTTTAAACACTCACCTGTACGATAACCCATCGCTGTGCTACTACACTACTCTCACTTTTGCTTAGCTCAACTGCTTGCAGAGCGATAAGACAGGTTTGTATTTCGATTTAATCTCATGCTACTAAAATTAATTAACTAAAAAGTTACAATTTCATAATTTTTTTCATTTCTACATTTTTTTTAACTTCCCGCTATAAAATTGAAAATTTTCGGTCCGACTTTCGAAAATCGAGTTTTCATCAGATCTCGATTGGCGTTTCGAGATATAAAGCTATTCTGACTATTTCCGAATAGACGTTCGCCCCTATGTGTGTGTGTGTGTGTGTGTGTAAACTTTTTTTGTTCGACGATATCTTTGGAACGAATCAACCGATTTGAACGTACTTAGCGGCAATCGGAAAGGCTCACCTAGACTCAGAACTGATTAGATGTTTGAGTTGATCGGTCGAGTAGTTTACAAGTTATACGAAAAATAAAAATAAAAAAGTTTTTGTTGCATAACTTTTAAATTGCTCAATCGATTCGAGCTCCTTGAGCTCAAAAACAGTGGGAAGTTTTAGGGCTGGCTCGCAGGGTCAACCGATAGACCGATTTTTTTTTTCAGCGAAATGTATATATTCGGCCCAGCCGTTTTTTGAGCTCGAAGAGCTCGTAAGTTTACCAATAACGTTTTTGAGCTCTCGAGCTCGAAAACAGCGAGAAGTTTTAGATTTGGTCCACAGGGTCAACTGGTTTTCAAATTTTTTTTTATTATTTTTTTTTTGACTCAAACAAATCTTTACTCAAAAAACTAACTCTAGTAAAAGTTTACGATGTGAAATGTAAATAAACATTTTATTGATTGATTGACGTGATTTACGAGTCTATGTTTATACAGAGTTACGTCTTTTTCTTTGTTTAGTTAACTTTTTTAAAAAATAAAGTAAAACAGTACAAGAAAAAAAAAATAAAAAAATCATATTTGTTTCTGAGCAAACTTTTATCTAGTATCTTACGAGCTTATGTTTCGATAACAGATGGTCTTGACTGTCTTGATAATACTGTCGAAAAGTTTAGTTTTCGCGTTTCATTTCATTCTGATGCTTCTGATGTACTGGGGGTACTATTTCTCTTCGTTGTGCCAATCCTAAATTTTCAATTCTCTGGGATTTAACGGTTCTTATTCGATATTAACATTCCAAACAACACATTTCACGTACTGTTCTTTATTGTATATCAATTTATGTTGTCTCTCAAAGATACAATTTGATGTGTATACGAAATTGAAAGTTTAGATTTATATTTGTATATATAAAATAAACATTGTTGGTAGATTATAAAGGATTTGTTTGGGGAATTTAAATAGAACCCTGTTTTTTCTTTTTTTTACAAATTATAAAAGTTATATTTTCAAAAAGATAAACATCAATTTAGATGAAACACGTTTTCTCATTTTAAAAATAATCCGAAAATAAAATAAAACTAAGGGGCTAAATAAAATATGTCTTATGTACAATTGTATTTATTACGAGATTTTAAATTTTTCATTCAACATTTTTTCTAATTTAAACTTATTTTATAAAATATTATTTTATAAAATTACAACTATTTATAGATTTAAAACAAATTTTTCGTTATTTCAAATTAATTTTAAGAACAATATTTTTTTCGAAACATAATGGAACACAGTTGAAAAATTTGTGTTAATTTAACACATTATACTTGAGCAATACAATAAAACAGGTTTAAAACTTGTTGAGATCAGATAACATATCCAACTTTAGTTAAATTCAACTTAATGGTGTCAAATAATTGACACAAAATATCCAACCAATGAATTTCTATACACAAGAACACAAAATTTTAAACTGTGAATGACATCAATAATTACCATAATGTAGTTATTTCTCCGAATTTTTCTATAAAAACAGTTCTAAAATTTATCCAAAATTTTTGAAGTGTTCCCGCTTATTCTGTCATGGTCCAGTTTCCTTTATAATGATTGGGTTAAAATAGTAACAATTATTAACTTTTTTAACGATAAAATAATTTCGTGAAATAAAATATATCAAATGACTTTAATCTCAACTCCGAGCTCATATATTATTATTCTATAAATAATAAATATGCACAATCATTTTTACAGTTGACTAACTACTTCAATAGATTTACTGTCACCCAAAGTTACTCCAATAAATCTTTATTATATGCATGCTTAGCAATAAAGTATTGATCGGTATAGTGTGTAATGATGTAATGAAGTAACGTTTGTTCAAACACGCGAGTAAATCGTTAACTTTTCTTCATTATATATTGTTTTTATTTTTATCCATATACTTATACGTCCATAGATTTTTATTGCAACAAGGACGAGCATAAATGTATAACACCAAAGTAAAGTGAGATAGAAAAAACAAATAAAATAAAATAAAATAAATTGTGAGGAAGAAATTCAACAACGCCTTTAGGATAAATTGTACAGATCTAACGTTTTTGTTTTTATTATCATTTTTTGTGCAATAAAAAAAAAATATCGTCATTCCAAATACTTTTTTTGTTTGCTGAATTTATATATATATATATATATTACATTATACAAGTACGTGTACCAATTCTTTTGACATGATACAAAAAGCCTGAAGCGATCATTTGAGTTATCTAAGCAATAAATTTAATAGTTTTTGTCTTTACTAAATAAGGATTTCATTCTCAGTACTTGATGATATTATTGACAGGAAGACAAACGTTTTATAAGACCATAAAATTTTTTTTTTTTCTAACATAAATACTCATTTAATATAAAAAAATGATCTGCATCATATATATTCCCCTGTTTCTCATTTATTTTCACAAGAAGTGCTACTCGAATGTGTAACGTCGAATTATGTAAATCCACATATAACTTTTGCAGTTTTATCTTGCTAGAAAATCCACGGATTAAACGATTTTATTTGAACGTATTGCGAGAAAACCTTCAACTCAGATAATTTGAAAAAAAAAAAAAAAACTATTCAAAAAATTAGTTATCAGTTATATAGGGCAAATACTTTAGCCTTCACTATTTATCTGTTTTTATTTTTTATCTTCCTGAAATATTATCCCCTTACATGAACTTTTTTCATGAGTTATAAGTGTTGAAAAGATCCAATAAGGGCTTATGTTAAAGTACTTGATATAAATAATTGTACTGTAATATACCCTCAATCGTCAGAAATTCTTTATTAGCAATATTCCACTTATCTTTTACCCATAATACTGTTTTGATCCAGTCTCCTTGTAACGATGTCGTCAAATAATTCCACAAATAAAAAAACTTCAATCAATCATTTTTTATTTTATAGACCATTTACAGTTTCTTTTTATAGCATCACATAAATATTTATGCTTGTTATTTTAATAGAATCAGTCAATATTGTGTTTATGATATGGACTGATATTTTTTTTTTTTTTTAATAATTTTGATTGCTGGATATTGCACACGATTGCCAGCTCTCTATCAACCCCCCCCCCCCTTCCCACACTCTGTTATATATTTTATTTACCGCATCAAGAATTAGCGATAAAATTATTTGAAATTCATTGAATTTTTATTTTAATAGAAAATCTAAAGAGAGCGTTAAATATTGGTATTTCACGGAAAATTTATAAATTTTTTATTACAGTATATTTTATTAATAATGATAAGAATACACCCGTGTAAAAAAATTTATTCCAAAAAGGTTCATTACAGTGAACTTAAAAATTTGAAACGAATCTGAACTTTAAGCTGATCATTTTCGAAACATTGAAAAAATTCAAGATCCGTGAAAAATGAATCATGTATCGCCATTTATGAAAATTGGCCTATATGCTCCATATATTCCCATGTATGGTCAATTTTAATATATGGGCATATGCGATTCATTTTTTTCCGGTGAGTCAACAAGTTTTTCACTTAGCTCTTCTAAGGCATGTTTTTAAAATTTTTTTACGCAAAAATAATTTGATTTGAGAATTTCGGTGATTTGAAGAACTTTAAAAAAACAGTTTTAGAACCAACTATAAATGCTTTTAAACTTTTATCAGCACTTTTCAAGAACGAGGTCAGGAGATTGAAAATTATTTTCACTTTAATTTTTTAAAAGTTTCAAAAATGATCAACTCAAAGTTCAGAACTGTCTCAGATTTGTAAGTTTATTGTAATAAACTTTTTTTGAATGAATTTTTTCTTACTCTATGAGTTTTAATAATTTAAAAATCGATAAAAAAATTTTTAAACATTTTTGTGGAATATAAATCTGTAAAAATTGTCTTTCTAGTGAATTTTTTTTTGAGGTAGCTAGGTACTAAGTAGCTTACATTAATAATTTTATTAAAATATTTGTTTGCTTTAAATTAGTGATATTGGTTAATTAAGAAATGAATTTTTATGTGAATTGTAGGATAAGATTTGTAAAAATTACCCATTGTGGAGGGTGACGTAAGGCATACGAGGCATCGGCATGTTACAATCACACCGATTAGGGTTCAGCTGTCCGGAAATGGTAAGAGTAGTAGTCGAATTATTATTTTTTGTTTTCTTTCTATAAATCTTTGTATTGAATAATAGTTCAATTTTTATTATCAACCTAACAAATGAAGAATTGGTTCAGATTGAGATTTTAATTTTCACGTCAATCAAAACTACTCGAGTTTTAAATTAAAATTTTATTTACAAATATCGATTGATTCGTTTTTTTATTTAATTTCTACCATTGCGAGCTCTTGTTTAATTTTTGTTTTTAATACAATTTTTACAATTCAGCTTTGCAATTTTCCATCTGAGTTAACTCGAGTTAATTCAGTACCATTATAGGATGTGTCGTTGTTTTAATATTTTTTCTATACGAAATATGGAATTAAGAAATGATATTAAGGCGGATTGGATGGTATTAATAGTGAGATTCGATGTCGTTTGTTGAAATGGATGGCAATTATTTATGTCATGAGCGTTTTTGATTCATAATTTGAATATAGATGAATATTGGATTTGGCTTTAATCGAGTTTTCAAAAGTAACTATTCCGATAACTGTATGTCAATTTTTTTTTAAATTGATTCATTTTTAATTTTCAGTAGCTCGTAAAATAATTAATTAATATTTATTTTCAAAGAATTGCCAATGATATGCGTTGTTAAATTTGATTAAACACAAGAAGATTAAAAATAATCTTAATAAGTAAAAAAATCTCTATTTATTTTTTTGAATTGTGCTGAAAAAAAAAAATGATTGATTCGTTTCATTTTATTTTAAACTTCTATATATAATCATTTGAAGAGCCAATGTATTAAAAAAATTACTTTCAAGATTCATAGATATTTCAATGGCTTGTTCTTAGGAGAATGTTTTCATATTTAGTTGCCGTTTATTTATATTATCTATATATAAGGTTCTATGATTAGAAGTATGAATTTCTCTAATTTATTCATTGATAATACACGTCTATCATCGATTTATTAACTTGTGGGATCATTTGTTTGCTCGCAATAACAAAATGATTTTTTAATTTTTAACTTAATCTGTAGTCGAATGAAATTTATTTTAAAATAAAAATAATTCAAGGCCTAAAAACTAAACTTCATCGATTTTGGAATGAAAACTTATAAAATTTTATAAATTATTTTTATGAATAAGCAAATAATTATTTTGCAATGCAATCGGTGGTATTAAAATTTTTCATTTTGGAAATTAAATTTATGATTAAAAAAAAATAAAAAAAATTTATAGGTTTTTCATTTAGAATTTTCACTCACGTAATTACATTATCTTAACACACAATTTTTACTTATATTGTATCCTCTTAATTTATTTTGTTTTAGGAAACGTGACAAAGATTGAATTGGAGCTAGAAGAAGCTCCGGATGGAAAGGAGGACAGGCAACCCGCCATCCTCGTTGGCTCAATGTCGTCGGAATTGGATTCTACAGCCGAAATAAATTCCACTTATCCAGGACGTGAGTGTCTAACTTTATACTTTTAATACATTCAGCAATATACCTTTACCAACTTTATTTATTGTGTCTGACTCACTAGGTTTTAGTTGATACTTTATATAATAGAAAAAAAAAACAAAAAAAAAACCATTAATTTTATTTAAATGTATATTTACAAATTTTTTGCTCAATTTTAAACTAAAATAATTTTCTTAATATATAAAATTAAAATTAATCAAAATTTTAATAATACACTGTAAAGAATCGGGAGGTTAATATTAAAATAAACTCCCTTTCGGAGTGAATTTCACTCCGAGGGAATTGAATAAATAAACAGTCATCCGCTCCCCATTCACTCCCGATTTAATTCACGTTCACTCCGCAAATTTTTTACAGTGTAATTAATGTTGTATAATAACATTATTATTATCACAAACTTTAATAACGTTGAAGTATTATCCTGTAACTACATTCCATTATTCCGTGATCATTAAACAGAGCTTTTATGATTTTCAAGTTTATATCAGATTTAATGATGTGAACTTTATAACTGCGTTCGTTCACGTGTAATACTCAATTTTTTGTTTTCCACTGTCGTAATACTAAATATATATGTATAAAAGCGTAAGATAATAATAATATTATAAATTTAATCTATATAATTATTTGTTAAATTAAAATTTTATATTGATAATTTTTTCATAAACAATTACCGTAAAATATGGTCGTAAATCTTTAGCTTGAAATTTAAACTTTCCAAGCGTGAACAATCTGTTTTATACAATATAGCACTAGTGTAGAAAGTTACTACCGCATTCAATCTAATCTCTCTTTTGTTAAATAAAAAAAATTGAATTTCATGTCTATTGTATTATATGTATTTATTTTTTATTTTTTAAACCAGGTTATCCACGACCTGGTGGAGCTGTAGTAGTACGAGCAGAAGAAGCACTCATTGTAGTCTTTGTTCTGTTACTTTGGATAGGTGCCATCGCTTTATTCTTTAACCGTTGGGGAAAAATACGGATGTTAGAACCTTACCAGCCAAAATTTCAACAACATCGTAATAGTTGTAGCTCCGTCGATCCAGTACCTGTAAGTGACACATTATATTACTGTAATGTAAATAATTACTAATATTATTGAGTTATACAATACAATAAAAATAATACAATAAAATAACTTTTTAATGTGACTAAGATAAATGAAATCGTTTCTTTTAAATTTAATTGATTAAAAAAAAGTCAAGTGATCAAATCGAACTAATTTCTTACACTGAAAAAAATAAGCCACGAATTAAAGCGAATGCAATTATTTGATAGATGATTAATTAATCTAAATAACTCATATCAGGGACAATTATTATTTACTTGATTTAATAAAAGATTTTACATTGTAAAAATCACCGGGGTAAGTCCAAGCGGTGTAGGTGTTAAAATCAACGGTGTTAAATTTCAACAATGAAAGCGGTGTGAAAATAACGCCGCCGCCGGTGTGAATATTCTGTACCAGTGTTAAAAAAAATTCCCGGGTGTTAAAATAACGCTGCCGCCGGTGTAGATATTCTTTACCGGTGTTAAAATATTTTACTTTGTGAATATTTTTACGTACTCGATCACTATACTTGTTAATATAAATGATATTTTTTATTAACTTTCATAAAGAACTGACATTTTTTGTGTTTTATAATCTTCAAAGTTAATACTCTAAGTGGACGCAGTTTGCCACGCTTTAACACCGGTATTACTCCGTTTTTACACCGGTTACCCCGCTTTTACACTGATATTACTCCGCTTTTACACCGCCGAATTACGTCTTCTACACCAGTGTAATTTCATTTTAACACCGGGTGGAGTTTAAATGAGTCTATTTTTAACACCGCTCTTTTTACATTGTACTACTGCCTCTAAATGAAACTTTTTTTTCTCAAGAGATCAACTTGATAATTCAGTAATTTCTTAATATTTCCGGTAATAGTTGAAAATTTCGTTATACAAAATGTTATGAAAAAAATCGGAATTTTTTTTTGAGGAGCAATAATAATTAAAAGTTCTTCCTTCACTTAAAATAAATCAGTTATATTTATGTATACAATACTGTAAAAAAAATGCGTTGTGAGCGCGGATTAAATCCAGAGTGGATGACTATTTATTTATTTAATTCCCTCAGAGTGAAATTCACTCCGAAGGGAAGTTTATTTTAATATTAAAACTCCGAATCGGAGTGATTGCAGATCTAAATAAAATCTAGACCATTCCGAAATGACTCCGCTGAAAAGACAAACTCCCTATTTACTCCGTATGTGGAGTGATTATTTTTTTAAACTTCTAAATTCTGAGTGACGGAGTGAATTCGGATTTAAATAAAATTCTTAATCACTCCCGATTTTTTACAATGTAATAAATTTATTTTAATCAGATCAAAGTTTTGGTTCAATTCAAACAACTTAAATCGTCAAATTTTAAATGTGTGATCTAAATTGATAAATGTAGATTTAATTGAATTTCCGAATATAATCATAGATATGAACGTTAAATTTGCCAAGGTCTCATTAGACTCGAATGAATATAGATATTTAGAGATAAAATTTTTAATTATCAAAATGCTCTTCTGCATATCTCTTTATGAATATTATATAATATACGTCTCTAATTATACATTAAATTATTTCATATTTAGTATTTTATAATAATGAAACTTACGATCTGCGGATTTTCATATTTTTATATATTAATTTTTACAAAATATATTTTATCCAATAAATAGTTCACATTCATCATGATGAAATTAGTGCTTTTAATTAATATATTAAACTAATAATTTAACGTCTAGTCAGGACAAATTGAATCAATTCTGTCAAGAGAATCTTAAAATTTACGGAATTTTAATTTAGAAAAAATCAGAGCTCAACCTCTTAAATTTTTTAATTACGAGTAGAATTTTAATTGTTTTTTATTGATTATACAAGTCAGCAGGTAATAAAATTACGTATTATGGATTTAAAAATGTATAAAGGTCATTCAAATAAATATATACTTTACAGTTAATGGTAATGTTATGTATATAATTAAAATGTACAAATACCAGCCATTTAGCTGTTATTATTTAATCTCCATAATATATTATGATTTGTCGATCATTCATTACCTATCACTATCACATACTTTTAACATTTATGTCGATTGCAATTACACTCCATGCTTTTAAATTGCTAATGAAATTTTCCAATTAACTGATATCCACTTTCATAGCATACCTTTCTGTTGCTTTCTATTATTTTAGATTAAACAGTAATACTTTTTCATTACTTTATCATCATTTATCATCAGTCATATTAAATTTATATAAAATTCTAGTTGATAATAAAATTATATTGTGCGTCAAAAAGATAAATTGAGATTGAGATAAAGATAATGATACTATAATGTAAAAATAAAATTACTATAAATTCTCTTGGCTGAACATCGCATTAGATGCTTTAATAAGAATATTATTCTAACTATCTAATTTTATCGATTTCCAATTGTCACGCATACTTTTAAATACAAGTGAATAGTTAATTTTCATAGAACTTTATGGGTTTAGCTTTGTCTTTGTAGTTATACTAGTCCAACTGCAGCTTCATCCATCCAAATGTTAATCCAATTTTCCTATGTAGATTCACACGGGTATCCATACATCAAAATCTGCAATTTCTGCAAATGCACAAAATCTAAAAGCAAACAAGAAAATATCAAACTATATTATGTAATGTTTAGGGTTGTGCGAATAGCTCGAACTTACGAATTATTCATATCGAATCGAATCGAACTATTTTAAAATTTTCGAATTATTAGTGAATTCTCGAATTATTCGAAAATTTACGAATAATTCCAAAATTTTTTTGGAATGACTTAAAATTGTAATAGTTTTTCGAATAATTCAAATTTATGTCAGATGTAAATTAGAGCTTAGACACGAATCTTCAAAAAGTGATTTTTCGTAACTTTAAAAACTAGGCGCTCCATTAAATAAAAATTGAATATTTGAAAGCTGACTAAAATTTTCTCGATTCGAATAGAGTAATTTGAAAAGTTACACACAATTCAAAATCTTTCAGAACATTCTAAAATTGACGAATAATTTGAAAAGTTATGAACAATTCGAAATGATCGGAATAATACAAGAAGATTCGAATTATTCAATTCGAAATTCGAATCGAAAAGATATATTGTGTCTATCGTAGAAATAAATAGTTTATAACTAAGTTTTTTTGATATTGTAATTTTTTCTTTTTTAATATAAAATATTTTACGTGAAAATATTTTAAAATTTTATTCCACAGTAAAAAATAATGTGTATCTGTGTTAAAAATGGTCTGTGTTAAATTTTTTGTGATGATTATTTTGTGTCAAATTAACAAAATTCGCTGTGTTACTTAAAAATTTTTAATTGATCTACTATTCAACACTTTAAAAGTGTTACCTTGTAAAAAAGTCGATATTATCAACATTTATTAAGTGTTATTTTTAAATCAATACAAAAAAGTGTTGAAGCCACAGCTGAATTGTGTTAAAAAAAATGTCTTTCGTCTATTCACCCGGGAAGCGCCATTAAGCACCAGTTCTGTTTGGTTAGTTATTATTTTTGTGACATTGATTTTATTTATTTACAATTGGACATAAAAAACTAAAGTTGACAAAGTTCATGATTCGTATAGTTAAAAAAAAAAAAAAAGATTTAAAAAATTGCATCTTCGGTTTTTTTACTTTTCTACATGCGGATATTTTTATTTTTTATTGTTTTTTTTCGTAATTTATTTTTTGATAAAAAAATTCGAAATTTGTTTACTGTCTACTAACTTTAGGATCATGTTTACTATCACAAAATAGTTCAATGTTAAATAATAATTGTTGACACTTTTGATAACCTAAAAATAATTCATGGCACAAAAATAAAATGTAAAAGTTAACATTTTTTTTTGTGTCACCATTAACATTGAAAAAGTGTTGACGTTATTTCTTATATTACTCGAATTTTTTGTTAAAATTTTAACACAAATTTTGTGTGGACCGTTTCTAACACACAGATTGTGTTAATTTTAACACAATATTTTTTACTGTGTACCCTAGTTTACATTGTACATGTGTCGTCTTTCGTACATTTATTTCAATGCATATCATATTTATGTAAATTATCTATATTTAAATACTAAGTAAATCCAATCAGGTAACGTTCTTCCATCATAAGACTTTTTAAAGAATATTAAGTTTATCTTTTATTAATATTTAATGCATATTATGAGTTATTTTATTATATTTATGTAAGTCTGCACAGCCTGATTATGAAAATTGATATATTACACGGAGAAAAAAATGTAGCAACTTTTACTTTCAATATGAGTTAATATTACTAAATTTACATTGTAATCTTGAAACACTATTAAAATTGTGTAATTTTTACTATTTTGAGGATTCAATTTTTATTACATTATGTCTAGCTGCTTCGGAAAAATCACAAGCCATTTAATAATTTTTAGTTGGTGTATAATACTTAATACTACGCTACTCATCTGGTTTACAAAAAATTACTAAACAGATTTTAATTTTTGCATACTGTAGGGTATTCAATGCATATTTGTAGTTCATTTTTATATTTTTTGCAGAGTAAAAATCGTTGAATATCGTATAATAAAGTGTATTACTAAACGTTTAGTAATAATTTAATATTTTCTTTATAAAATTTGCTATTCGATTAATAAAGAATACGAATGAATTAGTAATAAAAGTAATAATATAGCAATTTTTTAGATAAACGTATAGTATTAATTACTGTTTTTGAATTTTTAGTATACATTTAGTAATAAATAGTAAAAGTAATACACTTATTGATTTGTATTAGTATTTTTTTCTAAAGTATATTAAATATTAAAATACTTCCGAGACTCGTTTTCTCCGTGTATATTTATATTTTTTTTTCTTTTATATATAATTATTCGAACATGTATGAGTTCTTTGAAAGCTCACAAAAGCCAATGTACGGAGAACAACTTACATACACATACATCAGGATTTTTAAGTGGGATTTATTGATGTACTATAATATACATGTCTATACTTGCTGTTTTCATTTTAATTTTTTTCTTGTTTCATTTCTTGTACGATCTATTTCGGGTCCGTGTAAGTCTTAAATAAAAAACATGACGCAGTATAAATTTATATATGTTTATATATAAGCTTCCTTTACTAACCACACACACACGCGCGCGTGGGGTATATGTATATATATTGACTTAGCAGAAAGTCTCTTATCCTCACTTGATCTGGCCAGGATAATGTAAACATGAGTTTATCTAAAAAAAAAAAAAAAAAAAAGTGAAAAATAATATCTTAAGAATAAAATCATATTTTATTAAATAATTGAACGGCTTAAAATTATATTTACTCTGCCGCACAAAATTAAAATAGAAATTTATGTAGGAAAATAAAGAAAAAAAAAAAAAAAACAAAAAAAAAACGAAAGATATAACAAGAAACTTATAGAATAAAGGCAAGTTTTCGATTGCTTATTCATTGACTTTAAAATTATATGAGGTTTATACAGTATTTTAAAATTTTCTTTACTTTTTAAGAGAATATTAAATTAGTTACGTTTAGCAAAGTTATTTTTAACCACATTATATTGATAACTATAAAAGTTATTGTGTAAGGCAAAGGCACACTAATGGTCTACACGCTGAAAAAAAAAAAAAGAAAAAATGCTATTACCATCTTGCAATATAGAATAATTTCCATATTGTATGTGAGAATCATTACACAGTTAGAAATTTTGTGTATTTGTTTTAAAAAATTATTTGGTTAAATTTTTTGTGTTGATTTTCAACACAGAAATCTTTTAATTCAACACAAACCGTTTGTGTTACTTTACTTTAACAGATTTTTTATGTTAAATGATTAGAAAATCTGTAATGTAACACATTTCTTGTGTTATTCGAAAATTAACCCAAAATTTGCGTTATTTAGCTAAACACTCCCACGCGTTTTTTCATTACTATTATAACCACCCATACAAAAAAATATATATGTGACATATATGCATCAATTCATTGGCTATATGGGACATATATATTATTTATACATTTTTTTGTGCGGGCAAGCAAAGCATTTTAGCAGCATTGTCTCCCAGGAAACTTGAATTATAATTGATTAAAAATTAAATATAATCATAGATAACTTTCATATTTTTATAATCAGGTTCAATGATTTTTTTATTTTCATTTTACGAAAGGATAATTCATCGCTCCGTTTTTTAGAAAAATCACAGAAAATCGAACTAATTGTTTTCTAAATTGGCATAAGTGTACTAAGGTTAGATCAGTATACTTGGGTTAGTTAGGTTATGTGCTTATATTTATTAGTTAATTGTATAGTAGTCTCGACGAATAAATCGTCCTAAAATAGATAGTGAAGGTATAGGAAATACGTGCTAAGTAATGGTAGTGGGACGACGACTTTTTGGTTGGGACTACGATAACACGAAAAGTCTGTTAAATTTACACAAGCTTTCTGTCAAAATTCAGATTTTATGCGTTCAATTATTTAGCATAAAATTTGTGTAGACCATTTGCAACACACGATTTGTGTTGAATTTAACACAAAATTTCTTACTGTGTATCATACTTTTAGGTTAACTATTCGTTTCTCGTATAATAATATTTACTATTGCCGATAGTAATAGTTACCATCCAGGCACGAAAAAAGATATATCCGGTGTATATCTTTAGTATTGTCATTATGCTATTTTGCCAGGATATATTTCCGGATATATATTTTTTCGTATGGGATCTAGATATAGTAGTATTTCTGATATCTGAAAAATTTATAAATTTTGCCTTCTGAGGCAATAATGATTATCGTCTTGGATAAGAATGCTTACAATCTCCGATAGAAAAAGTTAACAGAAAAATGAGAATCTTGAAAATATAAAGATGGAAATAGTTACTTCGATAAGATGGGAGGAGTATTACCACTTTTTTTCAATGTATACGAACCACAATTTCTGTTGACTTCGATAAATTTAATTTTAATAATTTCTGAAAACAAAATACTGTGACATTTGTTAATTAAATATTTTCAATCAGTTGAAGCGCCGATGAATGAAATATTTACTTAATTCAAATTAAATATTTAATAATGAATCGTATTATTTTGTTTTAAAGAAGTGAATAATTATTATTTAATGAGGGAATCAAATAAAAAAGAAAAAAAAACGCTGACCATTATTAATGTAATCCTTGAAAAAATTGAAGACAATTATTGAAATGAAATGTCAATACTTATTAAAATTTATTGCATTACTTTTGTTCCTTTTATCTGGATATATTTTTTATGCATTTATAAATGTTCATTTTATTATTTGCATTAAAAAGGAAAAAAAAAAACGTTGTTTGTTTGAAAAGCCTTTTAATCAATTAGAGTGGGGACAGCGGAGTTGGAAATGTAATCACAGTGGAATTTTAATAAATTATATTATTTATTTTATATTCAACATAATAGAATAACTAAGCACATAATGTTCATTTTGAAACTCAAAGTTCTATTATATATATTTTCTAGATTACTTATGCTCATACATGTCTGAATAAGTTTAAAATTTACCAAGCCTATTTTAACTTTAATTAAACAAACACAAAGTACAACTTAAATTGAATTAAACAAACAAAAAGAGCCTTTGTTTCAATGAATTTTCCCAGAAAATAAAAAAGAGTAATAATATACATGATACAGCAAAGACCTTAATTAAATTGAAATTCGTTTTTGTTTAATAAAAATGACAATACACGACTTTGCTATTAATAAATTATTCAGTTAATTAACTTTTGAATTTTTATATAAAATGTAATATAATTAAATTTGAAAACAAATTTCTGATGTTAAAGGAAGATTATCAGTCATAATGAGACCAAATAAATGTTGGCTCAGTAAATTAATTTAAATAATTAAATAATGCTGTAAAGCAGGAAAGTATCAAATACATGCAGAATTATATAAAAAAAATAGGGAAAGATAAGAAAGGAATATTCTCAGTGAATAGCTTATATATATATGTTCGAGATAAATGTGTAACTGGGTTTTCCCAGAGACTTTGGAAAGTCCTAACAACATTTAGTTTATATTTTATTTAAACAACGATACCTAACAATAAAATTTTACAACTTAATCGGATTGGGAAAATTTTTAAGTTTGTTGTAAAATATTTTCATGACGGTAGGCTTGGACTTGGAGTGGCATTTGCTCACCAAACGTAGCCACGGTCAGAGGATAGTAAAATAATGCAATATAGAATAAAGTAGTTCTTTTTTGGGTCTTGTCAGGTAAAGACAGAAAGTTTTGAGAGTACGAGTACAGAAGGCAATTTAAAAGTACATACTTCTTGTTGAGGACGAGTGGAGAAGACATCACGTTATCCTGCTGACCGTGTATTCGTTCTCAAGTCTAATTTTACTGTCGTGCGTATTTTGTTAACTCAAAGATCGAGTTCTATTTTAAATTAGTGAATTCTGATATACCACATACGTGTCATAGCCCGCATAGTTTTGAGTGTAGTTATTACAATGTTTAGTATCTCGTGAATATTCGACACTGTAATATTCGTCCTAGTATACAATATATTGCAATACTTTAATTATTTGTTAACAATCACCTTGAGAGTAATTTTGTGTGACGATAGTTATTTTGATGTTTACCTGATATTTTTATAATCAAATAGAAATAAGTACCGATAATAGTGATAATAATGAAGGGACTAAGGGTACTGACCAACTACCTGCTCTTCATCCGACATATATATATATATATATAAATATATATATATATATATATTTATTTATTGTAACGGGTTTTCCACCACCGGGGATCTACCGATATAAAGTCCGAATACACTTACGCTTTTGGCAACCTTGTTCAAAATTTTAAAGTTGGGCGCCAGATGATTTTATAATCACCAAAATAAACAATTATCGAAATTCAGCTCAGAGTGGCGGATCGGGGAAAGGTCAGGCACTTAAAATTACGATAAATAATTGATCAGAGTTAAAGACAATTAGTTGTATATTAAAAAAAACGAATAATTGATCGGTTTCACACAAATTATCGGTTACAACAAAATATAGAGGCCGTGGTCGGCTTGACTCGATATAAACAAAATTAAAAAAAAATCGTAGTTGATCGAAAAACAAAGTCAGGTCATTGCTCAAAAAAATAACAGTCGGTTGTTGAAATAAAATAAACTTAGTTTATTTTTCACGCACACACACAATGTAGTTCTTAACAAAATACTCGACCGGTGACGTCAGAGTTTTTTATATGGCAAGACGGCTGCCGCAACGAATGAGAAAGAGATAATCCGGAATTCTCAGAATTGCTCGATTGAAATAAAATAAAATATAAAATAATATTTTATTTCGGTAACGCGTAATTTTCACTATCACATAATTATCGCGCGTAATTAATTATTAAATTACTTATTACTTAAACAAAATCAGTCGGTCGTACACTTGCTCAGTTCTCATGCCGAGGCTTCGGCTTGTTCACAGTCGTCGGGTTATTGTTCACTCGGAATTTATTTGTCGGTCACTTTAATTAATCGTTGATCAATAATCGAATTGTTCAAAAATCGGAATCTAAATTGGTCGTTTGGTCGGAGTCGAATTGTTCAAAGTACAAACGCGACCGTTCAGTACGAAGTCAATCCCGGATCTCTTGTTTCCATCCATGCGTTGGATCGATTACTCGGTCGAAGTCGAAAAATTGATTCTAGATGTCACTAGAATTTGCTCATCGGGTAACTATATATTATTTCAAATAAATTCAAACCACGAGTCGATGTCGAATTTTTCATCATGTTACAATATATATATATATATTGAGAAAAATAATAGAATAGTCCGAAGCGGGAATTGAATCCAGACTAATTAGGCAACGCATTGATGCTCAGTAAATTTAGACTTCATCACTCTGCATATATCTGAACAGAAACGTAAGAATCGATTCTTTACGGCTGAAATCGCAATCTTAGTTATAGAGGGCAGTAATTGAACCAGAATTCTTAACTTTAAAAGAAAGTTATATAATTTGATTTTGCACACCTTAAGCGCGAAAGCTCTGAGTATGCCCTATTGACGTTCGATTTTTTTCGGATACCTCCCTTAATTTCAATCATCTCTACACTTTTAGAAGTATGTTAAAATAGGTTCAAAAGTATATCATCATATAGAGAATTTATTAAGTAATAATTATAATACAACATGAGGTTGATTCCTTAATGTGTTGCTTTTAAAATAAATACTTTGGTTGTGGGGAGCCCTGATGTTAATTGATTAACTGATTTCTTGTGATCACGATAACTCTCGAATAAAACAGCTTATGGACCTAATTTTTTTAAATTAGCGTTAGTTTGGTGACTACAAGAACCCTATCGTAGATCACTATCCAACTTTTTTTGGTTTAATTGCAATTAATAAAAACTTAAAATTCACAAAAAATTTAGCTGCCATTTTTATTTTTACTATTGTTATTATTTTTTTTCTTTTTTCTCTCCATTAACTCCTAGTAGCAGCACTAGTGTAACAATAGGATTTAAAGAAAAAAGCGACATCTAAGACAAAACGGCGGGATATTTTTTAAAAAAATTTTAATATAAAAAGAATTAAACTGAGAATAAGAAATAAAAAAATCGAATTAATAATTTAAAAGTTGAATAAAAATTCATAATTTAAAAAAATTAAATTAATATTATAAAATAAAACCAAAATAAGAGTAATGATTAAAAATAAAGTCAGTTACATTAGTCAGTCACTTATTTTGAATAAACATCACATACTTAATTTATTATAAAAATAAAATGAATTAATATTGTGATAATTTTATATTGAAAAGATATCATCGTTTTAAGCCAAAGGATGAACCTCGAGCAGTCAACCTTAACCTCGCCTGAATTGTGTTTGATTCCATGTCACACACTACATTTAGCATAACTATCTGCATTGAAATTTGAATGTCCAGAGCTAGCAGAAATGAGACAGTTTAAACCAATAAGACATGTACAAACTAAACTGTTAATTTGGTTGGTTAGAACGACATATAGTTATTCAAAGTTTTCAATTAATAGATTTGATTTCAGCAAGACTGTAATGAAGTCAAAAACTAATTTAGTGCACAGAAACTATTAGAAGTTTTCTGCCCTAGGGTCTTCCTGAAGAAACCGATGATTTTAAACCCACTAAATCGCATTGCTCTGAAATTGGCTTGTATTGACTTTTTGAATGGACATTGAGACTCGTAGTTTCAAGCAGGTGATTGGAAAAAAAAAAATTTGGTTGAAAATTATAGCTCTTACAAAACTAGGGGATATAAATGATATTGTTTATTGTTTTTGTAAAAAAAAAAGTATTTTTATTTATAGAGCTCGAGAAAGTCTGATTTATAGACGAAATGTTGTGATCAATGATTTACTGAGTCAACATTTATTTATCTGTCTCTTTATTTTCTGGTAATTCTGACTTGGAGTTTGAATTTTTTTTTTTATCAATTATTTTTCCAGTAATTTATTTGTTTTGCAATTTGTTGAATGTAAAAATATAATATTTACAATAATATCTCAACTAAAATCATACTATAGATTTAGTTTTTACATTACTGTTTTTTTTTATACGTGTTGGAGTAGTGAAATTTTTGTCATCAACCGTTTGCAATAAATATTACTGAAACTTCTGCATAATAAAAAACCGGCTGACCGCCCAAAGATTATTAACAACGAAACGAAAAGTTTTGAATAGCAAGTGAGAATTTTGCGGTATTAGTCAGACCTACACGACGGATTAACTTTAACCAAAAGGACTCTAGTGGTTTCTGCATTGAACATACTGCATATGTATTCATTGCTCTTGAGTTTACGGAGAAACTGTGTACATACTGCATAGCAGGTGTTCTGTGTCTACAATAATTAACTACTCTTCAAACATTCGGTAAATCAAATTCATATTCCACTGTTATAGTTTTGTAAGTTATTAATTTTGCAAAGTATAACTTAATAAATAGTCATAGCAATAATTTAGGTATTTTTTTTTTCTAATACATAAATTAAAATTTCGATCGTAAAGCACACTCTAATGCTTCGTATTAAGAGTCTTGCAATACTTATATGCATTTAATTACTCAAGTATAGTCATTATCCATGAACTACGAATTCGGGATTGTATTTCAAACAAAAATTATTTAAATTTAGGCGATAATATACTGTAAAAATAGTGGTGTTAAAAATGGACTCAATTTAACACTGCGTAGTGTTAAAGTGAAATAACACCTGTGTAGGTGGTGTAATTTGGTTTTGTCAAAATACCAGTGTTAAATCGGTGTAAAAAAAAATTCCACGTATAGAAATTAGAAAAAAATGTATTACCTACATATAAAAAAAAAACATAAAAATTTAATGAATATTATCTGGAGAAAATTTCAATTTTGCTATGTATACATATTTACATATAGGAGAAGGGGGAGGGCAAAAGGGGGTAACTAAGGAAATACTAAGTTTTTGAGGACTAAAATACGCTAAATCTTTTTGTTTTTAATGATATTCAAGGTAAATAGACAAAATTTTTAGCTGCTGTTAAGAAATAAATTTTTTATTTTTGGCGGGAAAAATGGGGTACCTTTAAAAAAAGCTGAAAAAAAAAAAATTTCTGAAAGTTGATCAAATTTCATTAAATTAAATTTTTTAAATGTAATATACCTCAAGAAAAATTACATTTCACATTATTGGTGGATACGAAGGCAGAAAATTTTTTTTTTATGAGGCAGAAGGGCCTCCCTCCAAAAAATGATAAATTTTTTATTTTTTTTTTATATTTAAATTGTTTTCATTATTAAGAATGTATTTCTTTCTCTCGACAACTATTTTTGGTTTTAAAATACTCAAAAAAAATTTTTTTTAATGTAATAAATCGTTCCCCCTCGATTAACTTAATTACTAATTGTTATTTAATAAAAAAAAAACCAATTCTATATTTCTTATTTGTCATTATTTTGAACCCAAAAAACGTGTTTTTCGATTTGTTGGATTACAGATTATTTGCATTATTTAAAAAATTTAATCAATTAAAAAATAAAATATTATTTTTGAATATTTTTAGTAGCCAAATTTGCCCCAGATATAGAAAATCAAACGAAACATTGATTAATATATTAATTTTTTTTTTAATTTGACGTTTTCGGCTGGTCCATTTTTCCCCAGGTGTCATGCGTAGGGGTAAAAATGCGCTAATATATCGGATCTATAGTAATTAAACGAAAATAAAAATTTTTTTTTATAAAATTTTGGGGGTACCCCGTTTTGCCTACTCTACCCCCTTTTGCCCCCCAACCTCTTCTATACATACGTATACGTCTTTAAATAATTATTTATGTTATACATAATTTATTTGAAAATTACACAATTTAATTAATAAAAACATCTGTTTAACTGTAGTGATTGAGTAAGTACACTGTAAAAAGAGCAGTGTTAAAATGAAATTACACTGGTGTAGGAAGCGTATTAAAATACCGGTATTAAACCGGTGAAAAAGCGGGGTAAACTGCGTCTGCTTGGAGTATTAACTTTGAAGATTTTAAAACACAAAAAATGTTAGTTCTTTATGAAAATTAATAAAAAATATCATTTATTAACAAGTATAGTGATCGAGTAAGCAAAAATATTTACAAAGTAAATTATTTTAACACCGGTAAAGAATATTCACACCGGCGGCGGCAATATTTTAACACCGGTCTAGAATATTTACACCGGTGGTGGCATTATTTTAACACCGCCGATTTTAACACTTACACTGCTTGGACTTATCCCGGTGATTTTTTACAGTGTAAAAATATTCACAAAGTAAAATATTGTAAACACCGAAATAGCTATTTTCGATACGTCAGATTAAAACGAGGGTTTGCGGTATGCTTGTATTGGCGACACAAGTCTTGGGTTATGACGCTTTCTCATCGAGAACGAGTACATACATCTTTCTCGCTCGAGCGTAGCGAGTTGTGTCGCTAATACAAGCATACCGCGAACCCTCGTTTTGATCCTAAGTATCGAAAATAGCTATCAACATCGGTAATGAATATCTACACCATCAGCGATGGTGTTTTCATACCGCTTTCGCTTTTAAATGTTAACACCTACACCGCTTGGAGTTACCCTGGTTTTTTTTACAGTGTAATTATAAACAAAATAATAATTTTTTAAAATACTTTTTACAGTTTGAAATAAAGAAAAAATTATCTTAAATTATAAATTACTGAAATGGTTGAATAAAATATAAAAAAATTGTCCCCTATAATTAAATATTGTTTAGTGAAGAAACATATAAAATTTATTTCGTATTAATGACCTTTTTAGATTATTCAGAAATTATTTTTCAATTTCACTAAGTTATTCATCGATATATTACATTATTGCGTGAGGAATTCCTGCCATAATTGAAGTAATTTATTCTATAAAATACTCTATTATATAGTCACAGTATTATAATATATGATACAAAATAGTTTTTAAAAATGACATAATAAAAATAGTTTCATTATAAAAATAAATATCTTATAATTTTTTTTTTTATATTTTAAAAATTAAATTCAATAAAAAAATGTCGATATTTAATCTACAAATAGTCTCTTTGTTCTGTTTTGGGTTTTCCATTATACCACGTAATGACTTAAATTTAGCAAAACCGAAAATCAATACCGCCGCGTGATTGTAATTAACAATAATTTGAACAAATGAAATATTTTATTGTCAGTAAAAGCGTTGTTATAACAATGATGACAGTATAGTATTCTAAACGTGTTCATTCTTGTGAATCGAGAAAGTGCATTGCGGCAGTTGCTGGTTAGCCGTAGTATCGTGCGATCCATATTCACTTGAAACTCATTTATCTTCTGTTCCTGCCCTCTCGTTCCTCCTCTATACTGTATTCGAAATGTAATTTAAACACCTACGATGACATTTTTTCGTTTATATATGTAATAATATATACCCAACACTGTGTCGAGGCACTTCCTTCATAAATTATATCATTTTGATTTACAATAAAATAAATTAGGCTTGCTAAATTAAAGTTGTACTTTTTTATAATTTACAATTCATTTTTAACTCTATATTTCCACAGCATCTATCCATTGTAAATTTGCACCAATCCCACGTTCGTTCGTTCATAAAACATGTTCCATAAATTTATCGACGCATGAATGTCACAATTTATGATTCCCCAACGTGTTGGAGTAAATGCGAAAAAATGTGACTTGGGAATAAAAGAGATGAAGAAGAGAGAACGGATTGACGTTTATCATGTTTTTTTCCTTAATGCTTTTCTTGGCATTTATATACATCTTCATAAACGTGCATGTATTGATACCAAGAAATTTATACATGGAAAAATTTTTCATTTAGAATTGCTCTGAATATTTTTTGGCAAATATTATTTATCTTGAAATTTATATATATACATATATATATATGCATATATATATGTATATATATATATATATCGCTTTTTTTAAACGATTATTAATTTAAATTGAAAAAGTTTAAAATTTGAGACAATTAATATTTGTATGAAAAAACTCATTTACATTCCAGTTAGCATGAAAAATATTGAGATGAAAGTAAAATTTAAATAAAATAATTTATTCCGAAAATTCATTAAAAATATTTTGATGACTATAAATTTGTTTATACTCCAGGCAAATGTAATAAGTAATTGGTAGTAGAATATATGTAATTAAACATGAGCTTTTATGAATGTCAATGTTAAATAATAGAAGCTGTTCAAAATAGCATATCCCAAAATTTTAATTTAAACAACTTATTTTTATAAAAAATTGTTTTTTTTTTAATTTTTATACTTCAACTCTCAAGTTTCATATTGAAACATATTTATTACTTAAATATACACATGAGTCACCGCTCTTGTTGAAAATATAACAAAAATAATTTATTTTTATTTTTTCGAAGCTACTAAATTTTATCTAAAAATGAAAAAATAAAAAATCCTTCTAACGGCATTAGAAAATTTGATTTTAATTTCTTCAAATTCAAGCAAATAGTAAATGATTTCACGTATTCAGGATGAAAAAAGTGAATTATCCTTTATTCAATATTTTGTTGTCATTACACTGTAAAAAATCGGGAGTGATTACGGTTTTTATTTCAATCCGAATTCACTCCGTCACTCGGAGTTTCGAAGTTTCTAAAAAACATCACCCCGCATACGGAGTCAATAGGGACTTGTCTTTTCAGCGGAGTGATTGGGATTTTATATAAATCCGCATTCACTCCGATTCGGAGTTTTAATATTAAGATAAACTCCTTTTAGTAGTAATTTAGGACTAATTTCACTACGAGGGGATTAAGTAAATAAACAAATAGTCATCCGCTCTGCATTCACTCTGGATTAACTCTGCGGTCACTCCGCAAATTTTTCACAGTTTACTTAAAATAAAATTTATAAAAATATCCCAAACTAATTATTTTTTATTTAATTCTAAAGTTTTTTTTTCGTTCGTATAAAGCAATGAAATGTTTTTATGTCTTATAAAGATCTAGACAACATAATACTAAAGTAAAGAGTAAATGCTAAAGGTATTCTTTATCGGGAAACGTGATGTTCGAAAATAGGAGTAGACGTAGGTATATTTTACAGATAATGACATGACTAGTGACTAGCCATACATACATACATACATACATACATACATACATACATACATACATACATACATACATACATACATACACACAGGTACATTTTGCACGAATACCTAAAGTAATAAATATCCATCAAGTAACTGTGGTCATACTAAATACCTTTGGGACGATCGAAACCACACTGTATTTTCTACGATTTTGACACCCATGTTAACTTGTCTCTTCGTAAATATATACATCCCTGTGTTACAGTAATTTCTGTGATACGTGTTTACTCTATGAGCTTACCTCATGAGAATTCGAACTAACACTACAATATTGTCAGATGGTTGGAGATAGCCAACGAGTTTATTGTCCCTCAGCGATAGTTAGTCACCCACAAGGTGAAAACTTCGTCCATGTCTCGGTTCAATCAACTCCCATTGGACCTCCTCTTACATTTGACAGTTACTCTATTTTCACGTTTTCTGGTAATAAAAACAACGAAAAAACAAATTTCAACATATTCAAGACTTTTTTGAATGTCCAGCAAAAATAGAACTTAAATATTAATGCTTTTAAAATCAATAAACCTATAATTTTCAATACAAAATTTATAAAAAAACACTATTAACTAATAATGTTCTTAATAATGAATAGTAATTGTCTGACATATTAAACTAATTTTTTTTTTCCTTTTTATATAAAAAAAAAGTATAGAGTTCAAGTTAAGGACATTTCAGGTTACATTATATTGATTATCTTATGCTTTTAAAGATATTAAATATTTATAAAGTAAAAGTCAAATGTTCAATATTTTAATATAGAGTATAAGTTAATAATTAATTTAAATAATTTAACGAAAAAACATGTTAATAGTTGAGCTTTAAATTATATTAGATGAACATCGATTTTATTAAGTGAATTTTTTTCAACACATCAGAAATTTCATATCGTAATCATTTTTGCCGTGGGTTTAAATGAAATAAAGCCGTACTAGGCCCTAAAAATATATAACCAAGTCTGTCAAGAAATTTGAGAATGATTGACGTTTAGGGGAGACTAGAGTAAACTGACTCTCAATCAAAGTGAGATATCGAAAAATTTTTACCTTATTTTCAAATATTTTTTTATGAAACCTGTATGATTCAAACTTGATATTGATAGAATTGAAATATTTTCACAAAAAAAAAAAAAAAAAAAAAAAAAAAAAACTTATTTCAATTATTTTTAATTAAAAAATTAATTTCTAACAGATCGCGTTCATTTCAAAGTATGAGGGAATCTTGTGAACATTTTTGAAAAGATATCTCTAATGTGTGTAACGAAATTTTTTACAATACTTTCATAACTTAAAGTAATTAAATTAATTGAACTGATTGTTTAATAAAAATTAGTTCGCATTTGAAATTTTGGACAGTTACAGTCGAAATTATTTTTATCAAATTTACTCAAAAATAATATGAAACTTTATTTTGGACTCCCCGCGAAAAAAAAAATTGAATTTGACAAGATGTTGTCAGGTCTAGATAGATAAAATTATATCTGGTCGAATTTAGAATTTGGACATGACCATATCTAGAAAAATTTCGTTAGTGATAACAATGCCCGTTAATTTTTTTTTCTGATTTGGTCGGATCTGGATACAAATTTTCAGATATCGTCATGTAGAAATTCGATATTTGACTAAATATAGTTTTATCCTACCAGATTTGGACGTATCTCGTTAGATAAAATCTTTTTCTTTTCACGAGAAATTTAAATATATGAGAATTGAAAAATGTGTTTAAGTATAAAAAGAGAAATTATTGGTGTTACAGTTGCGTTCGTGTTCAAAATTTAATATTCACTGTGTGGATCACTCGCAATGTCAAGCAGTAATTCGTCCAAGACAAAACAGCGTATTTGTGGATTCAAGTGCTTCAATGTTAGGTGAAAATGGTAATTTTTCCCGTCGTACTCGAAGTGCTTTTAATCTTCAGTCATTGGTACAAACAGAAATAAGTGGAGGTGAAGAACAAGGTCAAATTGAAGAAATTATTGAAGCAGAGGAAGAGATTATTCCAGTGATGAATCTAAAGTCTTTCAACGAGCATCCAAAACCCGTAAGATCATTTCAACGTGAAAGAGGAATGAGTATTTGTCAGTTTGATAGAACAGATGTACTTGTTAGGCCATTGCAACGTGAAAGAGGAATGAGTATTTGCCAATTTGATAGGATGGATGTTCTTGCTAGGCCTTTACTTAGAGACAAAGGCATGAGCATTTGTCATTTTGACAGAATGGACGTTCTTGCACGTCCCCTTTATCGCGGTAGCCGTCCTAATATTTTAACTAATGCTGAAAAACTTGAAACCTTAGGAAAGTCATCACAGTGTTATCGTGACAGTAGAACGAGTATTGGGAATGCTGAAAGCTTTACAAAGGTTCTTCATCAACGATCAAAAGATTTTAGACCACCAAATCTTGTTAGTACTGATAGGGCGGAATCACTTGGCCGAAATACTTCGACGACACTGCGAGAAAAAACAGCCGCCACTACCACCACGATCACCATGGCCACCACCACCACCACCACCACCACCACCACTACTACTACTACAAATACTTTTACTGCGTCTACTACTATATCACCGAACGATCGACCCTCGTGCAGTAAAACACCCGACATAATTCTTGGATATAAAGCGACTTGTGTGTAATTTGTCAGGTGATTTTTCTTGCGTATCACTACAGTCTAGTCTCTTCCTCTGTTGTAATTTTTTTATGCAGCACGGATGCATTTAACGACTGAGTATTGGCCAAAATTTTTTTATTACGAGTAAATAAAAAAAAAAATTTATTGTTTCTAGGTTTATTTTTTTTTTATTTTGATATTTTCATTTACGTTATTTATATATTTATTTATTTTTTATTTATATCTGTGTACTGTTTGGTATAATTTATTATTATTATTATTAATTATTTGCGCTTAGAGATACTAAGAGTTATTGGTTGCGTTAATTAAGTTATAAATAATGAAATGAGAACAGGGAGAAAGTAAAATAAAAAGAAAAAAGGTAAATAAATGAAATTGATGATTTATGAAATTTTAGTGTTATTAATATATGTTATGAGAATTGAAATATTATTGATAAAAAAAGTATGGAGTGATGATGAGTATTTGAAAAATTTTGATTTAAAAAATATGTACTTATTATAGATAAAATAAATAGTATATACTAAAGTAATTTTTTATTATTTTTTTAGATTAAAGTTTTTAATCTTAATTTTTTATGGTACATAATATAATAATTTCCGTAGTTACGTCATTAAATTTTCTCTAAGAAAAGTTTATAACATAATTTTATAATGATCATTAACTTTATCAAAAATTTTTTCAGCTCTCACTAAAAATTCATACTATTTAATTTATCATACTTTTTATGAATATAATTATGTCTTTTCTTCATATTAATTTGATCAAAATATTTGTGTCTATATAATTTAAAAAAAATAATAATAAATAGATAACTCAGAATATATTTTTGTACGATATTTGAAAAATACTTTTGCGACCGGTTATGATTAATAATAAAAAAAAGCAAATGAAAAACGATAATAAAAAAGTCGTTTTAATTTTATGGGGAACTATTAAACGTTGAAATAACACGTTTTTTTATAAACCACATTAAAGTACGAGTAAAAGTGATTATAGTATTCTAAATGATTGTAAGGCGATATATTGAGCTTTTTGAAAATAAATTTGTTTAAATTTCATCAGCAATTATATTTAAAAGTATGGAAATAAATCCGGATATGAAAAGTCATTTTTTTTTATAAAAAGTTAATAAAAGCTTAGTTTATTAATTTTAGTAAATTTAAATTACATTTCTCAAATACTTAAAAATATAAATTTTCCTGAGTCAAAATATTGAACTTACATTTAACTTACGTTAACTTATAGAACTTACATATGCTTAGTGAACTGACATCAAACTTAAATAACTTAATGGGCTTGATTATAACTTGAATCGACTTAAATAAAAATATTGACTTAATTACAATAATAAATTTTCTTTTCTGTTTATTCTAAACTTGAGTGAGTTTGGATGATTCTGGAGCAACTTCCTTATAGATGAAATCCTCGAAAAAATTTGTTCCTTTCAGCACAGTCCCCAATGTCACCTGGAGCAGCTGGTGGTTCTCGTCTACAAGGAAGTTGCTTTGGGATCATCCAAACTCACTCAAGTTTGGAGTAAAAAGAAAAAAAAAAATTTTCTGTTCCCTCAGTAAGTTCCTTAACGCCAACTGGTGCAGCATCACTGCTCGTCTTCAGGAACTATAAAATCGATATAATAGATTATGTAGCCTTTTACTGTGGCTTCTTTTTAATTTTGCACTGATTAATCTTATTTCAGTACATTCTAGTTCACTTTGGGTTAATTTTATTCCAGGTAATTTATAATTAAGTCAATATTTGTATTCAAGTCGATTCAAGTTATTATCAAGTCCATTAAGTTATTTAAGTTTGGTGTAAGTTCACTAAACTTATGTAAGTTCTATAAGTTATCGTAAGTTAAATGTAAGTTCAATATTTTGAGTCAAGTGACTGCTCATCAGTAGTTTAAATTGTGTACTTGGATAAATCTTATAAACTTTAATATTCAAATCCTTTTTGCATATCTTATTATTATTATTATTATTAAACTGTAATATAATAATAATAGACTTAAATGTTTTAAAAATATATATTATAGTACTGTAATTATTATCTAGATATATTTCAACGAATCTAATGACTGGATACTTAAAATTAATGTTAGGAAAATTATATAAATTAATATACATATAAGTGTATAAGTTATATAAAAATTATATATGTATATCGAATGTAATAATAATATATAAATGAAAATGATAAGATTTTAATTATGTATATCGATAATGAAAGTAATGTCCGATATTTTCGAAAGCTCTAAATATTTTTTTACATAAAACAGAAAAATATAATTATTTATTAAAACTATGTGTGTAAATATCAAAAGATATATAAAATAAAAAAAGTTACTGAACAGTGTACAGACCCTATCCAATTAATGATGAATAAGATAATAATAATAATAATAATAATAATAATAATAATAATAATAATAATAATAATAATAATAATAATAATAATAAATGATAAAATCTTTCGAAATGTCATATATTACTTTCTAAATTGATAAAAATATAGATATAGTCAATAATTGTTTGTTAAAATAAAAAAAAATAATAATAGTGTATGCTTCGTTGATCGAAGTTGGAATAAAACTTTCAGACCAAGAAATTAAAAAAATGTTTAGTATTTTAAAATTACACTTTTATCTTAAACATTTATGGAACGATCATTAAATGAATTGATCGATATTGGAATATGGGACCTTCTGTTAATATACTTGATATATATGGAATACATAGTAATAAATAATATTCGACATTTCAAATGTTTAATTATTCATTATTATACATATATATGTATTGTACTTATATTCAATGGCTATGTCTACTCATCAATATAAAAAAAAAAAAAAATTATTAGACTGCTAGTATAACATATTTAATAGGTTATTACATGTGACGGTTAAAAAGTAATAATGTAATTGAAATTAATTCATTGATTAATAAAATCATTTTTTTTCTTCAACTTTATGACAATGGTTCAATTTTGTAAATAAATTATGTAGGACCTTAGTTATGATGTGTGATGATTATTCCAATTGCCAATGTATTTTTGTCATTAATATTTAAATAAAAATAAATTACAATATCATTTGTGTAATATATAAAATTTTTCCATACTAATTAATTCAATTGTTTCATTTATTTTAGTAAAACATGCACACGAAATACTGCAATGTATCAACACGTTTAAAATAGCATTTTATTTAACGCATGCCTGATTATCGCGCCTTATCATATCTGCAAAACAAAACCTAAATGGCCGTTTTCCGATCGGTGGTTAATACTTTGTCAAAAAGCAAAGGGCGTCATGTGTTCCTTAATAGCGTTTGATTATGGGGGTCATAAACAAACACATTTGAATCCATAATCATATTACTCTTTAAAGCCATTATCGACCGTTCACAAAAACAAACTCTACTATTATCACAAAAGCAAACAATCTCGATAATAATATTATATTCGGAATGAGTAGTACAACCAATCTAACAACTTTCATGTCAGTGTCTATATGTATAAATACGTTGACTATGTTTTATTAATTAAAGTAAATAAAAAATGATTGATGAGAGCAGTCAAGAACTAGTAACATATATGACTCTACCTGATTTCGGGTTTACTTTGTTCATATAATAATTCGCAGAAATCAGACATTTGTTGAATAAAGTATAGTTCATAGCACGTGAGCTAAGTCATTATGCGTCAAACACAATGTTCTTAGCATTCGTTTCCGATGCACACTAAGCACTCGGCGCTCGTGCCTGTACACCTATGACTCGTATTAAAAACATTGTGCTTCCCGTATAAAGACTCACTTAGCCCACTCGCTATGCAATGTACTATATTATACATGTAGTACATGACATACAAGCCGCTACCGAGTATCTCACACTCATTTCAACTCGATAAATGCAATAATTTTTTTAGAGAATAACCTGCAACACGTCTACAAACAAATCGTGCCAATTTTTCATTTAAACTAATCGAGGCTTTTTTTAACCTAAAAAAAAACATACTGTCTAAAAAATTCATATATCAGAGCTCGATTTCAATCGAACATTTAATAAATATTAGATTAAATAGTCGTACGGATAATGATGCAAATTTAATGACCATAAATTCTTTTGTAAAGCAGAATAAGTCAGTAAATGACACTTGGTCTATTTTATGCACA
This sequence comes from Microplitis deprimator, assembly GCA_964016945.1. Taxonomy (NCBI): domain Eukaryota; kingdom Metazoa; phylum Arthropoda; class Insecta; order Hymenoptera; family Braconidae; genus Microplitis; species Microplitis deprimator. Next base: position 15,893,508 of record OZ024708.1, on the reverse strand, counting down.
TGTTGTACTTTTGCGTATGTCATAAAATATATTTTTTTCTCTTGCGGGATGTCCTATCTTAGTGCACGCTGTTTTGTAGGATGAATTGCCTTTTTAGACTCATGGGTTGATGAAACTAAAACATTATTTTCTAAAGCAAAACTTGAAACTAAAATATTAATTTTCCAAAAATTGAATTTTTTTTACATCACAAATTCAAATGTACCATTTTTAGTTTCACACGATTTCAAATTTTATGATTTTACAACTTTTATACTCTCACGCTATACCCAAAGGTCCATATATAATTCTATTTCGTACTTGAACCTTGATTTCTTTTACTTCAGCAATTATATTTACAACAAACTAACAATAACAGTAAATATTTATAATGTTTAGAAAAAATTATAATCTGTAAATAACTTTTCTTTTCTGAGTGGTTGCGCTTCACTCCCACCCCCCAGTGGGGTTTCGCTTTTGGACCCCATCCCGGGTCAAAAATAAAACTTGATTCAGGCTCCCTTCACCTTATTTTCTTTTGAAGTTATCGATTTGACGACGATTTTTCGATAAGATCTTGACTTCATCGACTCAAATTATATTTTTTTCAACTTTTTCAACTTTTTTCATCTTAGTTTGAATTTATATCAACTGATTTTTATTTTTTGGTCTTAGTTTGAACTTATTTGTCTTTACTTCGAGCACGATAGTCATTCATCTTACTTTTGACTTGCGAACCAAATCGAAAAAAAAGTTATTTATTCGACTTACTTTCGCTTTAATATATAAAAATTGTTTTACCTTAGTTTTGACTTTTTTGCCTCATAATATAAGTCGAATAAATCTACATCAAGTCAGTTTCGACTTGATTTAGACTTTTTCACCTTATATTTTAAATCGAATAAGTCTAAACCAAGTCAATTTCAACTTTTTCGTGTTAAATCGTGACTTAGTAAGTCAGTTAAGTCTAATCCAAGGCGAAAACTCAATAAATTTAATATCTCCGTAAAAAAAAGTCGAGTTTGTCTTATGAAAAACGGTTCCAAATTTCGACTTGGCAAACCAAGTCTAAATCAAGTTTTATTTTTGACTTGGGATATCACCTAATATTGTATAACTCACTTGTCTACTCCATCGTATCGTCATCGCATGCGTAAAAAAAAAATAGTATCTGCAACTCATGCTTACTTCTCGGATCTTATGCTTCTTTGTACTAAGTACATGAAGTGTTATTTTTTTTATAAAGAATATGTGAATTATGTTAGGGTACTACATTATTAATGAACAAATTTATTATAAGTGTGCCATTAATTTTTTATATTTATATATATGAGACAATGGTCTATAAATGTAACATAAATATTTATAAGAAATTGATTTACATTAATGTGCATGTGTTTAGAATTATTTTTTTAAATAAATTTTTTTTATGTTTATCGAGAAATATTATCCAAAGTAATTTTTCGTGATAGCGTTACGTGATACTCTAAAACAAAGTCTAATAAGAGTGATGTATGAGATATAGGTGAAGGGTTTGTAAGAAAAATCCATTTGCTACGCATCACTTTCGACCCCTTTTATCTCATCGCTAAAAGCATAACTCCGTTAAAAATATATAAATTTTATGTTACATAAATTGATTTTCAGAATATTTTTATAAATACTTAAAAAAAAAAAATTATTTTATCAAGTGAATTAGAATTTTCCTTTTTTACACAAAACAAGATAAAATACAAAGGAAGAAAAATGTTTTAAACATTTGAATTGACACTGAGTGACAAAAATAGTTTTAAAACTTTCATTATCACTTTAAATTGGATTTTGTATTCTTGTATCTTGAACATAGCGCGCATGGGAATTCTTATCTAACAAAATTCAACGTAAAAGTTGAGCTAGACTTATAAAATATAATATAACAATGTAGAAATCGTGATAATATTTTACTAGAGTTAAAAAAGTAAGATTTCAGTTTTATTTAGTTTTACATAATTAAATTTTATTAAATTAAATATGCATTAGATAACTAGTCTAAACAATGTTGCCTTTTTATAAGGTGTATTTTTTTTTATTTCTTTATTCTACTATCCACTTATCAGATAAATTTCCATAGAATTTTCATTTCACATCTTGAATGTTTTTTCACTTGACTGCATATTGAGATTCACGCTTTGAAAGTTATCGTCCGTATTCTCAAAAATGGATCTCGTTCAATGAAGGAGAATGTGTCGATAGTATATGATATATATTTTCAACAAATCACCAAAAATTTTCAAACAATATTCATGAGTTTATGTTATTTTGATTTTATATTTTCATTTTATTAAAATATATTTTGTTCTTCTATGCTGAGAATCGTAAGGTCATCTATTAATATCGATTGCTTGACCATAAAAAAATTTTCTTATTGTTATTGACCATAAATCCCGTAATTCAATTGGGACAAACGAGAAAGAAGCTTAGAATCTTTATGACATTTTTAAAATAATTCTTTAAAAAAAGTTATGTAGCGATAAAGTTTCTCCTAATTTCAACCTATATATATTGTAATATTTAATAATTTGTAAATTAATATCACTTACATTACAATAATAACAGACTTAAATTAGAAATGATAACATCACGATTACAACGGTAACAAAAAAGGCAAAGAAAATAATGTTTATTCACTCGGAAAAAAATAGATAGGAATGGTTACTGTGCTACACAAGAATGATCATAAAGTAGGGGATACCGGGGCACGACGGCTCCCTTAAGCCGGTAATTATTTTTTATGGCTTTTAATCTATAGGTAAACCTAATTTGGTCCTCTCTTAAGCAAATCCATTAAGATTTTACCAAAACTTGAAAAAAAAAATTTTTTTTTTCCTGGGGCACGACGGCCCCTCTCCAAAAAAACTTAAATTTTGTTTTTTTTTTGTATTGAAAAAAAAGATTTTAATCACAAATAGACTATTTCCGTACCTTTATAATCCTATGGACTTCAAATTTATCACAAAAAAATTTATTTAGCTGATAAACCAATTTTATTGAAATTTTGATTTTTTTGTTTTAACCACAATATAATCTATTGACCTAAAAGAGCTTTAATCAATAAATTTTTCAAATTCATTTTAGTTTAGAAAAAAAAATTTTTTTCTGTAGGAAATTTTTTTCCAGGTGGTCCATTATGCCCCAGATTTGGCAGATTAGCCTAAAATATCTTTAAAACATCAGAGGTATCATGATTTGACCGAAAATGAAAAAAAAAATGTTTACCAAATTTTTGAGGGGGGCCGCCGTGCCCCAGGGGACCTTAGCACCCCGGTCTACCCTATGTAGAAACTGATTTTAGTATATTAATAGTTCTCGTTAATAGTAGGGGTGGGTAGTTTTTACATACGACTGAGTACGATTCAACATAGTAATCATTACTGTGTTACACATTATGTCGAAAATACAACTGGTTATCGTGTCCACAGTCACTGTTCGCTTACCAGATAATACAGGTTCGTTTCAGCAGTAGATGTATTACATGGAGACTTTAGAAAGGAGAACGAACTTAGGGTGAGCAAAATGAGTCCAAAGGGTCCAAAGTCATCATCGTACCTACTTCGATACTTTCGCCGGTGGTGTCGCACGCGTTAGGGGCTTAACTTTAGAAAAATGGGTAGAGGGGAAAAAAAGAAAAACAGATTGTTACCGACCCGAAAGCTTTCAGTTAGTATGCATTTGACTGTCACACGTGAGAGTGTTGTTCTTGCTTTTAAGAATTCAAAAGAAGAAAATTGGTAAGTAAAATGTTTTAAATTTTAATTTTTTAATAACGATAAATTTATACGTTTTTAGAGAATGATAGCTGATAATATCGTAGATTTTATGTTATAGAAAATTGTCTCTACAAAAATGTCCCAAGTACACTGAGAGAAAAAAAAATTTTTTTCAAGTATTTTTTTTACTTATTTCTGTGAATACTTAGAATAAGAAATTTTTCCTAAATTGAAGTATAATATTTCTTATTTTTAGTAACTATTGCTTCGATCTAGTAATATATTACTAGATACATGAGTTACTTGTAACAAGCAATTATTTCTTGAATTAAGTTGACATATTTCTATATTCAAAAAAGCAATTACGTAAGCCAAGAAAAATCTTTCTTGGACCAAGCAATTTTTTTCAAACTTCGAGAAAATTATTTTCTTAAGTCAAGAAACTTTATTTTTGGTTAAAGACATTTTTTGTATTGAGTCAAAAAAAAAAGGTTCTTGAACTAAAACAAAAAAAAAAGTTTTAAATAAGTAAAAAAATTTCTTAGCCCAAGTGATTTTTTTTACAGTTCGAGAGTATTTTTTTCTCAACTTAACGAATTTTTTTTCATGGTGTGACGAGTCACATTTACATATATAACAAAAAAAAATTATTAAAAAAAAAAAACAAATAAACGCAAAAAAATATAATGCGTGTAAAAGAAAAAAATAAATAAATTTAAATAAATAAAGAGAGAAAAAAAATAAGGCGAGTGAAAATAACAAAGTGCGGAGACGCAGTGCAAAAGACAAAGTAGTACCAGGAGTCTCCGCTAGGTGCAGAAGAGCGCTGCAACATTTTCCTAGTTGGACAGTTAGAATAGAAGTAATAACTTCCGCTCAAAGGAGTGATAAGCCACTCTGGCAAATACTCGCTCTATGTGAATATCCTTGTAGAAGAGTACAAGTACCTTTGGGGAAAATAATCATGAGTAGATTTTTGGAATGATTTTCAGGCATATCCAACAGCGCAGAGGAATCCGAAGAAGCATCCATAAGGATTATATTTAAATACTAAACATAAATGTTTAGTTATTGAACTTGAAAATTTTATATACTAGATGAAAATATTCAATTATTAAACTTCAGTATTTTACTTACTAAATATAAATTTTAAATTATTGAACTTAAGTTGTTCAAATACTAAATGAAAATTTTTAATTATTATACTTCACTGTTTTAAGTAATAAATGACAACTTATAATTACTAAATTTGAGTATTTTAAATGCTAAATTAAAATATTAAAATATTGATCACGAGTATTTTAAATACTAATCTTAAATTTTTAATTATTCAACTTGAGTATTTCAACTACTAGATGTGAATTTTTATTATTTAATCGGAGTATTTAAATTACTAAATTAAATTTTTTTATTATTTATTTCAAGTATTTTAAATACTAAATTTTAATTTTCTATTATTTAACATTAGTATTTTTTTTACTAAACCTAAGTTTTTAGTATTAGTAGATTTCATAAGTATTTTTACTAGAATTAAGAAATTATTTACTTGGCACTATTTAAGTATCTAAAATACTTGATTCAAGTATTTTTACTTGAAAATATGCACTTTTTTCTCTCAGTGTAACACTTTGTACAACTCGATTGAAGAGGAAGCGCTTGGATAAGTCACCGCAAAATTCGGCAACTACCAATTTGATGCTTTGGAAAGTGACAAAAAACTCAGATATTTTTGTAAATAATTTATTAACGACTTTTGATATGAAATCACAAGAGAAAAAAAAATCTCACAGTAACTCTCTTGAAAATGACTCAAACGTCAATGGCTTCAGTTATGAGTATTTATTGAAAAATATTAATGAGATTCCAAAACCAGACAATTGGTTTTTTGTAAAATATAATACTAACGTACTTTTTTTTTATTTAAACCTAGAAACTTTAATTACGAGAAAAAAAATAGCTATTAATAAATCTCTAGAAGTTGAATTTATACTTGATGGTATATTAAGGAATTTAAATTACTTGGATAAAATTTAATCTGTTGCTTTGTCAAAATTACAATGCACCTTGTAAATTCTTTTCGATGTATTTTAAAAATTTATACGTTATCGGTAATTTGTTCCATAATTCCATACTGTCCTCATGTTACTATGGTATAGTAATTTTTCTATAAATTTTTGATGTAAAATTAGGGATGTCACGCAAAGACCTATTGAGCCCCAATAGGGCAATCCCAGCAGGGTCCCAATAGAGAAACCCCAGTTGGACCCCAATAGGGAAATCCCCAAGAGATCGCACTAGGGCATCCCTGTTAGAAAAAATATTAAAATGCGAAAAAAAATATAAAATAATTTTAAATAAATCGGAATTGTAATCTAATGTACTAGGAATATTATTTAGAACAAGTGCACATGATTTAAATTAATGAAAAAATCCCGGTGACTATTGGGCTCGAACCTACATCCTTCCGATTCAAAGTCTTTGATGTTGTTCGATGCGCTGACCCACGTATGTGATCTCGCGAGTGTAAATAGTATATTTATTATGATACCAAAGAATAACAGATGAAGAAACAAAAAATGATATTCGGAGTATATAGAGAGAATTTGTGGTGTGCGCACTCGGCTCAGTCAGGTTCCGCACAGTAATCAGTGTGGTGCTGCATCACAATCGAGCATTTTCGTCCCGCACCGTACTGAGTCGGGTGCAGAACACTAACCAGTCGGGTTCCAATCTTTCCGTGTCGTTTAATATAGTAATCATTCCTGTGCTGGGCAGGAACTGTTGTTTTCAGTTACATGTCTGACTATACTGTTTAGCGGAACAAATTTTGTCAACAGCAGTTAGACATGTGACTGAAAACAACAGTCCCTGCCCAGCACAGGAATGGTTACTATATTCAACGACAATGGCATGCATTTGTCCGAGAAGTCTCGCATCTTCACACAGCGCCTTTACCTATTTTATATAGTAACATATCTATTGCTGAAACGAACCTGTATTATCTGGTAAGCGAACAGTGACTGTGAACACGATAACCAGTTGTGTTTTTGACATAATGTGTAACACAGTAATGATTACTATGTTGAATCGTACTCAGTCGTATGTAAAAACTACTCACCCCTATTATAACGAGAACTAATAATATGCTAAGATCAGTTTCTACATACTTTACAGTCATTTTTGTGTAGCACAGTAACCAATCACAAAATCAATATTTAACATTTTTTATTTTCTGTCTTAACGGATGAATAAAAGAAAAAAATATTTTCAATAATTTTATCAGTTTATGTATCGTGAAAATATTTACATCTCATGTTTTTGATTTCAATTATTATGATAATATTTTGTACTACGCTTGGAGTGATTATTTTTTATAAAGCTGACAAAAAGTAAAGTGGATTGAGAAAAAAAACTGTAACATCTCTACTAAAATTTTTTTATGACCAAAAATACAAAAATATTCTGCTACTTAATAGACTGAAGTAGTCGCAGCGTCTGTCTGAATGTCACCAGATCTCTGCAGGAAGATTTCATCAGTAAACTGCCAGCATAGCGTTTTTAAGTTTTCAAACAAATAATAATATAGCATCCAAATACTAAAATTCCTTTTTTTCTGTTATTACACCGTTGAATGATATAAGAGACTAGAATAAAAAATTATTTGTACAGCTATAAATAAATAAAGCTATACTTCTGTATATATATTTATTTTCAAAAAAATTGGGGCTAAATATATTGCGTTACTAATTCCAAAAGAACTTACATTTTTATACGCCCTTTTGGCTTTAGAAAACTCTCTAAAACTAAAAGGACGTAGAATTTTTTTTTTTCATTGCCGATCGTTTTGTAGACTTATTTTATAGCTAAAAATTGAAAAAAAAAATTTTTCATCTTTAGAATAAGTCTTTAATCTGATTAGCAGTTAAAAAAAAAGCTATAAGCCCTTTTGTTTTTAAACTTAATGAATAAAGCCAAAAACGTGTATAAAAATATTAATTCTTTTGGAATTAGTAACGCGAGATTATATACCATATAATAATTAAATAAAATAATTTCAATCTTACATAATATATTTAAAGTTATTTTGTCACAAAATAAAAGTTATTTAATCAATATAGTCTTAAACTTACTAACTTATCACTTTCTTTCTCATTATACTTTTCTATTGGTTCATGTCAAATGCCAGGGGCACAAACTTTTCTTCATTTCAATTGAGTAGTATAGCGTAAGTTGAGTATTTGTAACTAGGATAAAAAAAAAAACTTAAGAAGATTAATTTTTAACAATGAGTTTTTTTATATCTATTATACAAATGGCATATAAAAAATCTACATATCTGTTATCTTATCATCATTTTTTTTTTAACAAAAAAAACCACTTTAACTTGCTGCTTTTAATATTTAATAATCTCCTGGAAACAACGCAAAAGCCATAAAAAAAATTTTATATCACATTTTTTTCATTTCAATAAAAGCTCCAACACATATTCGTGTAAATTACTTTATTAAAGCGGGCAATTTTTCGCTGAATTTAAGAAGACAAATGAATAATACACCAAGTAATTCATAAGATAAAAGCATTTTTATTTATAATTTAGCACTGCATATTCGAGTAAAAAGATTACAAATTTTTTATTAATGAAAATATTTCACCTTCTTTTTATTGTCGTTCTTTAATTGAATTTTAACTTGTTCTAAAAGATAAACAAGCGATACGAGAAACATAAGTTACGATTTTTTCGCTTAATTAATTTAACAGTTTTTTTTCAGGGACATACTAATTAACTTCACGATCTTGTTTGAAACTTTTATATAAAGCAAAGAACGTTTTTTTTTTTCATTGTGAAAAAGTTAAGCTTGCATAAAACAATAAGTTGCAACATTATTGTAATTGTTGTTTTTTGTAAATATGACTTAATTTTGAGTACTAGTTGTGATATAATTGATTGAAGATTAATTAATTTAATGAACAAAGTCTGATGGTCTCGTCGAACTGCGTAAAAAAAAGTTTTTTTTCTGCAATCCCAAGTTAAAATAAAAAGGTCATCAGCAGAAAATTTTTTTTTATGGAAAATTTAAAAGGCTACACAATCATTCATTACATTTTTCATCGTACTTTTCATATTTGGTGTGGAATTTTAACTTTTAGGCTGAAAACTTAACATCCGTTGATGCCGTCGAATTTCGTAGAACGAAAATTTTTTTTGTGGAATTTTGAACTAAAACAAAATATTTTGAAAATTGTGCAGAATATATCTTGTGTAAAAAAAAGTCTTTCTAAAAAGATTCCAAAGAAAATCGACATGTAAGATTTTCAAATTTGAAAAGATTAGATTTTCAAGTTGAAATTTTTTTTTATCTTTCAGGATTTTGATAAAAAAAATAGTTGATTTAGAATTTTACACTGTAAAAATTTTTTTAGACCCAGTGTAGTGTAAATGACGGTGTGAAAACTGCACCAAATATCGTGTTAAATTTTGGCCGTGTGAATTAAAAATTTTTACATCGTCATGTCGTCAAGCGTGTAAATGTGTAATTTATGATAATTTTCCGTTAAGGAAAAGTAATCGTAAAAATAATGAAAATTAACGAGTAACATGAAATGGTGTAAAAAAAGTAGATTACACCGTCTTCAAATTCAATATTAGATATTGGCCTAATATCTTATTAAAACATTATAGCGGTCATAACTTGACGGAAAATGAAAAAAATCTTTTTTTCTATAATTTTTGGCGAGTTCTTTCGAGCTATTCGAACCTTTCGAACTATTCGAATCTTTCGAACTATTCGAATCTTTCGAACTATTCGAACATTTCGAATCTTCGAGGCGAATCTCGAATCGAACTGTTCGATTCGATTCGCCTCGAATAATTGGAAGTTTCGAGTATTCGCACACCCCTAGTTTATAGCTTTGTGATTATATAACATGGTTAATTATTTATCTTGATTACATGATTTTAATATGAATAATTGGCTCTCGTAAACTTTAATTAATTACATCGATATTGTTCCAATTCGTTTGTTATATCGTTTCAACTATAATTGAATCTCCGTAATTAAAAAATATCTATGCAAGATGTTTTCAAACCAATTCGTCCATACATTATCCTAATTTGAAATAAAAAAAAAAACTTAAGACCTTCATTAATAATATTAGAGCAATGTAAGGTTCTCAAGAAAAAGATAAGATATTATTTGGATTTTTATTTATTTTATGTTCACTTATCTTTAATTAGAGTGAATAGATATACATATCTATTTTTTTATCTGAATAATATTTTAAAATTATTCTATATTTTTATCAATCAGATATTTCTTGAAGACGAATTTTTTGATGCACTTGATTGTCTACGAGTTTATGTAAATAGGTCAATCTCAGCGCAGTCTTGCATTTATTAAATTTAAAGATTGAGATAAAAATGCATTTACTTTCGTTTACTTGAAATTACAGTAAAAGTTAAATTAAATTCTTTGAGGTCCTTTAGTCAAACGGGCAATATGATAAATTAAACAAAAATGAAGGCTAGTTCAATTATAAATAAATTTAATAACTTTTTAAAATTGAGATTTTTTTCTTATTTGTAAATTTTTGAGTTTTGCGTAAAAAACAAAAAGTTTTTGACACTAATTTTTTTCTACCAAATTTTTTTAGTGCGATTTTTTCTCGAATGTTGAAGACTAATGTTTTGTTGTAAGTTGTTTGTAAGCATCCCAAGTATGTTATAAAAAATTCTCTCAAAAAAATTGAGCTGGGAAGCTTACTAATAACACCGTTTGGTTTAAGTAAAAACGAGTTTTAAAAAATTCTAGTTTTTGAAACTATTTACCTCCAATGAGTGTGTGGGGAACGTAAATGTAAATAGGTCACTACCAAGAGTAATATTGCACTGATTAAATTGAAAGATACATAAAACACTTAATTTTCGACTTCGAAACATTTACTTCGAATTGACGTCTTTAAAGGCTGATTATATAAATAACATATTTTAAATAATTTAATAAGTTTTTATTAATATTACAAATTTCCAAATTGATTACTCATATGAATAAAAGTGTCGATTAAAATCTTATATTTGTTTTGAAACGAAAAATCTAAATTAGATAAGTATTTAATAAATAGTTTTGCATTATCTGACAATTTTAATTTGTTCAAGTATTTATACAGTAAATATGTCTGAAGATAAATAATTTTTTTCAGTAAACAAAAATCAAATGAACAAATTTATATAATTTATAAATTCTAAACTACTTCCTTATGCTTAAAAATATTGTGTGAGGTAGCATTTATTATAAAAATCGTCGCATGCGGGTTTTGGCTTTTTATTTTTAGTATAGCCTGCAGATGTGTATTTTTTACTTTCACCAAGTGAATCGACCTAGCTTGCAAGCTACACTAGGTAACTTACAGACCAAAGATCCCAGCAGATATATTCCTCTGCGGTGAATTTACATTACGAGCTAAAGAAGTTTATCTTATCTTTACAAAGATATATTAGTTTAGATATAACATTTCGCCATTACTATATATATATATATATATATATATATATATATATATATATATATATATCGTATGTATACATATATATATTTATAATGTATATAAGTTCAAATAAGATGCAACTATACGTTAAAAAGATAAATTTTTAATGTAAATTAAATATTTCATAATTTTTTTTTTATTATTATGTGTTATCATCAGTATAGATCTATGTAATTATAGGATGAATTAATGATAGACCAATCATATGTATATCTTGTATGTCACATATATCGTTCATTGTTATTGATTTTTGTTTATATACTATCGACAGATATAGTTACGACGTGTATACATTTTCCCTTCTGTTCAAGCCTCACATCGCATGTGTTTTACATCGATTCACTTTTATTTCATTTACTTCACATGGCGAATAAAGGTCATTTGAGTTCAAAAATCATTCATTTGCGGTCGTGGAAAATAAACAGAAAATAATACTTAAATATGTATTATAGTAAAAACTCTAAACACATTGTGCTTATTTTATACTTTTTTTTCCTAATTTTGATTGTTGTATTATTTTTTTTCATTGTATGGTCATAAAAGAAAAAATGCCATCTGGCAGCCAGAATGGAAGGCAGATTTTTCAAAAGAAGTTTTCAAAATTTTGAACACTTATAAAAGCAGTGAAATTCATTATAAAATGAAAATCAAAATAAGTTGTAGACTCGCCATAGAAATACTATCGACGCATAACGCCAGCTATACACCAGCTTATGAAACCTCATATAAAATAAAAGATATATTTGTCAATTAACTTATAATTATTCAAACCATATTTCATAAGTGACAATATATAAGAAATAGAACTTCGTTATGACGAATCATGCAAAAGTTATTTGAGGAGAAAAGTTACAGAAATTTTTTTTTTAATATTTTTCTAAAGTTTTCAAGATGATCGAATTATAAACGAACATAGTTGAAATGATACGATAAATAGCGAAATTAAAAGCTTATCATAACTGATGAATACCCATACAAAGTCGCCGAGCTTCGAAATTTTCCCATAGATCGGCCGATGCCTGGTTTGCGATAATTGGCCGATAAATAGCTAACTATACTGGCCCGTGCATGGTGAATCATTGGCAACCGTCTTTTTGCTTATAAAAACGGCGCATAATTAACCGCCGTTCGTTGGCCAACAAGCTTTAAAGTAAAAAGAAAAATTTTTTAAAAAATTGTGACAATTTTAAACAGCTACAACTTCTACTTAATTGACCGATTTAGCCCATCATCGAACTTGATCAAGATAACCACCTATAGAATAACTAAAAAATTTTAATAACATCCGATAAGAATTGTAAGCGCTATGCTGATGACAAGGCAGATCGTATTACATATATAAATACATATGTATTTCTTTCTTTTTGAACCAATGGTATTTTTTGAACCTACTCGACTAATTATGATAGATGACGAAATTCTTCGCAAAATTCACCATGATAACAAATATAATAGATAAAGTTCTATAAAATCTAGCTAAAGAGATAGTGTTAAATAAACATGAAGCAGAAATAATAGTTAATAAGTAACTTTAGTAAAGACAATGATGAAATAAAAGTAAATTTATTGTTGTTAATGTTCTCTTTTACGGTATCAAGGAGCAAAGTTTCTTTAACACGTACTAGATAAGAGTTATTTTTTTTCTTCATGAGTCAGTACGTAGTACTCAATTCGCATATAAATTGCCGTGATCGATTGGAAGACATAGAATAGTGAGTGTGGTGAATCTGCTTCTGGCAGGCATCCAATGATCGGCTATAATGATATTTTTACCCATGAAACATTTGTGTTTTATTTAAATAATAATTTGTGTGTTATTTAAATAATTCAATATTTTGTAGATTACAAGTTTTGGAACGCAAATTATGAAGGGTTAAAATTAATTAATGTAACAGGACCTAAGTCCACCTCCGCCGACCGGAGGCCGTTTCCTCGCCCTTTTGGGCATACACGCGTTGCGAGAGGTCCCTATCCTCTACCATAATACTATAAAAGCGAAATGTGAGCATGAGCTCACATTAGCTTACCCATTAGGCATGCAGTGCATGTGGGTGCCTTACCAACAGCCACCACGAGTCCAACCTCTTCTTGGGCCAAACACTGCTTCCATCTCAGGAAATAGAGAGACTCTGGTCACAGAGGGCTTGGAAAGTGGTCCCCCGTGGCACCAGACTTCAGCTCTGGTCAACCGATTGCGTAGGATTAGTGGTGGGACGCAACTTCTCCCCATACCCATACGGGCTTCCTCCACTTATACTCACTCGGATGTAAGACAGCAGCTATAAGAGATTGCCCTCTATTGTCCCCGAATGATCATCACTGTATGCTAGTGATAAGTATTGTTTACAGGCTATTATCTCTTAGGCTTTTAGGCAGCCTGAAGAGTGGATCACGCCCGCGCAGCGGTACCTATTGGCTTCCTGCAACCACGGAGTTGCCACATGTTACAAGGTGCAAAACATGCGGGCACCGCTAACGGTTGGAGTACTGGTCCCAGAACCCACGAAGAGGGTGGTACGTACTTGGTCTGGCGCCCCCTAGAGGGCGCCAAAACCCCTTCTGGGATAGAAGGTTAAAAACAAACTACAACATCTATTGCGCGAAAATGTGAGTAAAAAAATCGGTCTGTCAGTTGACCCTGCGGGCCAGCCTCGAAACTTCCCGCCGTTTTCGAGCTCCTTGAGCTCGAAAAATTGTTGTGGATACATTTTCGAGCTCGAAAATACTTTTGTATGCCTTTGTTTTCGAAAAAAAACGTTTTTTACCATTTTTTCTCAAACGATATCTCTCGAACTAATATAGCAATTGTGATGGTTAAGGTGGCAATCGACGCATTTTATTGAGTTCTACAACTGATCAGACTTTGAAATTTATTTATAGAATAGTTTTTGAGAAATTTCAAAAATACTAAAAAAAATTTTTTTTTTTAATTCTTTCGACAACGGTATTTCTTGAAAGAATTAACCGATTTTGATGGTTGAGGTGGCATTCGACGCGGTTTATGAAGCTTCAGAGCCCAGTTGATTTTGGAATGAATCCATCGAGCCCGTAAAAAGTTATCCGAAAAAAACATTTTTGAAAAAAGTTAATTTTTGGAATATCTCCGAACGAGCCCTACCGATCAAGCTCAATTTTTTTCAGCTTCAAGATATTGACAAACCGCGTCGAATGACACCTTGACGATCAAAATCGGTTCATCCGTTCAAAAGTTATAGATATTTACATACGTACGTACGTACGTACGTACATACATACATACATACATACACTCGGACATCATCTTGAATTTAGTCAGAATAGCTTCCTAGAACCTCAAAACGTCGACATCTATTGGAATTTCGATTTTCACAAATCGGGGTGAAACCAATAACTTCCCGAATTTTTGAAAATTTGCAATTTTCTTAGCGGGAAGTTAAACAAGGATTAAATAATCGTTTAAAAATCTCAATGAGACATATAAGTGTGGTAATAACAGAAAAAGACGTTATAGTAAAAAATTAATTGTTGTTAAATAAAATTTATGACCTAGATTGATTTAAAACCAAATAGATAAGAAATTTAAGTTTGACAGCAAATAAGAATGAATAAAAGTGAATGAATAAAAGAAAATTGTTAACAATACATTAAATTAAAAAAAAAATCAAGGTACCCCAAATTATTTGAAATGATAATGACAATAAAAAAATATTAATTTTAATTATACTACTATTAAATTTATATTTGTCATTTTTATTATTAACATTGTTTTGAAAAAAAAAAAAAAAAAAAAAACATTTTGATAAAAATGTAATTATAATAAAATAAATTTGTAAAATGAACATTTCTCGTTATATGAAAATAATATAAGTTACTATATAAATTTTACATGACTTAATGCATAAAAGTATATCTGTAAATTTTACATAAATTTTTTCGGAATTGCTTTTGTGTAGATAAAGATAAAAAATATAAAAAAAAATTAAACGACTTGGAATGCATCGAAAAAAAAAAATTGAAAAATTGTTCAAACAAATAAACATATTTTATTAATGGCAAAGGACGGCAATCACAGTAAAATTTTAAATCCTGACAAGTAATCTTTATATTATGAAAGTGGCATTAAATAAATTATATGTGATAGTATAAGAGATACCGAAAATTAAAAATATGTTCCCATTATATATTTTAATAAAAAAAAAAAATAATTAGGCTAATTATGACAATTTGGTAGGTGCTGTTAAAGATGTAAAGCACAGTTAAGCATTATCAGAGAAACTATTTATACGATTTATAGTACAAATCGCATTATATCATTCGCGATACCGTTACGGTTGTGTTTATTATATATGAGACATTTCGGTGTTTCGTTGAAAGTGGGAATTAAAAAAAAAATAATGTTAAGAATAAAATTTCGTTATTTATAAAAATAGCATAGAAATTTTCTCAGTGATGTTATGGAAGTGAAATCACCACTTATCACACGTATGTGACATTGCAATTTTTGGTCTGCTTGAAACACTTGAGATAAACTGTCTTTTACTTCCTGACAAAATCTTATTTACTTTATAGCGAAAAATAAAGTCAAGGCTAGTTGGTTAAGAAATTTTCAGTATAAACAAAAATTAATTATAAAAATAATAAAGTTAAATGCCACAATATTATAAAATAATATTAATATTATTTTTAGTTCATCGTAAAAGAATTTATTATTTTCTTATATTTATTTAACGAAAATTTGTATAGGATTCAAGCATTAAATCGAGTTAGATTACTTTAAAAAGATAAATTATATTTTTTTATAGAAAAAAAGTACTTTGGCATTTCGTGAAACCAACAGAGTGCCTTTTTATATATAAGATAAAATATATAAATGTATAGAGTAAAATTTGCCTTTTCACTTTATTCTCGGGGATCTAAATTGAATAGTACAATTGTACAATAGTATAAAAAAGTTGTTTACACATCAAACATTTTTATTTTACTTCTCAATTACTTTTGTTCCATTATTCGCGTTGACTGTAGAGTATTTGAATTCATATTTATATAAGAGCGGCATAAATGCTAAATGTAAGTAAATATTTTTTTTTGTACCTAAAACTATTGACTTTTTTAAAATATAAACTTGAGACCAATTTTTTTTTTTTTTTTAAATATTTGGGGATTTTTTATATTTTTCATCACAAGTTATGCATAAGGTACTTGAAGCAAACATTGTCAAAGAGCTTCAGCGTGAAATTTGTTTCGTCTATGCCCAGATATGAAGTTAAACTGTATTTACGTTGATGTACTGATACCTCCACATTTACATTTATACCATAGAAAATATAGGTATATTTGTATATAGTACAGATATACATAAATCATTTATCATACATTTACAAAGAGAGTGCCGACTGGGATACGTTAATGGGAATGAATTGTTTGTATTCAGGATAACTCGATGAATATCGAGTAGATTAGGGTTGCGATTAACTTACTCAAATGTATCTTGAATTATTGTCACCATACCACAATCCATCATATTATCTATATGTATATGTATGTTATGTAAATCGCGTCATAATCTTGTTTATTCATCATAAGTCATAATTTATTAATCTATCTAGCGTTATGAGTTGTTAATATCTATAAATTTTACAAAAGAAATATAAAAAGAATTAAAAATCAATTTTCAATAATACGTATATAAAATTTAAGATAAATATAAGAAATATATAGATTTATATTTCTATATATAGAAATAATAGAATTTTTTATAAAGAGCTAAAAAAATTATTAACTAAAAATGAAACGTAGAATCGACTACTTAGTCTCCAGCATCTTTTGAAATTCGATACTAAGTAAAAATTTTTGACATAAACATCTTTTTAAAAACCTTGAAAATATTTGTAACTTTAAAATATTTTAATCATCTGAAATTGTTTTTAGTCTTCAATAAGTTTTAAATTTCGTTTGCAAATTTATTCAATTGAATACATAATCAGAATTTTTGACTCATTTGTAAAAAAAAAAGAAAAAAAACCTATTAAAAGAGATATTTTTATTTTTAGTTAAAATTTAAAAAATAAAAAAAAATGACGAAAAATCCAAAAGTGCACACCTCGATCGCTCATTTTATTTTTAATCATTACTTATATTTTATAGTATTAACTTATTTGATTTTTTTTAACTTCCCGCTAAAAAAATCGACGATTTTCCAAAAATTCGGGAAGTTATTGGTTTCACACCGATTTTCAAAAGTCAGGTTTTCATCATATGTTGACGTTTGAAGGTGCGAGGATGCTATTCAGACATTTTCAGAGTGATGTCTGTATGGGCGTGTGTGTGTGTGTGTGTGTGTTTTAGTTTTTTTTTAATTTCTCAAAAACAACATGATCGACCAACTTCAAAATCTAATCAGCTCTAGAACTCAATAAAACACGTTGATTGTCACCTCAACAATCAAAATCGGTCAACTCGTTCGCGAGATATCGTGGGAGAAAGAAATGCTAAAAAACTGTTTTTTTTCGAAAACAATGGCATACAAACGTATTTTAGAGCTCGAAGAGCTCGAAAATGTATTCACGACAAAGTTTTCAATCTCAAGAAGCTCGAAAACAACGGAAAGTTTTAGGGCTGGGCTGCAGGGTCAACCGATAGACAGATTTTTTTTATTAATTTCAATCATATTTCGGACTACTAAGCAAAAGAGAAGCAGTTATTGTTTTTTGAACACCCTATATATTAAATAAGTTGTCTGTCTTATTTATATTGTATCTATTGTATAATTCTAACTATACAGTTACTGATCTGACTTTGTCAACTATCATAATTTATACTATTGTAAATTAATTGTATGAATTTTAAAAAGGTTTGAAATATATTTATCATTGAGTTAACATTTATAATTCAATTAGGTCATTAATCTTTGAAAAGACGACATCAGAAAAGTTTTATTAAATGTAATTAAAAACTTTTATTCAAACAGTTATATTATTGAGTGTAAGTTTTCAAACAAAATAATGGGATCTAAATATTTGATAGGTTTCCTCAAAATACTGTTAGTGAAATGAAACTCAAACAACAAAACAAGCAATAATATTTTAGTTAACATTACATTTGCACTCCATACGAAATAGTTAAATTTTTACTGTCAAACTCAGAGCAATGTAGAAGATGGTATAGCATACAATGAACTACAAATAAACAGTGAACACAATTTTATCGTTAGTCTGAATGATCTTGGCTTACAACGAATAATGAAGAATAAAAATGACCGCCTTGAATGCAGTTGGAGGCTGATATCTTCCAACATGATAATGCTCGATTATATACTCAGCAGTAAATTTATATGATTTCCTGACTGCTGTATTCACCGAGCTTGAACATTATTAAACATGTCTGGTACATAATAGGTCGAGGACTAGCATAGAGTCGTAGAACAGAGTCCACTAACGAACTCAAACGATTTCAAGCTATATAAACTCATGGAATTCGAGATTACAATTGACCTTTCAAAACTTGTTTCACACTCTTATATAGATTGTAGTGGTTATAATACGTGACTTGAGAAGCTTTTACCGAATATTGATCTAAAATTTTTTTTTTATAATCTGTAACACTTTTTTACTTGTATTGACAAGAATATTATGATGTATGTCATTTTTTTATACTTTTGTTGTCTATTTCCTTCTTTTTTTTTTTTAGTATTAATTTATGAATGAATGAGTTTTTCGAACTGATATTTTGAAAATTTTTTATAACAAAATTATATTATAACTTTTTTCCGATTGACTGGAATGTATGGAATTGAGTTAATTAATTAATTTAAATAAACCTAACAAAAATAAACGATTCATCAAGAATTGAGTAAATAAACTATTGAACAAAACACTTTAGACTATTTAAATCGACAAACAGATCCAATAATTATAAATATAACATTGCAATTTATAGAAGAACATCACTTAATTGTTTAAATTCTTATAAAGCATATTTAGAAAAAAAACGATATTATTTTATTTGAAAATGTTTTTTTTTGCTGTTTGAATTATTCATCCTGCAGATAATGCGGGATTAAATTTAAAGGTGTTTTGAAAAGTAAAAGAAAAAAATTTAGTCATTTGCAGAGAAATAAAAAAATCTAAAGATAAAAAAAGAACCCTCAAATTAGTAGAGGGATTCTTGAGTAAGATAGAAGCCCCGAGTGTCGTGTTAATTAACTCGACGATCTCGACATGTAAAAGTTTTTTTCGCCTACATTTTTCTTTTCTCTTCTCCTTTTTGGTGTAGATTTTTTTTTTTTTTGGTTTTTTTATAAGAAAGATCGTTAGATCTAGGAAACTGATAAAGACTCAAGATTATAGAATCGTAAAAGCTTTTACGTGATGTAGTATCTAAAATATCTATAGTATATACAAAATACTCAGTAAATCATTCTGGATTAGAATAGATTTGAACTATTAACTCATATGTTACTTAATTATCAATTGATTACTAACTTTATTGAATTCAATCAATGTCATATTTTATGTAATCAATAATTTTCTATTATTATTATTATTTAATTGTTTAATTTTCTGCTAAACATAATAATAATAATAATTAATTGTGATTTTTAAAAAGATATTTCTGTGTTTAAATTCTCATTCATCCCATTCAATCCTATATAAAATCCTAATGAGAAATAATAAGATGAATACGGAACAGAGTTTACTCTCCAATGAAAATAAATTATCATTTAATTTGTTTATGAAAAATAACGAGATACGCTATTTAATAATAAAATATTTTTTCAAACTCTTGATACAAAAAAATTACCTTCCCTGTTAAAAATAGAAGATTAAAAACTATTGAAAAAGATTTAAAACAATTCAGTTTTACTACTATATAGGTGCACGGAGAAGGTTGCGTAACAATTCACCCGACGACGAAATACCCGCGACAAAACACCCGCAAACCAAAATACCCGGGACAAAATACCTGACAACAAAACACCCTCAAACCAAAATACCGCGCCAAAATATCTATAAATAATATACTATCAGATAAATGCTAATGACAATTTTTATTATTAAATACGAATTTTGTGTGTGTGCAATTAAAAAAATGTACCCACACATAGAAAAGTGTTGAAAATAGCGTCGTTTTTTCACAAATTTTGTATGTGTGCAATTGAATCAATATACCCACACACAAAAAAGTATAGAAAATAGCGCCCTTTTTTCATAAATTTTGTGTGTGTGCTATTAAAATATTATACCCTCCTTATTTAGATACCTTTTATTTTCACGGAAAAAAAAAGATCTTTTTCCCCCTTTTTTTTTTAATTGATTTTCGGGATGAATTGTCTTGGTCCAAAAAATCGGGTGTTTTAGATTGCGGGTATTTTGGCATTGGGTATTTTGTCGCGGGTGATTTGTCTTCGGGTATTTAGACGTGCCACCCACGGAGAAAAAAATATAGTGAAGTTTACTAAAAAATAAGAGAATAATTACTAAATTTAGATAGTAATCTTGAAACGCTTTTGATTTTACTATGTTAGAATAGAAATAAATAAAATAAAATTTTTAATAGCTTTTAACATTTTATTATTATTATTATTATTATTATTATTATTATTATTATTATTATTATTATTATTATTATTATTATTATTATTATTATTATTATTATTATTATTATTATTATTATTATTATTATTATTATTATTATTATTATTATTATTATTATTATTATTATTATTATTATTATTATTATTATTATTATTATTATTATTATTATTATTCGAGCGGTCTGTTATGTCCCAAATATCGCAGAGCAGCTTAAAATACCTTTAAAACATAAGAGATCACATGATTTGACCCAAAAACAAAAAAATAATTTCTACCAAATTTTTGAGGGGGGCCGCCATGCCCAAGGGGGCCTTAGCACCCTGGTCTCCCCTATAAAACTTGAAATACAGTATAATTTATCTATAAAATTCTGATAATCTTTATTAAACATTTAATATATGAAAATTAATTTTGGGAGAGTTTGAGGCTATAGATATGAGTTTATATGATACTGTCAAAATAAATCAATACGTATGCATGTATAAACTTGCAAACAGAAATAGGAGAGGGAGGGGCAAAACGGGGTACTTAAGGAAATACCAAGTTTTCAAGGACTCAAATACACTAAATCTTTTTTTTTTAATGATGAATGAAGAACAATCAAATTTTGTATAATTATTAGATACAAAAGAAGGAAAACGAATCTAATAGTTTTTATCATAAAACAAAAGCCATCTATATTTTTCAACTAATAATTGATTTTTTAAAAAGTTTAACAAAATAAAATTTCAAATGACGCTCAATTATATTTACAAAAGTGATTTTAGAATGTTTAAAAACCATTTAAAATATTCATTTTTTTTTTATAAAATTTTTAAGGTACCCCGTTTTGTCTACCCCCTTTAGCCCTCTTCCTTCCCATACTAAAAATTAAATAAATATGAATATTACATAATTACCTCCAATCCCAATTTTCGGCAGTATTTGATCTTAAACTTTATAAATATTTATAACTATTTATAAATACTGACTTAGATGTAGTAAATTAGAATTATCTTAAAAAAAAAATTAATATTAATTAAAATTAATTAAAATTAAATAATAAAATAAACTAAAATTATCATTCTTATAAAGACTAATTAATATTATTTATAAGTAATGGGTTTCAGGAAATGTTACTATTTTTAAATATGAAAAAAATTTTTTTAGTACAAAAAAATAGATTTTTTATTAAAAAATTGAAACAATTGTCATAGAAAAATTATATACAAAATTGAAAAAAAAAAACTTATATAATAAAAATCAAATTAACGTTATAGTTTATCGTTATATGTTTATGCCTAATATACTTTTGTAATTCTCACTATTATTATTTATTAAAAAAAAAAAAGTAAAAAGATGTGTAAAACTGATACAAATAATGACAAAACATTAGCAAAAAATAATTACACATATGTCCTTATTTGACATTAATTAATGAGGTTTCTTAAATATGCACAAGAGTACATTAGTGAAAAAAATATATATAGAAAAATATTTACAAATTAGCACTATATGTGTGCACGTCCTTTCTTTACTGAATGGAACAAAGTCCAGACATCTCGTGGCTTTTCGAAACTGGCTGCATCACCCGCAACTGTCTCCGCTGAAGATCTGGCTTCACTTGCTTCGGAACCGTGATTAGTTCCACCTCTTTCTCGACGACGACTGGTTTAGGAACCGGAACAATCTTCCTGGGTACCATTTTCGTCTTTATATTGTCGTTAATGGTCGCCTTTGCCCGTTGAAAGTTCACTGGACGAAAGGTTAAATTTCCGTCCAGTTCACATGTCGGCAAAAAGGTGTTAGATGGAGTCACTTCGCTTGCTTCTTCAATTTTAGGTTTTTTGCATTGAGCATTATGGTCAATATCAAAAATATCGGCGCACCGTTTGGATCCAGATTGTGGACTTGTCAAAAAAAAACACTTTACATCACCCATGATAATTTTAAAAATCGAATAGACGTTACGATTAGAACGTTTGGAAATGTAAATTTTGGTTGTAGTCAGAGACAACTTGGTTCGATTTTGAAACTGATTGATGTTAAAATTTTAATGACCGATGTTTAAAAACATCGCCATACTTCAGGGAGCGGATTCCAGATCCAATGGGACATTTGCACCTAAACATCAGTAATTAGCTTTTTAGGGTAAGGATCAATGGATATTTTATGTCATCTATTACTTTCCCATTTAGACTTATTTTAATATTAATTCTAAGCATTTGTGCAAATAAGAAAAGGGATTATCCAGCGACATAATTATACCTGTATGTCTGCTGCGTTCTCTAGGAAAAAGCACATTATATTTAGGTACAGGTATAGAAGATTTAAGGTAATGACATTTTGAAACCATTAAATATTAAGTACGTTGTTTATATAATATTATCTATTGACCAAAATACATGATGCTTATACAAAGCACCCTTATAATAACGTAAGTACTTTATCTGTCTGGCGTCTATAGTGAAGGATTGGTAACTAAGTTAGGATTAAAACGTTTATGAATATTCATTTCGTGAAAGAATGATTTTACAATATTTTGTAAACCAGATGGGCTGATGAAATTCCATAAGTTTTTAATGAATTCTAAAAAATTTTAGTCAATAATTTTTTTTGTGCATGTTTAACATATGAGGCATTCCACGCCAAATCAACCACTTTTGAACCTGACCCCTTTAGATTAGGCTGAAAATTTTTACTCATTTTCTACCCCATCAAAAACGTTTCTCATAATTTTTTCGAATTTTTTCATCCAATCAAAAGAAAGATATGAATTTTTGAAAAAAATGGCTTTTTTTATTTTAAATAGCTATAACTTTTTCAAAATCCGACTGATTCGGACGTTTTTGTTTTTAAATGTACTTTTCAAAAAAAATTATTGCAACATATCTTCATTGTTTTTTTTAGATTTTTAGAAAAAATCAAAAATTTTTCGATGTTTACCATTTTTTATTTTTTATTTTTTTTTTATTATATTAAACTTTAACATTTCCTGCAAATCCTCAAATTTTTTTAGAGTGATGTTTCGATTAAAACTTTTTTTTTTTCAACTAGCCTTACTTCTCATAATACCATGCTAAAAATTTTTGAGTGCTCAGAAAACTTTTAAATTTAGAAAAAAAAAAATAAAAATTATAACTCTAAATAGTAATCAGCGAAAAAATTTGATTTTTTTTCAACAAATCAAGTTAAAAAATAAAAGGACGTTCTGAATAATTTATTTGTATTTTTTTCTGAAAACTGCGTTCAATAACGAAGAAAATAAAAAAAAAAGTTTCCGTTTAGTCCGTTTTTTGACAAATACTGGGAATTGAAAAAAAAATTATTTTAACCATAGAACAATGAGGGTAGAAGAATTTTTGTTTGAATTCCCAGCATTTATTAAAGAATGGACTAAACGAAAATTTTTCGAGCAAATGGAACTAGAAGAGTATCCTTCTTGATGAAATCTCGGCGAGATGCAATGTTTGGCCTAAGAACTAACTGGTGCCCAAAAAGACCTGGTCGCATAAGACATAAAGCCTTATAAAATTCGCATGAGATAAGCTGTAGCCTACGACTATGAGGTGTTAGCTATCCCAATTGATGTCGATGCCGCGAGATATGCTCATCTCTCTTAATTCTCAATACAAAGCGTACGCAGTTATTCTATGAAACCAACAAAGATCTCTCGAGGTCTACTTATCTGTTTATGAATTTTTCATATAAATCAAAAGCGTTTCAAGATTACTATCTAAATTTATTATTTATTCTCATATTTTTTTGTAAATTTTACTACATTTTTTTCTCCGTGTAAAAAAGCTTTAATCAATAAATTTTTCAAATTCATTTTAGTTTAGAAAAAAAATAATTTTTCTGTAGCAAATCTTTCTTCAAGTGGTCTATCATACCCCAAATATCGCAGATCAGCTCAAAATATCTTTAAAACATTAGAGATAACATGATTTGACCCAAAAACGAAAAAAAAAATTTTTACCAAATTTTTGAGGGGGGCCGCCATGCCCCAGGGGGCCTTAACACCCTGGTCTCCCCTCCATATAGACATGCACTCAGACATACACTCGGATAAATTAATAAATTCATCGATGCGTAAAACTTTTTTTTTTTTTTTTTTAATAAAAACTAAAATCTTTCAAAGCAAATTTTAATTAATGTTTGTGATATTATTAGAATCTCGGTAATTCTCATTACAGAGGATGTTCAATGTCACTGAGATTGTGAATAACGTCTTCTAAATTATATTGCGCTGCACATCAAATAACAATGCTTTGTCAAATTTTATCAACCCTTGTTATTCACATTGACTGCTCATGTGGACAACAATACGTATTTTATTAATCCCAACATGGAGTAGATGTCAAAGCACAGTTGTAAATGATAAAATAAATCTCCAAGAGCAATTATAGAAATTAAATTTTACCTGGAATAAATTGTTGTTTGAATCGTAATAAAAAAGCTTTTTAATTATCGTACTCTCAACAAAGAAAATAGATGAATATTAAGAAATACAAAAATATGTATAGAGAAATGATCATATTATTTAAGTTGTATAGATTGTTAGTTACTGATATTCTTGATTGAATTATACTTAAAGCAGCTTAAATTGTTTCCAAGCGAATAATTGCATTAGAGGTGGTTTTGTTACTCTCTCTTCAGTGCACCAAACCACTACCAGTATAAGTTTGTTATATAAGAATTGAAAAATTTTACACTTCTACTGATAAAAGCAAGTGCAACTTTACTGATAATCTTTAAACGTTCCATTAAATTTAAATTCTACATATTAAACTCTTTCCACAATGAAAGTAAAATAACTAATAAAATTATTATTATAATTATTATACTTATTACTTTTGTGATTAAAGGAATTACGGTTTTACTGATCTGTTTAATTAACAGAATATTTTTTAGAATCTATACTACGTATGAGTGATATAGTGTGCATACAAAATAATGAAATTTAGCATTATTAATCCACGTGTAATCACTCATATGTAGTATTGATTCTGAAAAATATTCTGTCAATTAAACAGATCAGTAAACCCGTAATTCCTTTAATCACAAATATAAAAAAGTCCAATTGTTAAGTAGATTCACTATCAAAATCATTATTATGAGTATCATAGCGGCTGAGGCAGCTGTTCGGCACGAGCGTGGCTCGGGCAATCACCGAAGTTAAGTAGCATCGAGCAGAATCACTACTTGGCTGGGTGACAGTTTAGCCACACGTTGGATTCGAACGAAGGTCTCTGATCGTTAGGCGCGGGATGAAGATCCAGTGATCGGTAAAATGGGAATTTTATCGACCACTGGAGCTTCACCCAAACCGAAACTGTACTGGACTAGGTTTTCTCTGTGGTTTTCCTAGCCACTGCACCTCCATAGCACTCCGAGGTTGCAGGGCATCACCGTAATAATGCAGTACAGTATAAGCACAAGTCGGGCCACAGCCGCACAATGAAAAGCAGGAAAAAAG
This sequence comes from Microplitis deprimator, assembly GCA_964016945.1. NCBI lineage: Eukaryota > Metazoa > Arthropoda > Insecta > Hymenoptera > Braconidae > Microplitis > Microplitis deprimator. Next base: position 15,867,211 of record OZ024708.1, on the reverse strand, counting down.
TAAAGCAGTTGCGATATAAAGGCAAAAAGTGTACAAGGCCATAATTGCGGCTATACACTAGAAAACAATTAAAATTATTATGATTATCATTAGTATTGTTTAACTCTGTTTAAGTGAATACAGTATGAAGTAATGCTAATTAAAATTATGATAATAAAATAATCAACCTTTAGTTTCAAACACTGTATTAAGCTTTACTACATGCCATGAAAGTTTGCATAGCTTTCACAATGAAAAGCTTTTGTATCATGATCGTATAAAAGTTACTATCTTACAATAATTTCGATTTTAGAAATTCCCTTATATAACGTGCATCACACGTAAATAATGATAAATAATTAAATAATAAAAATAGTTTATTTCAATTTATATATGCATATTACAGGACGTAATAGAAACAGGCTAATATTATTTATATTTTGTTGAGATAGAAGCTTTGAATATAAAATGATGTAACGGGGTAAATTTGAATTTACCGCGTACAATTTAAAATAAAATAAAAGTTAGTATGTGTACTGTCGATCACGTGACAATTCCAACCAGAGTTACCCCGGGTAGAACGCGACTAGTCGACCAGGAGTGAAAATTCAAATGCTCGAGCGTCAGCCCCCATTTAGAAGTAAGTAGGAGTTTCCAAAGTCCGAAGACGCCCGAAGTCATGCGGGGAGAAAGCAATTATAAACGGGGACCGGAACGTGAAATTTCATTAACCATCGGAACGACCAGACCGTCGGAACATACAAGTGTACAAGTGACGAGACATCATCACGGACGCCGGCTTTGAGACGCTTAAAATTATATCAGGTAATTAATTAATTGAGAGCTTGAGTTTTTATTGTGGAACCAAGCGATAAAATTATTTCAATTTTGTTAATAAATACCAGGCAGGTAGCCGGTATTTCCTTACATAGTTACTTATTGCGTCTGAATAACAGGTGAAGGAGAGAACGGATTGGAGAGTTGAAGGAGAAAGAAAGAGAGGAGAGTATTGAGAGAACGGGACCGAACGAGACTGAAAAATTTACCAGGACAATTATTAGGACGAGACCAGAACAAAGACACGACGAGGAAAGGATCTGGAGTATTTTATTGTAGAGGTATTTATAAAATTTATTCCAGGCAGTAAGCCAGAAAATTTTATTAAATACATAGTCGTACGTCTGGTAGCGTCGCGTTAGTTTTGTCCGTAAATTAAGTAGATAAAATTCAATAAACTAACGCGGAATTGACAATAAAATAATTAATTGATAAACTCCAGGCAGGTAGCCGGAAATATTCTAGAAGTTTCCAGGTGGAACGTGTAACCCACGCACCGGAAACTGTCGAATCTAGTCACGAATTGCTAGTAAGTAAAATTAATTAATTCTAATTAAATAATAAACAAATAATTATAAATAAAATTAATAGTGAATTGTCTCGGTAAAAGTTATAAAAACGTCCGCGGTCAAAATCACCAATAATAATAATTAAATGAGTAAAATTAAGTTAAGTAATAAACAATAATTAATTAAGGAAATTAGTGTATAAAATAAAAATAATTATTGTGATAAAAAGTACATAGAAAGGTGTAAATTGTAGCGGATGAATTTAGTATAACATTTTGGGAAAAAGTGATAGTGAAAACGGACACGGAATTGTGGAAAAATAATTTAGTAATAAAAGTGATAAAGGGGATAATAATTATTAAGGAAAATAAAGGTTGAATAATAAATTAATTAATAATTAATTAAACTCTCAAATTAATTAATTTATTTTGGCGGGAAAATTTAATCTTAAATAAGTGTGTGTAAAAATAAAGTCCAGGGGACTGAATGAGTGTGTGTGTGAAATAAATTAGGAAATTATTGTGATATTAATTAAGTCTCGCGAAAGTAAAGCGATTTTAAAAATTAGTAATGTAAGGTCTCGCGAAGGTAAAGCGATTTTAAATTATTAGTTAAGTAAAAAGTCCAAAGGTAATTGGCAAATTATTGTGGGTCTGAGTGTGTGTAGAATGCTAACGGTGGTTGGCTGATTTTGTAAGAAAATATTGCGGGTTAATAAATAAAGAAATATAAGGTTATTAAGGTTTATAAATGGTTTATATAAGGATAAAAGGTTATAAAAGGTTTATAAGAGATATATTAGGTTTATAAGGTCAATAAAAGTTTAAAAGGTCGATAAGGTTTATAAAGGTTTATAAAATATAAGGTTAAAGTTGTTAATTGAAATCATTATAATTATTTACAAATTATCCTTCCTCATCCTTCTCTTACAATTAAATAAATTACACCGACCCTGACGATTCAAGATCCGGCTCTGGGAGGCCGTTATCACTTCCAGTGGCGCCCTTAAAAAGGTAATTTAAGGACGACCAAAGTAACAGCATAGCCCTGTTATAATGAAGTCCAGCGCATGATAGTCTAGTAAACTCAGTTTAGTTTATTTCGAAACTTTTATTTGTTTAGAAATAAATTGTGGAACGAAATTTCCATTTATTGTATAAGTGGACAAGAATAGATATTTTCGATACATACAATTAAAACAACGGTTTCTCGTTGATAATGTAACATAACCTAAAAGACGAGTGTTGACAAACAAGCATGCCGAAAACCTTCGTTTTAATCATTCCTATGGAATAATATTTTTCCACCATACCTGCACCGAAAGTTTAAATTCCTAACCTTTTTAGAGAGAAGAAAGTCATTCTTTTTTTTGTTTTATGATGATAAAAATTAGCGCATGCACCATTATTCCCATAAACAGAGGCAAAAATTGAAATTTTAAGGTGCAGGTCTGGTGAAAAATTGTATACGCACCACGGAGGAAGGTACGACGTTCCAATTCACGTGCCTTCACCCTCGCCTTCAGCTCGGGTAGACAATTATACCCGAGGGTTGGATTGTCCTACTTTCCGCCCTTAGCATGTAATAGACTATTATAAAGACTGTATTTGAAGTTCATTGACAGACTTTTAATTAATTGGGGAAAAAAAATTATTATTTTATTGTTAATTATAAAACTTTACAAGGGAATATATAATGTGTTCGAGCGATGACCTATTTATATGTTTTGTTTTTTGATCCAATTCCACATTTTTTGATTTAGTTATGAATTACATTTAAATAAAAATTTAGTAACATCAATTCTTTAAAACAATAATCAATACAAAACAGTAATTTTATTTTAGTTTATTGTTGAGTTAAATGTGTGCGGGTATTAAATAAACAAGGTAATAAAAGTATACAGAGAAATGGTTTTTTCTATCTCTTTCTGTCTAGAATGAACGACGGTTACTCTGATTTGTATATAATTTATAGCAAATCACTTTTCAACAAAGTAAAATCATGCTACAAAATAAAACTGCTGATTTTTCATGCAGGTATCGTTTCATAGTTTCATCAATTATCGAGATAATGGCCTATTTTACTCACGCCAAACGATGTTCAAATATTAAACTTTAAACGCAGGAGTTATAAAAAAGAATTTGCTACCATTTTTAGAGAGAAACTAAGAAACGAACAAACTATTTTTGAATTTTGACAAATTAAAATTATTATAGGACCTTCTGAAATTAAAAAATAGAAAATAACAATTGAATTTGAATTATTTTTAACTTCAGACGAAAATTTATTTTTTTAGTACATTCCCGGGAAAAAAAAATTTAGATCTGTTCAGATCAAGCTAGATCTGATCAGATATGACGTTTTTCTTTGGGGAAAAATAGTCCAGATCTACCCTGATCAAATCTAATCAAGTCAGATCAACCTAGATCTAGTCAGATCAAAATAGATCAACATTGATTAAACGATCAATTTATGAAGTAAATATAAATAGATCCAATTGGATCTGTACGGATCAAACCAGATCTGAGCTGATGTAACTTTTTCTCGGGAAAAAAAGTTCAGATCTGCTCTGATCAGATTAGATCTGTATAGATTATAAAGAAATATTCCTTCACATTATATTATAATCATAAGATTAACTAGCTGAATTTTAACAAATTTGATCTGAGCAGATCTAAGAGTGTTTTTTATTTAGCTTGATCTGTTCAGATCCTAGCAGATCTATTCTGATCAGAGTAGATCTAATTTGATCTAAACAGATCTTGCCAAGATGCAGATCTGTTCAGATCTGAAACGTCAGATCTAATTTGATCTGAATAGATCTAAATGTTTTTTCCTGGGTTCTTATAAAGTTAGTTTTATAGAATTACATTAAATTTGAAACAAGTATTGTCTCAATTTTCGAAATTTTAAGTTACAGAGAAGTTTAAATTTGTTTACCATCTTAAGCTTGGAAGCTAAAGAACAATTTCAAAACAGTTTTCAAAAAATATTTTTTTTTTTTTTTTTTTACGTGGAATATCCTAGTTTCGGAAAATGTTTTAAATGACTCATGAAAATTACATCGACTAATTTTAACTCTTAGGAAAAGAGCGCTATAAAAATCATGTAGAAATAATATATAGTAAAAGCTATGAAGGGGAGACCGGGGTTCTAAGGCTCCCTGGGGCACGGCGGCCCCCCCTCAAAAATTTGGTAAAAATTTTTTTTTTCGTTTTTGGGTCAAATCATGTTATCTCTAATGTTCCCTAGTAGAAATAATCTAGACTTTAGTCGATTTCAAACCAGTAACTGACCAGCGATCCCAGCTAAAAACTACAAATCCCGCCACCTACAACTGAGGCGTACACATTGGTCACACTAATATGATTTCTCTACTAGTGTGTATGTGTGTGTTTATTTTTTTCTGTTTAACCTATACCTAAAATTGCTAAAATAAATATTGAAAAGCAGTGTGAATAAATCAAGATTTGTGCACGTTAACATGTAAATAATTTTATGATAAATAAGTAATATACACATTAAAAAATGGAATCAATGAAAAAATGAATACAATAAGTGAATTACGACTATGAACAATAAAAACAAATATTACAGATTGTTATTTAGACAAATTATTAAAAATTTTACGATCTGGAGTACTTCCCGAGTTACCGATATCAGCAAAAACTTTTTTAAACATATGCAGTGTATCTTTTGAAATTGAAAAAATGCCAGAAATTTTACAGGCTGTGGGAGTAACTTTAAGTACCCGGAAAAAAATGATCAAACCTGACCATGCCTGTTCATGTCTGAAGCGTTAAATACGCTCAGGCCTGATCATACCTGCCCATGTCTGTTCATGTCTGAAGCGTTAAATACGCTCAGGCCTGATCATGGCTGTTCATACCTTTCCATGCCTGTTTATGTCAGAAGCTTTAAATACGCTCAGGCCTGATCATACCTGTTCATACCGGTTCATGCCTGATCATGTCTGATCTAGCCTGATATATGGGATTAAATATAACTAACTTAGTCATAATTATATGTAGCTAACGTAGTGATAATTAAATATAACATATATAATTTCATATAACTATAAATCAATAATTAATAAATTAGATATAAAATTTTGTTGACTAAAAATCTATTATGTATAAGATATAAAATTTTGTTGACAAAGAATCTATCACGTATAAGATTTTTATTACGACAAGTTCATACGAAACCTATAGTCCTTCGGCTGAAAAAGAGAGCCCGTATACATTTTGTTGGCACCGGGTACACTCAACGGTTTCTTATGTATTTTGAGCCGAGGATCACGAAAATCGGGTCCATTTTGTTCAAAAGTGGTGCAAACAATTGTTAATAACAATTTAATTGTTTAAATCGGAATAACTCCCGAACGGCTAGTTTGTTGGGGCAGTGTAAATGAAACAAAATGTTCAGAATAAAAAAATACACAAAAAAGGTATTTTAGTGGTTTTTCGTATCTCAGATATTTTGCGAGATATGACCAAAAAACGAGCGACGCGCTCGGACCTCTCACTCTCGCACAAGCGGATGCCTATGCGCGAGCTCTCTCTCGCGCCAAATTGTGTCAGATGCTTGATAGGCCGAAATTTTTCTAAGTTTTTTACACTAAAAATGAGAGAAAAATAAAAAAAAAAATAAATAAAATGTCGATACTACCAATCGACTGCATTTTTCCTGAAACGAATTTCTGTCGTATCGTCCGGAGACGTTTTTTTTTTTTGTTAACAAATGTTATAAACAAATGGATTTTTCCGGAGTCCAGATGGGATTCAAAAAATCGATAAAATGTCGATACCACCAATCGACTGCATTTTTCCTGAAACGAATTTCTTTTTATCGATTTTTTGAATCCAGTCTGGACAAAAAAATTTCATTTGTTTATAACATTTGTTAACAAAAAAAAAAAAACGTCGCCAGACAATACGACAGAAATTCGTCAGATTCATCTCTCATGACTTAAATCCTTGCTCCAATATTTTTCCAACATTGCTGTCCACTTTTAAAAGTTTGAGAAAATTAAAAATATCTATTATTTACCACGTAATTATTTTTTACGTCAAATAACGACAATATCGACATCATTATCGGTGGGCCAATGAGAAAGTAGTAGAGTGGCGGGAAAAATAGCCTGGGTTACGAAATAAAATTTGTCATCACGAATTTTAATTTTGGTTTCAATGTTATTTGAAGGGAATCTCCCGTAATAATTATATATTATAAATTGAAATTGCTGATACCAAAGTCTTCGATTTTTTTTTGTCTAGAAATATATCATATTTGTACACATATTTTTATATACATCAACGTCCCAATTTATGTATAATTATAACTATTAATATTGAAATAGATTTGAATTTCCTGTTAGTTAGATTTCAATGCCAGTGTAGATATAATTCATTGTAAAAAGTCCACTTACATTGATAATATTTCATACTCACGTATTACGTCGATTTTAGTTAGTTAAAATCAAGAATGGAGGGAGAAAATCAATATCGCCATGATTGGTCCGTTTTCAGGAGTGGGGATAGAATTTACCTTGCTGGAAATGAGTTAAAATTTAGTGGGAGGGGCGGTCAAAATTCATCGGTCACATGGTCAGCAGCAGTTATTACGCTCAAAACGTTGCGCTGTACGCCTCGCAAGTTATATTCTTGAATTAGTTTCGAACGACTCGCTGAAACATCATGGACTGTAGATTCCAAAATTTGACTTACACGACTGTACGCACATTCGAATTGGAAAACTTTAGCCAACTCCTCTACACCAACGAGACTGGGACAGTTACTCCGTTATTTACGGAGTTCTCTTCAGGTGTCCGCGTTGACGACACCTGGAGATTCAAAGTGGAGGTCAGCCACGATGAAGAAGACGAACACTGGATCTCCTTGGGAATTCTTCCTGTAAAATCGGAGCATTCCGAAATCAGCTTCGAGGTCGAATGCTGTGCGGTAGATCGCGAAGGTAATTTACTGCGACTGACTGGAGAGACCAAACCTTTCCATGATTATGACAATTTTATATACCTCGGGGACTCCTTCAAACAACATGACTTCAACGACTTTTGTGGTCTACTGGTGGACGGAACTCTAATTTTACAGTTAGAGCTGACTGTTTTTCTAGGCGATGATTTAAAATAAATAGATACTCAAGTTTACGAACTATGGGTTGAAAATGGTCCTTTTCAGGGCCACCAAATTTTTAATTCGTAAACAATAATTCAAGTTTTATATACCTTAACTATTGTCCTTGTCCCAAAACTCCCAACATTAATTTTCATTTATTAAATGATTAATAATATTATCAGATTTTTAACATTAATTACACGGATAAAAAAATTAAAGAATTTTTATTAAATCTGAAAAAAAAATTACGATCCGAGAAAGTAATCTCACAAGTTAAAAAAAATCATAACTTTTATATAACTCAAAGTTAAATTACAACATATTATTTAGAATAATAATATCTGTTGATTATAAAAATTACTGCATTCAAGATAAAATTTAATAACGACGAAATGAAAACTAATAATGTACCAATAATTTTTACTACTGTACTTAGTAAATATTATTGAACGTGCTTTGTGAAAGATGCATTCTGACGAGTAATTTTTACAATCTCAAATAGTTATTTTATCTCCTGGAGTAGCAATTTGTTTTACCGACATTCTAGAATAATAATCAAGCGCGTCGGGAGACGCGTATACAGATACTACGACCTACTAACGAACAGGATACACACACATACATAGCTTGAATGTGGATTCACTTTTATGAGACGCACAAACACACAAACACGTATACACAAACGCGGAATAATTTATAATGAAAGCTTGAAAATAAAATTATTTGCCTGACGTTGGGATCGAACCCGGTCCTCACTGTTTCTTCACACCCTGACCAAGTACGTTGACAGCTCAGCCATAATGACGATTAGAAATTCTGAGTTTATAGCAACTATATGGGTAGGATACAACATCAATGGCATTATATACCCTGAACTGAAAATTACAATCTCAAATAGTAATTTTATCTCCCAGAGTAGTAATTTGTCTTACCGACATTCTAAAATGTACACTAATTACATAAAATTACATTGGAGATAACTATTTTTATAAGATTTTAAGTTTTCATTGTGAAACGCATTAGACTAACATTTATTATCGTGTCAGTTAAAATATTTAGTGTATCTAATAAATTTCGTTATGAATAAAAAAATTTGTTTGGGCTTGATAATAATTTTTATAAAGTTTAGTTTAATATTCAGTATTACTGTAGCAAATTTTAACATTTTAACTTCACAATAATTTCAATACAATGTTTAAATATTTATCACCTACGGGAAAAAATCCTGACTAATGTACTAATCATTAATAAATCTAATAATCATTTCTACTTCTTGTAAGATTGAACTATTTTTATTCGAATAAGTAAATATTGATTTTTTCCAAGTGAAAATTTAACAAAGCTTTAATGTGATTCTTACAATTAAATTGAATTTTCTACAAATAATAGTAATTTTTTATGTATAATTGTAATTTTTAATTTTAGATAAAAATTTTCAATATCTAATGATAATTAATATAAATTTAAAAATTATATTTTTGTTTACATAATTGTATTTTTTATTTAGCGGGACAAAATCATTTTTAGATTCAAATTAAGTAAAATGTTATGTCAGAAATGTACATAATTTATGTTTTTGTGCGTATTTGGCCCAAGCCGAAGCCTATAGACCGGGAACCCCAGACATCTTTTATTAAGGAGGATAGGTTTAATTTTTAAATTAATAATACGATATTTAAATTTTAATTTCTACTATATTGTCAACTCGTAAAACAGTTATTCATAATTAATAACAAAAGTATTAGGTGGCTAGCAGCCGACCCTAATTACACAATTGAAAAATTATATTTACTATTTGGATTTACATTATATATGTTCAAATTTTAATTTTATAATTATATAATTCGGACATTACTAAATTGAACATTTTTAAATTTATTTTATTCTTTAATTGTAAATGACACGTAATTGAATTTTAATTTTATAATTCATGTAAATGAACACTTTTAAATTTTTTGTAATATTTTGATTTTTAATTTACACGTGTTTTAATTTTAATTTTATAACTCGGACATTATTAAATTGGACATTTTTTAATTTATTTCATTCTTTAATTATAAATGACACCTGTTTGAATTTTAATTTTATAATTCATGTAACTGAACACTTTTAAATTTTATGTAATATTTTGATTTTTTTTTGTTATACCTGTTTTCCTGTGTAAATACTTGATGAGCTTCAAATTAATATACTAGTTTAATTTATACTACACTTTTCTTTTTCTTTTTCTTCATTGTAACAACTTGTTCGCACCTTGATGATTGCAGCTAGAAGAGAGCGAGACCTTTTTGTTTCTCAGGCCCAAAATTTTCTTATCTTGGTCGGCCCACGCATTATTCTCCCCACTAAGATTTTCCTTAATAGATATTTTGTTGCTCACGTGGTTCATTGTATGTTATAAAATTTATGAATTAAAAAAAAATTGTTTTGAAAATTATAAAAATTAATCGGACGTAACAAAAAATTACAATTTTAAAATAACAATTATCAAAGTCGTGAGAAATTTTTCAATTTTTTAAGTTATTATCTTTACGAAGGATTATACTTATTATGATAAATAAAAATTACGATCTAGATAGTAATAATTGAAATCAAAAATTAATTTTCTATAAATCATCGTAATTTTTTTTATGGATTGTAATTTTTCATTTCAGATAGCAAATTTTTAGTCATGGTTTTAATTACTATTTAATTTTCAGCGGCATTTTTCTCCGTGTACGATATTCATTATACTGTATTTTAAGTTGTATATATTAATTTTGGCTGACAGCATCATGAAAAAATACTGAATTTTTCGTTCTGGCTCTACATTTTGCGTAATAAGATACTCGAATTTTCGAGCTTTGGGTAGAAAATGGCCTTCTTCAGGGCTACCAGGTTTTTCATTCACGAAGAACAATCCAGATTATAATAAATTTTATATTTATAGTTTGCAATTAATTCATTGTTGGCAGTATTGTGAAGAACAAAAATATTTTTTCAATTTCATATTTTCCTACTACACTAATGGAACCTCTTAAGCAATTACTGTGCATGCGCATTTCTTTAACATTCGACCTATATTGGAAACTTATTGTGTCCACCGTTTTAATGTTAATCTAAATCCAAATAATTTTTGTTGCAAATGTCCGTATTCATACATTTTAATGAATAATATCTCCGTAGCCCCTTTCGAAGAAGGTGAATTAATGAAAGCGTATGAATTAGTTAAAGTTGTATTCGTGGAGTCTACAGTAGTGAGAATGAAAATACAAATTTGAAGAGTATTTTGAGTTGCTGAGCTAAAGTTATTTCAAGATTCTCTGAAAACAATTTTATTTATAACTCAATCGGAAAGTTTTTTTGTATATCTGGGCCCGGTTGTTGTTTTCTGCTTTAGTGAATATGTCGGAGTTGACGAGCCAATCACGTAGCGGTTGTACACTCAAGCGTGATTAGGCATCTGCCAGTAGAGGGCGTGCTAAGTCAACTGGTAGAGGAAGTTTTTATTTTGCTGCTTAAGATCATAGTGTTGAAAGATTGATTGCGAATGACCATTTTTTAGATAGGTAAAATTAAATTGAATCGAAAGGGCATTAGATAATTTTATATTTTAGCCGTCTGAAAAATTTTTTCGAACTGTGAATAAGATTAGACCATAGAATAGAAAAGATGGATAGAGTAATGAAAACTTATGAAATTCCATTAGCATCGAAAATTCGTTGGCACTGAAAAGGTCCACTAGGTTCGTTAAAGTTTGTTGCTTAGCGAATTAATCGTCTAAGGACTTTCTCTCTTAATACGACAAGACAGTTGTTTGTCCTAACGTATAATACTGACAGATTTGGAGTGGACAGCGAAGAGACACGATATCATAATCTCAATCAGTCGTTTCTATTCCACAACTACATATTTATATCGAGATTTAATTACAGAAACCATTGAACAATTCAGTTTCGTTCGTTTCGATAAAAATAATAACAATATTCTCTGCGTCGGTACTTGCGAGTCAATGAGAAAGCTAGAAGCAGTAGTGGGGATATTTCCATTGCTGTGGTTGGTGCGCTCTTACCGATAGAAAGTAATAACAACAAAAATCGTTACGTCGGTAACTGCGAACCAATCAGAAAGCAGTACGTTGAAATTTAGTGGTGGAGATGGTAAACATTAGAGGTTACTTAATGGTCACGCGGTCATAACGAGTCATTTCGATCCGAAAACTTACCCTGTACGTCACGTGAAATTATTCGAGCTTTCAACTCCACGCATCGCAATGGACTTCAGCTATCCAATAACTCACCTGCCAAACGCTACTGGCCACAGCTTCAAACTGACTGAAATCAGTAAGAAGCTGTACACGACAGAGTCAGGAGCTGTTGAGGTTAAGGAGTCATTCCTGCATCCGAGGCCTGACATCCAAGAAACGTGGAGTTTCCGTATGGAGCTTAGCCACGACCAAGAGGACAACTTTTGGCTTTCGTTGGGTATCCAACCATATAAATCGAAAGATCTCAAGACGAGATATACAGTCCAGTGCTTCGCCCTTGACTTGCTCGGTAACCTGATAACTCTCATCGAACAGTCTGCTCCTTTCAAGGCCTACAACAATTATATATACCTAGGTAGCTGCATCAGACGATATGACAAAAACGACTTCGTTGGCATATTGCACGAAGCCAGCGACGAAGTTTACATAATGGTAAAAGTGACCGTACTCCCTAATTAGATACTTAAGTCCAGAATTAAATTGAAAACGGCCCTTTTCAGGGCCCCCAAATTTTTTATACGTAAAAAACAATTCAAGTTTAATTACTTTAAACTTAAATCCTTACTTTAGTTCTCTTTCATTATTAATATTTAGTAATTAAGTGTTTAATAAAAAATATCATATTTTCAACATTTGTTACAATATAATTTACAATGTATATAAGTTGTATATGTATATGAATTTTCACTGACAGTATGATGTAAAAATACTGACTTTTTTTTTCAAGCTCACGATTTTTCAGAATTAGATACTTAAGTTTTCGAACTTTGGGTTGAAAACGGCCCTTTTTAGAGCCACCAAATTTTTCTTTTGTATAAAATAAATCAAGTTCTATATTTTTTAATAATACAATGTATAACTGATTATATCTGAGCAGATATAATAAGATCTGATTATGTTAAGTGTTCTATTTAGTTCAGATGTAGTTATATCTGATCAGATCTCACAAGATACACGCAGATCTGACCAGATATAAACAATTCTCTATAAAAATAAGACGTATATGTGATTATGTTTGAGCAGATATAATAAGATCTGAATATTTAAAACGTAATTAATTCAGATGTATTGTATTTATACCTGATCAGATTTTACGAGATATATGCAGATCTGTCTAGATATAATCATGTCTGACATTGTATCTAGCCCAGATCTAATTATATCTGATGTTACGTCGGATTTGTAACGAAAATAAATATATTTGGTCCTAGTCTTTCGACCAATAGACCGGGGACAAGAAACCTTAGTGAAGGAATGTGTAAATTAAAACATGAATTTAAATTATAATTAAATAAATAAATTGTTACAAATAAATTTCGATTAAAAACAGTTAAAATGAAAAGATTGAAGTCAAGGTTATATAATACAGAATTATTCGGAATTTAACTTGTTAACAAATACTAAGTAAATTTTAGATACGAATGACAATTATTTCTTTTACGCTATGTACTACAAAAATCTAATTATTTTAAACGTGCCATCAACTAGGTGGCTTATGTGAGTGATACTCCAGCCTACACTAGTTGAAATGACTGGTAGAGAATGTTTCTTAATGATAAAGTACAAAAATATTAATATATGAGACATTAAATTTCGTGGACTTACTACATATTAAATGGCGATAATTTTACATTGATATTTTATTGAAATATGCGTTGAACGAAGGTCTTCATCCTTTGGTGAATAATCATTGGCCTATTCCTTACTTCATATTTAAAATCGACTATGTGTACATCTTTCATTGTATCAGGTTTTTAAAAAAAAGGTGGCTAGCAGCCTACTCTTTGCTATATGAAAATGAGATCACTTGGATATAGCAAGAATAACGGGTATTAAGTTAATAGTTCGGGGCTCACGACACAACTGACTAATTTTGGGTCAGTTCGTGAGACTTTCGGAAAAATGGGTGGTTTTCCAAGTTTCTGTATTTGGGGGAGATTCTCTTCCCACGTTCTTCCACCTCTACCCAAAAGTTTTCCACTTCTTTTCAGAAAACCATTGTTTCGGGGCCGCACTATCCCTTCCACATTGATTTCCCGTTTCCCTCTCTTTCGGTTCTTCACAACTCACTGCTTTTTTTTGTTAATAATAAATGTAATAATAGTAATATTAATAATAATAATAATAATAAAAGTAATTGATATTACTATTTTCATAAATCTTAATAAATAATTCGATTTATTTTTCCTTAAATTATTGTTAAATGAAATTTTTTATTTCTATTTTGTTTAAGTTTTATTCTAATATTTTAATATTTTATTTGTCTTTAAATTCTGATATTTTAATGTTTTATTTTATTTAAATTAAATTCTCATATTTTAATATTTTATTTTATTTTATTTGAATCTTAATAATTTCTTTTAAATTTTAAATATTTTATTTAAATTCTAATATTTTAATGTTTTATTTTATTTAATTTAAATTATCATATTTTAATATTTTATTATTTTTAATTTGAATGTTGCTATTTTATTTTATTGTATTTTCGCTTTAGTATTTTACTCTTAACAATATTTAAAATTGTTAAATTTTATTATCTAACTAAAACCTTTTACTTTTTATTTATTTAAACATTCATTTGTCCAGACACCATAATTTACTTTTAAGTATTTTTCAATTTAGAAAACATATCAGAAATTCATTACAATGGTACTATTTACTTTAATTCTTATTTTACAGTGCAGTTGTGATAAGAAAGTGCGTCAACTGCCACTCTGACCATGGTGAGGATTAAAATTCCTTTTCACTTAATATAATATTCGATTATGAATTATGTGTTGAGACAAATTTTAAAAACTACAATAAAAGTAAAATAAAATGATAATAATATTAAAACTAAAAATTTACTCGGACGTAACACTGATTAGATCTGACCGGATATAAACGGTGGTTGGCCAGATACAATGAGTTCTGATCATGTCTAAATATTTGATCTGATCAGATATAAATAGATCTGCCTAGATATAATTTGACCTGATCAGATATAATTATATCTGGTCAGATCTTAATCATTTTCCCCGGGTAGAAATTATTAATGTTTTTCACGAAATAAATTTTATTGTAAGAGTAATAATTTTTTGTTATGTTAATAATTAAAAAAGAAAATTTTTAATGTGAATAAAAAATTTTTTGAGTAAATAATAACTAATAATATATATTTTTATATTCCGATTATATACATACTTTTTCACAATTATAATATATCTATTAGGGTGGCGCAAAAAAACCGACTATTTTTTTTTTTCGATCTCGCATGAAAATTTGTTGGCTTACGATGTTTTAAGAAGTCTCTCCAAAAATCAGGTTGATAAAAAATTTTCAAGAGGTCGCTCACGAATTTTGAAAATATCAAAAATGATTGAAATTCGGATTTTTCCTTTCTAAATTTTTTCTTTCTCGTAGCAGCAATAGTTTATATTTGCAAAATCATGACTATGGTGAAAATTTCAGCCCAAAATTTAAATATTTAAACGGCGCTCAAGAATTTTTAATATTAACTGATAATATGTAACTAATAGTTTAAATTAGTTGTTGTATTTTTTTATACCTCAATTATTGTCATTCCAGTAAAATATAACTTTTGCAGAACCAAAAATATATAGAACAGTCCTTAACAATAAAATTTGGTAAGTTTTGAATAAGCGAAAAAATCTACAAATTGAATTAAAAAATCAAAAAGTATGTAAAAAACTTATTATTTCTATTTCTGGGGTTAGATTTTCATTCATTGTCATGCAACTTGATGATGAAAAAATCGAGAAGCTTTATTGTTAATATTCAAGGGTAGCTCGAAAACGTCCAAAAGACAGCACTCGGAAACATTCAAAATTCTTGAGCGAGGTTTAAATATTTGAATTTTGGTTTAAATTTTCAGCGTAGTCATGATTTCACAAATATAAACTATTTCTGCCACGAGAAAAAAAAAATTTTGAGATCAAAAATCCGAATTTCAATCATTTTTGATATTTTAAAAATTCGTGAGCGACCTCTTAAAAATTTTTTATCGAGCTGATTTTTGGAGAGGTTTCTTAAAACATCGTAAACCAACAAATTTTTATGCGAGGTCGAAAAAAAAAAAGTCGGTTTTTTTGCGCCACCCTAATATATATATATATATATATATATATATATATATATATATATATATATATATATATATTAACACCAGTAATTGATTATATATGTATGTAATCAATTAAGGTGTAAAGAGTATTTCAATGTTTAATGCCCACAAAGATTTTTTTTTTGTATCTTTAAAAACAAATAACGTAATTAAGGATAAATTTTTTGTAAAGCCATTTGTATACATTTAAAACCTACTGGAGAATAAATAACATATATAAAAATGTTAAGTAGAAATTAAAAAGTATCTTGTCAGAGAAAATATTTATTTTGAAACCGGAGCAAGTAAATTCTACAGGCTTTTAGAGGGAGCCAATATAGAACAAACAAAAAAAAAATACTGAGAAGAAAGTTTAAGTCTATCATGTTTTTTGTCCTTTTGTTAAAAATACATTCCAGTAAATAATCGTTTC
>OZ024708.1:15811185-15850768 GCA_964016945.1 Microplitis deprimator | reverse complement strand
AATCCCTTTCTTGAGTAACTTCTTCTCCTCCGCCGGTGCGTATGCGTCTCTGCCGGTGGCCTTAAAATAGGCCTCAGAATAGTATCCGTACCGTGGGTCGTGGAATGGGATGCTTCCACTGAGTGGATGGATGGATGGAACGTCCACAGAAACCAACTGCCAACCCTCGCTGATGCCAGTCCAGAAGACCGGGTTTTCCTTCGGTGCCTCGTCTGAGGTCGAACAGGCTGAACTCTGGAGATTCGACTCCTCCGCGAGGACAAGTGATTGTAACTGGTCGATCAAACCGCCAGAACCTGAAGGCTCAACAACACATGAGCTCGACGGCTCAACAACACACGAGCTCGGAGGCTCAACCACACACGAGCTCGGAGGCTCAACAACACACGAGCTCGGAGGCTCAACAGCACATGATTTTGATGTCTCAATCGAATCGTTGGCGACCACTCGCGGTATTACTAGCGTTACCGGCTCGATAAGGACTTCCTCTGATCTTATTCTCGGTCGACCTTGTGTAAGGTCCGCGATAACGCCTTGAATTACGCGACCGAGCTGTACAGTACGTCCTGATCTCCTGCTTCGTCGGCCTCGAGGCGTAAAGGTTGTTATGATAGGTGGTGAAGGAGCCCGAACTGCTGATTAGCGCTCTGAGCAAAGGAAGGGTGGAACAGCTAGTAAGCGCTCGCCCCTTTAAGGTTCTTAGACAAAAGATTTATGTAAAGGTTAAATTTTAGGTTTTATTCCTTTAAACCGGCGGAGACAGAAGAATCAGTCAGTCAATTGTACAGAGTTTCGTGCTCTTAGAGATCTCGCGATCGACTGCCCTGATTCTTCAGCTCCTCGACTAAGTACATTCGTCAAAGTGTTAACGTTGCATCTCAGGTTTCCTATGAGAGAATCGTCGTGGCCCGGGTCTCATGCGTCGTCATCTGTTTAGACTATCCGCGAGCCACGGCGATTCTCTTATCGCAAGAGATTTCCGTTACATTGTTGGTGATGAATAAAAATGTTATCGCCAACAAAGTAACGATTTATTAATTTATTATTTATTTATGATTCTAAAAAGTGTCGAACCGTTTATTCGCCCACCGTGGCGAATAAATAATTCGAGACTTCAAAAAAAAAATTTTCTAAAATTTTTATGTAAATTTAATTAGAGCCAGAACGTAACATTAAATTTAATTGATTATTTATCAAGAACCCAGTTGAATTATCTTGCTTGACCACCATTATTAAAAATGACATTTATTATAAAAATTTATGACTTATTTTTTAATTTAATTAATTTTTGTAAGTAAAGTTATAAAATTGTGGTTGTTGATTGCAAATAATAACGAACTAAAAAATCTATAAATTGTTAGTTGTAAATAACTTTAATCGGAAAATTGAAATATTTATGAATTAAAACTTAGTTTACTTCAAAAATAAATAATTATTAATTACAGAAAACTATAATAACAAGTTATTTGAATAATTAATAATTAATTAGTAGATTCTTTCATTTAACAACAATCAATCATGGAACACTGATTCACCAACAGTAGCCCAACGTTGCGAACCGATAATCGGCCAGTCATAAGTAGCCGATAATCGGCCATTCATTGGCCAGCCATTGGCAGCGTTGTATGACTAGCGTTTCCTCTATGGAAAGACACATTCTGATATGGAACCAGTAATACCATAACATATACATTTAAAAATTAAATTAAAAACTCATTTCGATACGACTACGCTTTCTTATAAAAAATTAAACGGCTGCTGGTAATTAACCAGGTTTGGGCCATTACTAATTGCCAATGCTTGGCCGAGCGACAGCAGCCAGACATCGGCCAACCTACGGTATTTTTTCCACTAACGGCGACTTTATATGGGTTGGTGTGCGTTAATGCAAAAAATTAAAAATCAGTGACGTCATATAATCTGAACGTGACAAATTTAGATGTTATTTTAAATTAGCTTCAATAGCGCACACTAATTATGTTCAACTAATTTTTTTTTTATTTGCATATTTTCTTACAAAACTTTTTTTTTTAATTATGAGAAACTTACGTGAAGTTACATAGAGTTTTAATGATTTCAGCCGTTTTTGTAAAAATATTATTTTTAATGCAATATGTGATCAATTGAACGTGTATTTGGCGCAATTTTGGTACTAAAAATCTGTTTTTGGTGAGAGTAATGGTTCAAGAGATATCCTTGTCGAAAGTTCCAATAAACTAAAAAATCACAAACTGATTAATTCTAATAATTTTTCAGTGTTAAAGGCTGAAAAATTGCGTCGAATCGCGCCTCAACCATCCACATCGGTTCATTAATTCGTAGAATACCGGCGATGAAAAATTAAAAAAATAACAATTTACTTAATTTTTCTCGGATAACGCATATTGTAATTCTTCATATGTTCCAAAACTCATTCCGGCCGTTTGGCTTCGTAGTATTTGATGATCGCTAGATAAATTATTGCAATCGGTTCGTTAATTTATAGTATATTGTGTGACAAGAGATGAAACAAGACGATTTCAAATTAGGGTGAAGTTGGCTGCCCGAGCCGTAAGCGAGGGCTGACATCACCCGTAATCTGAAATTGTGTTTCATCCTGAGTCACACACCATATTTTTCATGATTACCTGCATCGGAATTTCAAGATTCGGTGTTAGCAGTCAGTAAAAAACAAGTTAATTTCAAGCCGATGATGCAGAGAACTAAATATGACGTAATATTATTTTCACTCATTTTTTAGTGATTTCATTTCGTTAATCAAAACTGTCACTTAATAAATGAAATGAGTAAACTGAAATGACAAGCAAACAAATGAGAGCAATACCCTGGTTAGAAATACTGATTGAAAAGAATTTAGAAGCGGTCACTCCATGCAAACTGT
Organism: Microplitis deprimator; assembly: GCA_964016945.1. Lineage (NCBI taxonomy): Eukaryota > Metazoa > Arthropoda > Insecta > Hymenoptera > Braconidae > Microplitis > Microplitis deprimator. The sequence continues at coordinate 15,847,887 of OZ024708.1, read as the reverse complement.
ATATCTATATATACCAACAAAAGAATTAAAATTATTGAAAAGAATTCGAATTTCATCATTCTTAATTCTTTTCAATCAATATTTTTAAACGGGGTAAAGCTGCAAGTAAACATTAAATATAACTAATACCGGGCAGCAACAATTGTGTTTCTTCCCAAGGGAAGAAACACGCATGTTTCTGCCCGCTGTATGAAGGTATTTGTGAATTACAAATTCGCTAGCAGTTGTTTGCAGCATCAGCTTGAAAATAACTTGTTTGGGCTGGCTTTAGAGACTCTGAAACTTTAAGTTTCGATTTTGGTATCATGAATAATGAAATCAAAAATTTTGAAAAGTCACTACCTCTCATATTTTTTCCGGATGTTTCATAAATTAACTCGCTGGTTTAATTCGAAGTTCATTTAACTCTTCATTTTGATAATTTCTATGAATTTCTGTCCCAAAGCATTGAATTTATCAAGCAGAATCAGGAGCAAAACTTGAAAACACGATCCTTATTGATTATTATCAATTTCTCGAATTCTTGGAAATGAATACAAAACGTCACTTTGTTCGAGCTCGAACGGTTCGAAAATACCAATGTATTTAAAGGTATTGTTGAGCTCAAAGAGCTCGAACGCGTATCGACTATAATGTTTTCGAGCTCCTTGAGCGCGAAATCAGCGGTGTTTTAGGGCTGGCCCGGAGGGACGCCCGTTTTTCAGTTTTTTTTAACAATTCATGCTAATTAGTTTTCAATTAATGAATTTAATTTTAACCATCAGTTTTATTAATTAATTATTTATGTATTTTTATTGTTGCTTTCATTAATTTTAAGAGTAATTCTTTTTTATAAGGAATTTAAAGCAAACAGTAAATAAAACAAAAATAATAATAATAAATATCTTCAATTTGAGTCGGGAGAAAATAAAACCGTCTTTTCTCTAATACAAGTGCTGACCATAATTCTTCTCTACAGTATAGTTCTTGAGACATATATATATATATATATATATATACATTTTTCTGAAGATGTAACAGTGAAAAAGTTTTATTGCACCTTAAACGACGACGACAGTAGTTTAGTTTGAAAATCATCAGCCATAGCAGCTCTCGAGTGCAATAATTCTAATCTTTAACCTTCACTTGAAGTTGAAAAATATATATGTACTTTAAATAAAGACATTGAAAGAGTACTAACGAGAAATTTAAATGAATAAATTAATCTTGCAGAATTTATTTTAATAGCTTTTACAATCAGTTAATTTATCAATACAGATATAACTTTGATAAAGGAGTATGATGTAGTACATTTATTGGCATTTTGCCATAAAAAATTTTCAACAAACGATAATAAATAATGTGTAAAGCGACTTGATTGTTGAATAATACATACTATTTTTTATTTTTGTCAATTGTTATTTATTTTTTTTCAGGGTCAAGAATTTTGATAAACGATAATAAAAAAAAATTTTCCATTATCCTCATTATTCACGATGTGCCGTATAAAATTTACGGTCGCGCCCTCCTAAATTCTACGGCTATTCAGTGTTTTTAAATCTGACAAAAGAAAATAAATGATGAGATTTAAAACCAACGATGCTTGCAAAATTTCAATAGTATTTCGTTTTGTATTTTATTTTATTATATTATTTAATAATTTTATTTTATAAATATTTATTTTTTGTATAAAATAATTTTGCATGAAAAATCAACTTTTCAAATTTTTTCTAGTGATAAAATGTCAGCTTTAAAAATTAATCAACAAAACTAGATTGGTGTCATCTAAAATTGTCCAATTAATATCCATCTATTTGTTATCAATTAATATTTCATTCTATACTATGAAGAGAAAATTTATGGTAGGATTCTATAATGAATTATGAGAACTGTTTCCATAATTATGAAAATTGTCTCAACACTGATTTTTATTTCATAAAGTTTAATAAGTTTAAATATCTTTTAAAAGATTTCCAATAAACTATAAGTTAAATTTTACCTCTGAAATTATTTCTTCTTAAATAAAAAAATCAAAGTTCTTAAAACTCACGTTTTTTAACGATACTTACCGTATTTTAAGTTTCAAGATGACATCAATTATATAAAAATATAAAATCATAAATCATTACCTTACAGTTTTTAAGTCTTGTTAAAAAAAACAATTATTAAGTATAACACATAATTAATGGTTTACATCAACATCACAAGAGTGACTTTTACGTTTATTGTTTTACAAAAATTATAACTGTAAAAAATACGGTGTTAATTCTCCAGCCAGTGTTACAATATTGTACATGCGTAATAAATTATCGTGAAAAATGAATCATACATGGCCTATATGGTTCATATATGAAGCATATATGGTCATACATGGAGCATATATGGCCATATATAGACATACAGATTTTTGATATAAAAAATTTGAGCTGACTATTACAATTACTTATAAACAGGATGTTGTAGCGTAAAAAAAATTGAAAATTTTTTTGATATCACTAAAAGCATATTGATGATTATATTTTGCTTTTTCGAAGGTGATTACATTCTTTCAATCTTACGTAGCACAACTAAACTTCGTTGTAACTGTCGGTTGCATAGCCTAGTCGTCAAAGCGTCGGTCTCTCGTACGGAAGGTCCCGGGTTCGAATCCTACTGAAGCGGGTGCGGTCATTAGCAAGTCTAGCGTTTTTTCTCTAAATTAAAAATTTCCAATTCGATTAGCAATTCAAGTATTCGCATATCTGATAATCTCTGCGTCGCCAAAATAATTAAAAAAAAAAAATTTTTTTTTGAAATTAGTTAAAATTTCTATACATAGTCATATCAAGTCATATATGGCCGTATCAAGTTATGTATAGGTCATACATGGCCATACCTGGCCAATTTTCATACATGGCCATGTATGATTCATTTTTCACGGGTTATAATAAAATTAATAATTTAGTTTAATATATAAATAAAAGTTTCAATAGATAAAATTATTCAGGTAACAGACTAACCGAAATAGAACTGATTACTGGACTCAATGACTAGATATAACAAACTTATCGGTTAATTCTTTCAAGAGAAACCGTTGTCGAAAGAATTAAAAAAAAAATTTTTTTGTAGTATTTTGGAAATTTCTCAAAAACGACTCGATAAATCAATTTCAAAATCTGATCAGTTGTAGAACTCAATAAAACGCGTTGATTGCCACTTTAACCGTGTCAATCGGTTAACTCGTTCAAAGGAAACAGTTGCCGAAAGAATTAAAAAAAAAAATTTTTTGTAGTTTTTTTAAAATATCTCATAAACGACTACATAAATTTATCCCAAAATCTCATTAACTTTAGAACTCAAAAAAAAGCGTCGATTGCCACCCCAAACGTTTCAATCGGTTAATTCGTTCGAAAGATACCACTGTCAACAGAATCGCAAAAAATTTATTTTTCTAATAAAATCTAATTTTTTGGAACTAATCAATAATGGTTTTTTTTTTTTTTTTTTTTTTTTTTTTTCGTTAATATTAGTGATTAAAAAACTGCAGTGAATGATACTTTTAACGTCAAAATCGATTAAACGTTTCGATAGATATTAGTAATTAAACATACGAAACTTTACAATTTCCATCAATTATTCTGAATAACTCATAATATTATTTATCTACTTTTTTCAAAAAGTTGTTCCTATATAAAAGTTCAGAAAACTGCGAAAAATACCATTTTTTAACTTCCCGCTAGAAAAATCGAAGATTTTCAAAAATTTCGGGAAGTTATTGTTTTCACCCCGATTTGCGAAAATCGAAATTCCAACAGATGTCGACGTTTTGAGGTTCTAGGAAACTATTCTGACTAAATTCAAGATGATTTCCGAGTGTATGTATGTATGTATGTATGTACGTACGTACGTATGTAAATATTCTGTAACTTTTGAACGGATAAACCGATTTTGATCGTCCAGGAGTCATTCGACGCGGCTTGTTAATTACTATAAGAACTGAAAATTTGAGCTTAATCGGTAGGGTACGTTCGGAAATATTTAAAAAAAAAAATTTTTTCGAAAATGTTTTTTTTGAATAACTTTTAATTCGCTCGATGGATTGATTCCAAAATCTAATCAGCTCTAAAACTTTATAAGCCACGTCGAATGCCACCTTAGCCATCAAAATCGGTTCATTCGTTCAAGAGAAATCGTGAACGAAAGAATTGAAAAAAAATTTTTTTTTTAGTTTCTTCGAAATTTCTCAAAAACGACTCATTAAATCAATTTTAAAATTTGATCAGCTCTAGAACTCAATAAAACGCGTCAATTGCCACCTCAACCGTTGCAATTGGTGAATTTGTTCGAGAGATATCGTTGGAGAAAAAATGGTGAAAAACGTTATTTTTCAAAAACAAAGGCACTTAAGAGTAATTTCGAGCTCGAAGAGCCCGAAAATGTATTCTCGACAATGTTTTCGAGCTCAAGGAGCTCGAAAACTGCAGGAAGTTTTTAGGCTGGCCCGCAGGGTCAACTGACAGACCGATTTTTTTTTCCGTGTTTTTGATTGCTTATCAAATTAAATATTTAGAGAAAACATCGTAACTATTTTTATTATAACTCTGATGTTTTTCATAAGGTAATAGCTGATTTTAAAATGATAAATTAATCATTGATACACGGAAAAAACTAGATAGTACTGGTTACTGTTCTGCGCAGTAATCAACGAACAATATAGGTAAAAATACATTTTAACATGACTGATTCATGTTAGAACAGGAGTGAGTCATAGCTTAACACGAACTATTACTTTTTAAACGGTAACCAGTGCTGTCCTACACAGTACATGAAACATGACTGCTTACTGTCAAAGTAGTTGTCATTAATATCCAAAATAGTACTCAGTCCTGTTCTGACATGAACGCTTACTACATTCATATGTCTCTTTACTATTCTTGACAGTAGAGGTTTATTTTAACTTTTCTCTAAAGTAGAATAGTTTTCTGTCAGTAAGCTTCAATAATTATGATAAAAAATAATTTGTTATAATAAAAAGTTACAAATAAATAATAGTGATTTTATCATTACATGCGTAGAAAGTTGATAGCGATTTTAGTACTTGTACGAAATGGAAATATTCAACTATTGAAGACTTAAATTACTGTTCAGTTACTCACATAACTATCAATAAAAGCGGAGGTCGGTATATTTTAAAACGATGGATTTAGATTTTTACCTATATTGTTCGTTGATTACTGCGCAGAACAGTAACCAGTACTATCCAGTTTTTTCCGTGTAATTTTATTATATTTTTCTTGCTGATTTCGTTTGTAAATGACGAATCATAAAAATTTTTTTCCCATATTTTAAACAATAACATTAACATGCCATTGTGGACAAATATTCTTTTGATTTTTTCATAAATTGGTAAGTCTGTAGTATCATTAATTTTTGAAACAGGCAAAATTGTTTTTTTTTTTTTATTTGAAATACTATTCGACTTCTGATACTTTAAAAATATAACTACTTTTTTTAAAAACCGCTTAACACCGGTACAAATTTGATAACTCTACTTGTGTTATTTTAACACCGTTTTTGGGGTTAAATTTAACACTGATAATCTTAACATGGGGTTAGTGTGGACTTGAACCAGTTTTGTTTACGTGTACAACTATAAAAATCTAAATGAATTTAATTTTATCACGATATTTTTTCATAAATACACTGTCAAAAAATTTGGTGTAAACATGGCCTCTGAAAAAATGTAAATGTAAATTATCCATCCATGTCATTTTATTATGGTGTAATCTACCATTTTTACACCATTCGTCTTGTTACTTGTTATACACTGTAAAAAAATCACCGGAGTAAGTCCAAGCGGTGTAGGTGTTAAAGTTTGCGGTGTTAAATTTCAACACCGAAAGCGATGTTAAAATAACGCCGTGTGTGTGTGTGTGTTGTGATAGGGCGCCTTAAGGTGGTTGAATCGACTGATTGTTCGGGTAATTGAGTGTCTACAATCTAGTACTATAGATATACTCAATTGGGTATAGTCAGAAATGTATGTCCAGGGGAGACCAGGGCAAGGAGGCCTCCCTAAGTCGGTTATTACTTTTTGTGGCTTTCAACCATCAGATCACTTTACTTTTGTTCTATTTTGAACAAATTTGAAGACATTTTGTCGAAACTGAAAAAAAAAAAAGTGTGTGTGTCAGCTCCGACGCACGATTGGAGTTTACTCCTTCAGATCGACTGTCTAAATAGGCAAAAAATAGGCTTACTAGTCTAAGAAAGAGATAAATACGATATCAAATGGTAAATAAATGAATCAATGAAAATACCTAAATAATGTATTTTTATTCTATTTTAGAAATTAAAAAAAAATTATTTAACATACATTATTTAAATTTTCAATTTGTTTGTTACTTTAAAAATTAATAATTAATGAAATAAAAATATTTTATAAACTTTCGTAACGTCATCTTGTTGAGTTTGCTTATAAAAAGGGCTCCAAGAAAAAAAAAATTTATAAATTAATTATTTAAACTTTTATATCGCCTTTTATGACAACACAAACCCGTAAAAAAAAATGTTGATTAAGAATTGAATAGCTTTTTGAAAAATGGTGTTACAACTTTTATTACCGCGGAATCATATTCTTTGAAGTGTCTAGATGACACCAGAATTTTTTCAAATTTTTTAATTAATATTAAATTGCATAAAAAAATTATTTAACATTCAGGGAGTCGAGAACTTTTTTACTAAAATTTTCTGATCTTTCAGAAACTTTTTTAATATTTGAGCTATCACTTATACTTTTTAAGATTTTGCCAAAAAGCTGGATGGCCAATTTTTTTAACGGTTGTTTGTTAATAACAATTGTAATTTTCTTTTCCAGAAAAAATCCTTAAAACGTTTGAGCCATCAACCATATCTTTAGGAGACCCGTAAATATTTTTCGCAAGAAATCAACTTCTCGACTAGATTAAAATAGAATAAAAATACATTATTTAGGTTTTTTCATTGATTCGTTTATTTACCATTTGATATGGTATTAATCTTTTTCTTAGACTAGTCAGCCTATTTTGTGCCTATTTAAACAGTCGATCTGAAGGAGTAAACTCCGCTCGTGCGTCGGAGCTGACACACTCCTTTTTTATTTTTTTTTTTTTTTTTGATAAAAACATGAAAAAATCATTTTTTCAAAATTTTCGTCTTGTCCGTTTTGCCCCAGGTGTCATGTGTAGGGCTAAAAATGCGCCAATATATCGGATTAATAGTAATTAGACGAAAAAAAAAAAATTTTATTTATCAAAATTTCACGGGGGCCTCCTTGCCCCGGTCTTCCTCAATTTTTCCCGCAAAAATAAAAAAAATTTTTTTTTCTAACGGTAACTGAAAATTTTTTCTATTTACTTTGAATATCATTAGAAAAAGAAAAAATTAGCGTATTTGAGTCCTCAAAAACTTCATATTTCCTGAAGTACCCCGTTTTGCCCCGTTTTGCCCCTTACCGCCCCTATAACACCAGAGATTTTTTTTTTTATGTAAATTTTTATTTTTTTTCAAATTTCGAAATTTTATCATACGGACAAAAACAATTGGCGCAAGAAACTAGTTTCTTATCCTATTAATTCCACAAAAAATCTTTTTTTGAAAATTTCAATTTTTTTTTGGTCTTGATTTTTTCAAAATTTGGATTTTTTTCATGTGAAAATAGTTTTAACTAAATAGAAATTGATTTTTATCTAAAAACTCCGTATGTGCATGAAACCAGTTTCTTATCCTGTTGCTACAACAGGAATAGTCCTGTTGATACAACAGGAAAAGTCCTGTTGCTACAACAGGAAATGTCCTGTTGCTACAACAGGAAAAGTCCTGTTGCTTCCACAGGAAAATCCTGTTTCATTAAAAGGACAGTATCCTGTTGCAACGACAGGTCGGCGTCATGTTGCAGCACCTATTTTTTTTTTCCGTATAATTTAAACATTGTAATATTTTTATGACTATTTTTATTAACGCAAAATTATCAGAGATTACACATTCACACTTTTACACGTTTGACGGTGTAAGAATTTTAATTTACACCGGCGAAATTGAACATGATATTTGATGTAATTTTCACACCAAAATTTTTACACCGAGTCATTTACACCACACCGAGCCCAAAAATTTTTTACAGTGTATAATACTATAGTATTAACGTTATAACGTGTTGATTAATTTTGTCGCAATTCATAATATGATTTATGCGATACAACTATTTTAATTTCGTTATTTATATAAATGTTAAAATTGAAAAGTGTCCAACAAGCTAATCAGTGACATTGGCACATATTTCTTAACCATCTTTCACTAATTTAACCTTGGTTCAAACCAGATAAAATAAAAAAAAATCACTGAAAATTACATTCAGTCTCGGTCAATTGTCAGCAAGTATGTCCGGGATGATGAGATTGTTTCTCACCACCAGCGGCAACAATCGGTCAAGTTGAATCCTCGTCCTTGTCAACAATTCGTTTGTGCAGTAGGTCAAGGTTGTTATAAAACAGACACAAGGGTCTCTATAATTTTGCTTGTTTATTTTTTATGACCAATTAGGAAGATGCCTTATTTTTTACTCACCCCGAGGTCAAAAAATTATCATTACCATTTTTCGTATTTAACTTTTAAAAAATATTTTGTTTTATCCATTTAAAATTATATTTTTTCTTATCATGTTATCAAATACTTAATAATGAAAAATATTTATTACAATTTAAAGAAAAATACTTATTGCTAATATGCCGAGGTAAAATTATAATAAATATTTTTAATGCGTAATAAAATAATCAAAAAAATAAAAGTTACAGAAATTTATTTATTGAATTATAAAATATTATAATATAGTAACAAATTAAGTAAATAATTGATATGTAATTGTTAAAGTAAAAAAATTAGAGGACGAAAGATAAAATATAATGATCAGGAAATATAATTGAATGATATGATGATTTGGATAAGATAAGGTCAGGGCTTATTAATATAATAAAGATAGTTTGAATATTTGTTTGACGTTATAAGAGCCGTCAATAAGTAGAAGAGTATAATTTCATAAACTCATATGGCATTTGAAGTCTCATTTAGAGTGAAGATGAGTATGAGTAGATGGGGAGGTAATTTCACACGAGCCATATACGCTGAGAGAACAATTTTTATTATCATTATTAGACATATTATCATTATTAGACATTACTTGACTCGGGAGTTGGGACTTTCTACCCGACCACTTTATAAGTCTCGTTATAAAAGCATCTGTTAGGATATAATACTGTTCAGTTTGTCTTTGACTTTTATAAGAATAAGTATTCGATTTTTTTTTTTTTATCATTATTTTTCGGATATTGCTGTGAACTTTAGTGACAGACAAACGATAAGCTGATTGATATTTGTGATAATATTATACATTTATGTAATAAAACTTTCTGATTATTCATTTTTACAGGCTACTTTAATTATATGAATTTTAAAGTGTCAAAGTGTTATTAATTATTACTAGTCATTATAATATTTTTAATGGCGCTCAGAAAAATTATAAATAAAATAATAAATATTTTTAAATAAATAGTAATAAGAAATACTTGGAAATTTTTTAACAAAATAAAATTTATGATTAAAATTATTTTATTTTTATTGTAAACATGGAAACAAACTGGTGAGAAAATTTCTTAAAATTATAATTCATGACTGAAAAATTTTAATTAACAAAACTTTTTTCTTAAAACTAATGAAAATCATAGTTAACCTATAGAACTTTCTGCTCAATGTCTTTTTACGTTTCGAATTTTAAACAAAATTAAAAAATAAAATTCATATAAATTTCTGAATTAATTTTAACTTCTAGTTTAAAATTTTTCTACATTAGTAAATTATTTTTTTTTTTTACTTATAATTCCTCATTTTTTTCTTTACATTTTCAACTTAAAATCACGTAAATAAGTAGTTTAACTAAAAATCGAGTTACGGTAACGAGATAAACGATGATAATTACTGTAATTTCATTTCGATTACATATTCATAGTTAAGACAATGATGCATGTATAAATTTTTAAACGAAAACAGAAAAAAAATCAAAAATATAATCGATTATAAAATGTCGGATAAATAAAAATAAATAAATTTGGTAAACCATTTAATTAATTAAAATTAACTTTTAATATAAAATTTATTTATATATATCTCTTTCTTTATCGTAAATTTAAATATTTAAGCTCATTAGCATATCAGTTTACATCGAATACTTTAAATATTTAAAATCATTGCGCGTGAATATAAACATATAATTCATTGTTTAAATAATTAACTTCAGCCGTCAATTGTGATGAATAATAAATATAATTATAATTGACAATGAATAGAATGTATATAAGTAAATAATAAAGTTATTGTTTTATAAAACTTTTAGTGATAAAAGCAAACCATTACTGAGTTACCATAAAGTTAATATTCTGTCGCAAAATTTTGACACATTGAAAGAAAATGAGAAATGCATTCAGTCGAATAACAATGAGGAGCTAAATAATAATGATAAGGTTGTATATGATGAAGAGGAAGATGATGTTCCAGTTCAATACACATCCAATTGTCGAGGTGTATTCGCTCAGGTGAGTTGATTATTTCGAAACATGCATGTCGATATATACATATATGTATGTGTATATAATGCAAACCATTCAAGTTCATTCATACACAATTCATATAATGGTATATATATATGCAACACTAATAATAGTTTCATCAATCCAGTGACCTTACTTCCATTGTTCCAGTCTAATACATATATCTTTTCACACTAATGATCTTTTGTTAAAAAAAAAAAAAACATCTTTAAATATTTTTTATAACTCTGTACGCGTACTTTTCTTATAGAAAAATTATAATAAAAAGTTAAAAAAGTTAAATAAAATTACTTAACTCATCATTCAATATGAGTACATTTCTTTAAAAAAAAAACTTTTAAAAGTAACTCACTAAACTTTTAAAATTACTTAACTCAATTATCTCAAGTATTGTAAAAACTATATCAAGTATAATAGAATGCTATTAATTGATTTTTGTTTTTCTTTTTTTTTGTTTTGTATTTTTTAGTGTATGGTTGCCGGTGCTGTACTATTTTTAACCGCAGGTGTAGGCATGCCTATAGGATACAGTGGAGTTTTATTACCACAACTTTACGAAATTAATAGTACGCTTCATATAGATCCAGATATAGGCTCATGGATAGGTAAGAAATAATTTATTGTTTCATTCAACATTCAATTACTGCAGTTTTTTATAAACGTGTAATAATTTTTTGCGAAAATAAGTTTTATATTAATATATATTTTTCAAAGAGACACTTCACTTAGGGGATTTAAGAAAAAAATTTTTTTAATTAAAATTAACCTTTTGATTGAATAATGAATTTTTAATGATATAGTTTATATGAAAAGTAAGTAAATAAAAGTAAGACTTTTTGAAAATTGAAAATTTTCAAAAACAGGGAACTTATTGGTTTCGGTCGGATTTTCGAAAATCGAGTTTTCATCAGATCTTGACGCCTTAAGGCCCTTGGAAGCTATTCTGACTATTTCCGGATGGACGTCTAGCCGTGTGTGTTTATGTAAACTTTTTTTGTCTGACGTTATCTTTGGAACAAATCAATCGATTTGAGCAATCAAATAGTTTACAAGTTATACGAAAAATAAAAATTAAAAAATTTTTTTATTAAGTTTTTGTTGCATAACTCGTTAATCACTCAACTGATTTGTTTCTAAGTTTGATAAAATCTAAGTCTCAACGAGCTCTTTCGATTGTATTAGAGCACGTGCAAATCGGTCGATTAGTTCCAAAGATATCGTTGGACAAAAATTATTTTTTTCAACGAAATCTATATTATTATTTGATCAAACCGTTTTTTGATCTCGAAGAGCTCAAAAGTTCATCAATAATAACGTTTTCGAGCTCAGAGAGCTTTTGGGGTGGTCCTACAGGGTCAACCGTTTTTCAGATTTTAAGAGCGAAATTTTATAAATTCATAGAAATCATAAATTTGAATGTTCTAAAAAATATTTTTTTAAATAAAGTTGTATGTTGGATATAAAAAAAAAATGCTTATTATGATCGATTAATTTTAAATAATTTAACTTGTTGAAAATTTCAACGAGAAAACTTTTAAAATTACCTTTCCCCTTAATTTTCAAGCCTATTAACCACTATAGTGGTTCAAAAAAATAAAAAATAAATTCAGGTTAATTTGTTAAAATTTTTTTTATTTTTATGAAAAAAATAATAATAGAATCTCACCATTAGGTCCGTCGTAACCTTATGGACATTGAACGGCTTTAACAGTAAGAGAAAGGTCTAGCGATCGAGTCCGAGACCCGGCGCACGGTTGAAAAACAAATAGGGGAGCCTGGGGCACGAAGGCCCCCTTAAGCCGGTTTTTTCTTTTTGTGGCTTTTAACCACCAAATTCGTTTATTTTCCGTCTATTTCGGAAGAATCAGTCGAAATTTTGCAAAAATTTGGAAAAAAATTTTTTTTTTCCGGGGCACGAAGGCCCCCTCCCCAAAAAATTATAAAAAAAAATTTTTTTTCATTTCCCGTCAAGTTATGACCTTTATAATGTTTTTATCATATTTTATGCCAATATGTGGTATATAGGGTAAAATGGACCACTCGAAAAAAAAATTGTAACGAAAAAATTAACTTGACGGAAAATAAAAAAAAAAAATTTTTTTCGTTACAATTTTTTTTTCGAGTGGTCCATTTTGCCCCGCATATTATGTATTGAACTAAAATATAATAAAAACATTATAAAGGTCATAACATAACGGAAAATAAAAACAAATTTTTACCTAATTTTTGAGGGGGGCCTTCGTGCCCCAGGCTCCCCTAATGAATAAAGTATAAAGCGAGTAGCCGTATAAAGAAAGAATATACTACTAAAAAAATTGAAAACAAAAAAAAAAAAAATTTACCGATTCTAAGGACAAATTTGAATTATATCAACTCAGTTTATAAATTTCAGTAAATATTACAATTTAAAAAATGAATATTTTTTATTTAAAGAAAAAAAAAACAAAAAACAAAAAATTTTAACAACTGTTTTTCAAGCAAACTTTTATTATAATTTAAAAATTTTCCGTAATGAAAATATATTATTATGAAAGTAGTTGACATTAACTAATTGCAACAACATCATATGCACGAAATTCAGAAATTTTAACCCTTTTGTAAAGTTTATCAACCCTTCGGGCTACTTTATTATTGTATATACTAAACTTTTGTTAACTATTATAGCGTCATGTTGAATTTAATTACTATGCATGAGGAAATAGGATTATTCAATTTATGCCTCACTAGTTGGTAACACGATGTTAAAAGATAACAGATTGAAAACTCGGAAACGTGAGACTATATTGATTATAAACAGCTTTTAGCTGCAGATTTCATCTTAAATACTTTTATAGATAAAAAAGTATCGATTAATGATAACTCACAGTAATAATAATTTAAAAAAAAAATGTTGGAGAATCCAAAAGTGCACACCTCAATCGCTCATTTTATTTTTAATCATTACTTTTATTTTATTTTTATTTCATTAAAGTTTTTTTAAATATCCCGCTTTTTTGTCTTAGATGTCGTCCTTTTTTTCAATCCAATTATTACGCTAGTGCTGCTGCCAGTAGTTGGTGGAGAAAAAAAAATAAAAATAATAACAATAGTAAAAGTAAAAATGGCAGCTAAATTGTTTGTGAATAATCAGTTTTAAGTTTTTAATAAATTACAATTAAACTAAAAGGATTGAGATAGTGATTTTCGAAAGGGTTCTTGCGATAAAAAATACAAAGACAATAAAAAAAAAAGTGATGCCGATTAGTTGTGTCTGTCGGAAGTTATCGTGTTTACTAAATTTCATACACGACATCTGACAACTCGTATCTCTGGGGTTAAAATAATTTATATCTAGTTAATGGAATATTCAATCGACTTAATATTGGGTTAAAATTATTCTTAAATAAATTGTCTTTTTATTAGTATACAATTTAACCCACTTTAGTGTAGCCGAAAAAGTGTAGAGATAATTTCATATGAGTGAATAAGTCGAAAATAACAGATCGATCATAAAGCACCCGATGAAAAAAGTTTTCGTCTAATTATATATGATTATATAAGATCATATATAATTATACATGAAATTATACATAATTATACATGATTATACATGGGATTATATATAATTATATATAAGTCTATACATAATTAGATCTGATCATACCTGGCTGTTATAACCCCATATATAACCATATATAAGTCTATTTATGATCAGATCTGATCATATATGAGTCTCTATATAATTAGATCTATATATATAGGCTTATCTATAATTATATATGAGTTAATACATGACTAGATCTGGTCAGATCTGACTGATATAAACCCATATATAATCAGATATAGATCTATACATGATTAGATCTGATCAGACATGACTGATACAAACCCATATATAGTAAGATATAGACTTATATATAATTAGATCTGATCAGACATGGCTTATATAAACTCATGTATAGTTGTGCATAAGTTTATATACGATTGGATCTGATCAGACATGACTGATATAAACCTATATGTAGTTATATATGTCTATTTATAATTAAATCTGATTAGATTTTATTGATATGAAACCTATAAATATTTCATTATCTATATAGTTCCAATAAATATATATATTAGGGTGGCCCAAAAAAACCGACTATTTTTTTTATCGATCTCGCATGAAAATTTGTTGGCTTACGATGTTTTAAGAAGTCTATCCAAAAATCAGCTTGATAAAAAATTTTCAAGAGGTCGCTCACGAATTTTGAAAATATCAAAAATGATTGAAATTCGGATTTTTTATTTCTAAATTTCTCAATTATTGTCATTTCAGTAAAATATCACTTTTGCATAACCAAAAATATACAGGACAGTCTTAAACAATAAAATTTGGTAAGTTTTGAATAAGCGAAAAAACCTACGAATTGAATTAAAAAATAAAAAAGTATGTAAAAAACTAATTATTTCTATTTCTCGGGTTATATTTTCTTTAATTGTCATGTAAATTGATGGTGAAAAAATCAAGAAGCTTTATTATTAATATTCAAGGGTCGCTCGAAAACGTCCAAAAGACAGCACTCGGAAACATTCCAAATTCTTGAGCGTCGTTTAAATATTTAAATTTTGGGCTGTAATTTTCAGCATAGTCATGATTTTACAAATATAAACTATTACTGCCACGAGAAAAAAAAAATTTAGAAATAAAAAATCTGAATTTTAATCATTTTTGATATTTTCAAAATTCGTGAGCGACCTCTTAAAAATTTTTTATCGAGCTGATTTTTGGAGAGACTTCTTAAAACATCGTAAGCCAAAAAATTTTCATGGGAGATCGAAAAAAAATATAGTCGGTTTTTTTTGGGCCACCCTAATATATATATATATATATATATATATATATATATATATATATATTAAATAATATGAAAATTTTTTTATATCAATGTTATTAAATTTTTATTTTGTCAACTATCAATTAAACTTGAATACTCATGGGTATTGCAATACTTAAAAAATGTTCATAGGTTTCGGCAGCAATTGAAAAGTATAAATCGATATCGATTAATATACGAATATTTATAAGTTTATAGATAAATAGATTTGATTACGTGTATCTAATGAATTCTCTTGTAATTTATATACAAAACCAAATTTATCATTAGGTGCATTATTTACATAGGATGTATCGACTTGATTATTTGAGTTGAGTAATGCCATAAACTTTTCTTAATTATAAGTGTATAACAGACTAGAGGATCAGACTACAATCCATCGACGACCAAAGTTAAACAGCATCGGCGTGGGATATTAATTGGACGGGTGACCTCGTATTAAAATAGTAATGAACGGATAGTGATTTTTTTTTTTTATTTAAATTTAACCGTCATTTATATTGACGAAGACAATAAATCCTAATTAAATTTCTTAATTAATTATTTACAGATATTCTAAATGAGATTTTAAAAATGACTATATTCGTTCATGCATGATTATATCTAATCATATCTGGTTATATATAATTAGACCTGGCCAATTTTTGGATCCAATCATGTATAGATGATTATGTATAGTTATATATGATTAGGCAAAAACTATTTTAATCGGACACCCTCAGCGCTTTCGCGCTTGAGGTGTACATTTTATCTAATTTGCTTACAGCGAATTTAATTATAAATTAAATTTAAAAAAGTTAAAAATTCAAGGTATAATGGCACTGATATGGTAAAAATAAATATAAATCTGCCGTCATATTGGATTGTATCAAGTTCAAGGACCGCGAAGCAAAGGTTCATAGCGCATACTTACGTCCTTCAATGGCATACGACCCGCGAGTCAATCAAGTATCATCATGTCATCACACATTAAATGCAAGAACACAATTCGTTTAGAGCACGCACTCTTTAACTGACCTAGATATTTATAAGATGTAACTCACGGTCAAAGTTACTAGGGTCATTTATTCCTACAATTCTATAAATTCATTTCTAACTTATTTTTTAATTATAAAAAAAATGTTTCCAAAAATATTTATCACAAAGAATTTCAAAATTTTTCATTTAATTTTTTAATTAATATTCTAATACCCGTGAGCTCTAAATAAAGTCAGATCAGAGTAAACAAATTAGCAATATGATATTGTTATTTTTATTATACACAAAAAAATAATTTTCACAAAATTAAAAAGTTAATGATTGATTTATTTTTAAATTTTCATTTTCAATAGTTTTAAATTGTCTAAAATTTATAACTCCATTTCAATTAACGTTGTTATAACGAATTCCTTTTTATAGGAACAGTAAAAATTATAGAAATAAATTCACTAAAAAGAAAAAAAACGAAAAGGATTTTGGAATTCTATTTTCTATTACCGTAAAAGCCACCATTGAATTTATCTTTGTAAAGCATAATTAACTTTAGGTAATTCTATAGTAGCTTGAGACGTTGCAATGCAATATCGTTATAAACAACCGTCTATATCTATGTTATCGAGGGATCGGGTTTAATGACAAGGTATTACCGGTGAATTGTTTCGTTCATGCTTGGGAAATTACAACGAAGACATTTTGTCGTTTATGTGACACGCTCTTCTATCCCAAGAAAATCTAAGTAGTAAATTAAAAGCCAGAAAAAAAATAAACAAGAGATTTTGTAGGGTTAGTCCTTTTAAAATAATTGAACAAAATAAATAAACTTTTTTTTTCTTATTATGCAACTGTTAAAATCAGTATATAAAATTTTACAATTTTAAAAAATTTGAACAATTCACAGTAACTCCACTGTCAAAAATTGAGAGTGAATTCAAAGTGATTATGGATTTTAATTCAATCCGAATTTATTCTGTCACTCGAAGTTCCACAGTTTAAAAAAAAAATCACTCCGCATATTCAGAGTAAATAGGGAGATTGTTTTTTCAGATGAATGATTTCAGAGTGATCTGGATTTCATTTGAATCCGCATTCACTCCGATTCGGAGTTTTAATATTTAAATGAACTTTTCTCAGGAGTAAATTTCATTACGAGAGGATTAAATAAATAAACAGTCATCCGTTTCGCATTCACTCCGGACTTACTCCGCTATTTTTTTACAGTGTAGTACTTGCAATTGATAAAACTCAACAGTTATTTTATCTCAAGGTCGACATCTGGTGTCCTTACAAATGACAAATGTCATCGTTGTAGATTTTTCACGACATAATCAATCAATCGAATAGAGTTTGATGGTATGAATATGTCTAAACAATATTTTTTTTTTATTTTATTTATGTCAAACTTAGATAAATATTTAAATAATCAATCCCCTTTTTATCATGACAAAAAAAAATTTATTGATTCGTATGATCAATTTTATAAAATCTAATTAATTTATGCTGAATTGACATTACCAATACTTCAATCCGTCAAAATAGCGTCTCTGCTGTCATTTGAAAAAAAGCTACCATTCATACTTTTAAAGAACTAAATTGACATATATTCAATGTTGTTGAGATAATTTTATTTGTCAATTTTCATTTCAATCACTTGCTTTCATAAATTTCTTATCGCAAGTTATTGTTAAAATGAATTTACAAAAATAGTTAGAACCACCAAAATCATATGCAATACGTTTTTTTATTTTTTTTTTACAATTAATGCCAAAATTATCTTAATTACCAGATTTATTTTTCAATTGAATTATGACAAAAAAAAATACATTACAAATAATTACTTTTTTTTTTCTTTTGTTCAAAATCCTATTAAGCATTGGATTATTAAAAATGTTTTACGTCATGAAATCAATATTCATTTCATAAAGCCGCATTTAAAAATAATTAAACTCTCGTTAATTAAAAAAAAATCTCCTGACATTAATAATTGATTTTTTTTTTAATTTTAATATTCCGGACATATAGTTTATATTAAAATTTATACTAAAAGTGAAAAAATATTTAAAAACCAGATGTGTTAGTATTTGATAGAGGAAGAAAAAATTTTATTTCGCCAGTTCTCCTTTAATACAAAGACCTCCTTAAATTTATTCAATTTTTATTAAACTAACACGTTCATACTTAAACTACCTATGCAACGGAAGGTTATTTTAAATGAAAAATAAATAAATTTTTTATAGAATAGAATTTAGAAAAAAAACAAACGATGAAGCTTAAAATTGATAAAATGATAATACAATTGTTTTTCAGCATCAATTCATAGTCTAGCAAGTCCATTGGGTTCTCTGATATCTGGTCCACTTTTGGACGCAATAGGTAGACGTAGCTGTCTACAATTGTCAGCTATTCCTTTGTGTATTGGCTGGCTGCTTATAGGATTTGCAACAAATTTATGGCTGATATTATTGGGCAGATTTTTCGCTGGTTTTGGAGTTGGAATATGTGGAGTTGCAGCTCAGGTAAAAATATTTTTTCATTTACATTATTACTATTGTCATTATATTAATTAATACTACACTGTAAAAAATTGGGAGTGAATTCGCTGTGATTTTATTTTAATCCGAATTCATTCCATCACTCGGAGTTCCGGAGCTTAAAAAAAACCACTCTGCATACGGAGTAAATGGTAAGTTTGTTTTTCCAGCAGAGTAATTTTGGAGCAATCTGGATTTTAATAAAATCTGCATTCACTTCGATTCGGAGTTTTAATATTAAAATAAAAACCTTTTAGGAGTGAATTTCACTCCGAACCGGATTTTCAATATTAAATTAAACTCCCCTCTTAGTGAATTTCACTCCAAGGGGATTAAATAAATGAACAGTCATCCACTCCGCATTCACTCCACTAATTTTTTACAGTGTAGTGTCCTCACCTGCTTCATTTGAATTTTATTAAAAACTTTTTTTTTATTATAGACTTTCAAATTTTTTTCTAAAAAGTAATTTAAAAGCCAATAAAATTTCCTATAAAAAATATTACATGACATTTTTCTTAAATCTAGTTATTTCAACGTCATTAGAATTTAAAGAAAGAAAATTAATTTTAACATTTTATATTCTTAAATCAATTGATTCCTTATTTATAACTTTAAAACTATACGTTAATAGTCAGAGATACGTTAATAACTTATAGAATCTTTTTTGTAGTAAATTAAATTGCTTACAAATTTTGTTTAAAACATTTTTTTCTAATATCTATATTTTTTGTTATAAATTTAATTTGAATGTTAATTCACTTTTTCTTGTTTTTTGTCATGTTGACGTTTAGTTAATTAAATATTTTGATTTAAAGAAAATAAAAGTCAATATAACACATATATGAATTGACTATAAGCACAGCCTAAAAAATTTTCCGAGCAATATTGCGTCAAATAGTTGATATTGTTATAATTAAATATTTTAATTGTTTATTAGGTATTAGTAGGAGAAACAGCAGATCCAGGAATACGTGGATTTCTCGTTTCAATTTCCATAGCTGCTTATTGTGCCGGTATTTTGTTGGTTTACATATTAGGATCAGCATTCACCTGGGAAATAGTTGCATTCAGTTGTATAATTTTACCTGCTATAAGTTTATTAACATTAAGTTTAATATCAGAGAGTCCAGTTTGGTTGATTCGGCACGGTAAAATAAATGCAGCTAAAAAAGCTCTTACGTGGTTGCGTGGAGGTGATATAAAACAAGTAATAACTATTATTATTTCACATCTATATCTATATCTTTTATATACATAACTTGATCATTGTTTATCATCTATTCGTGTTCGGTTCCTAAAAAAAAATCTGTAAACAACCTGATCCTGCGGGCCAGTTCTGAAACTTCCCGCTGTTTTTGAGCTCCTTGAGCTCGAAAACATTATGGTCAGTACTTTTTGAGCTCTTCAAGCTCAACAATAGTAATCTCGCACGTTCTATTGCGAAAATTCCAGCAATAAACGATAACAAAAAAAAATGATGAAGTAAATCGTTGTTTTTTTTTAATTTATAACTTTGGAAATAATGAGCCGATTATGACGTTTAAAATTGCATTTTACGCAGTTTTCTGACCTCTAACATTGGAAAATTTTTTGAAACATTTGATTAATTATATTGTGAGTTATACGAATAAGTAAAGTAAATCGTTATTTTTCGTATTTTTAATCACTAGTATCTTTTGAAATAATGAATCGATTTTGACTTTTAAGGTGACTTTCGACGCAGTTTTTTAATCACTAACGTTCAAAAAAACACCGTCATCAATTCAATCAAAAATTTAGATTTTATTAGAAAAAAATTCTTTTTTGCAATTCTTTCGACAACGATTTCTCTAGAACCAAATTTTGATGGTTGAGGTGGCATTAGACGCGGCTTATGAAGTTTTAGAGCTGATTAGATTTTGTAATTAATCCATCGAGTACATTGCAAGTTATCAAAAAAAATAACAGTTTAAAAAAAATTTTATTTTTGAAATATCGCCGAATGTACCGTATTAATTATGCTCAATTTTTTAAAAGTAGTTGGAATTAACGAGCCACTTCAAACGCAACCTCAAAAAGCCAAATCGGTTCATCCATTCAAAAGTTACAGAATATTTACATACGTACGTACGAACACACATAAATACACTCGGACATCATCTTGAAATTAGTCAGAATAGCTTCCTAGAACCTCAAAACATCAAAATCTGTACGGAATTCGATTTTTGAAAATCGGTCCGAAACCAATAACCTCCCTTTCTTTTGAAAATTTTCAATTTTCTTAGCGGGAAGTTAAAAAAAATTTAATGTAAAGTTTACTTTTGAAAAAAAAATATTTAAAGAGATTGAATATATTGAGTAAAAACACTAGCAATAGATCGATGATAAATTTATTCTTGATAGACAGATTATATTTTTTGCTTAACATAAAAAAAAAAAGAAAAGGTAGACGATGACTAATGATATGGTTAGAAGATATATATCGAGATAATGTATTTCAAAGTATATACAGTTTGTTTATTTTTTGTTCTTGTTATATTATTATTGTTTTTGTTGATTTAAAGATCACGGCAGAAATGTCTGTTCTGATAACACGAACAAAGCAAGAAGATATGCGTACATTACCGTCGTCAATGTCTTTTTGGGAACGATTATCAGAAACAAAATCTAAAATAATTCATCCAGGTGTTATTAAACCGCTGATCATTATAAATGTATTCCTATTCTTACAAGCGTTATCTGGCACGTATATTATTGTTTACTATGGAGTTGACCTTATTCAAGACATTGGTAAGTCACGATTGTAATTGATAAACGTGATCTGAAACTTAAATTTATAATTTATTATTTGTTTGTGTTTTATAGGAAAAGGAAGTGTCGATAAATATATTGCTGCTGTTGTAACAGCAACAATAAGATTTATCTTTTGTCTGCTGTCTTGTGTCTTATTGTTAAAAATAGGTAGTAGAACAATTGCCATCGTATCAGGAACAGGAACTGCATTGTCATCATTAGTCCTTGCTGCATTCATTTTGACGAGAATAGAGGAATCTTATTTTGACGTGAGACGATTATTTTATTTTATTCTAATATATTATTATTTATTACAATTAACCTGTTATCAAAAAACTTAACGATGAAAAGTAAATAATGCATGTGGTCAATAAAAATATTTTATTAATCTAAGCTAAAATGCGAAAAAAGCTCAATACGATAATATTTTTGATCTATTATTCATGATATTCTTTGAAATAGAATTAAAAAAATTTACTTAAATCTATAATAATAATTCTGAATTTGTCTGAGGTAAATAAAAAAAAAATGTTTATTTTCAATTACGATATGAATTTGAATATTGAGTTAAACTATGAACAAAAAAAAAAAAAAAGTGAAAAAAAAACCAAATTTTCAGTTTTATTTGTTTGTAAACAAAAAAAAATCAACAATCAATCAACCCCATGGGCCATTCCTACTTGTTTTTTGCCAACGAGTTTAGTGAACTGGAAAGTCTATTTTTAGTTTTTCCAATTCAATAAGCTTTTTTTTTTCTGTCAAACAGACAATTGCAAAAAAATTAGAATTTGACAAAAAAATTTTTTTTCTTTTTAAAGTTTATTCACAGTAAAAAATTATTTTTTAAAATTAATCTATTGTATCTTCCGGTTAAATTAATGAATTGAATGATTATTATGGATATCACGGTAGATTATTGAGATTTTAAATTAATAAATTTAACGCGGAAAAAAATAATTGAGATCTAGAATCTTAAATCTTGAACCCTACTTAGACCAACTCGAGAATCTAATTTTTAATTATTGAAATCGATGAACACTGAAATTAAAATAAACGAACTTTAAACTTTAAACAAGACTTAAATAGACCTATTGATATCAACATGATTTTCAAATTTATTTTTTTCTCGGCATTATTCAATTCAAAAGATTTAAAATTGTCTTTAATAAATTTATTAAAGTCAATTTTAAATAATTTGAATTGAATAATGTATAAAAAAAATTTGTTCCAAAAAGATTCCAAAATAGTTCGACATGTGGAACTTCTAAAAAACTTGAGACAGCCCGGGTCAAAAATAAAACTTGATTTAGACTTGGTTTGCCAAGTCGAAATTTGGAGCCGTTTTTCACAAGAAAAACGACATTTTTTTACGGAGATATGGAATACATTGAGTTTTCGCCTTGGTTTAGACTTTACTGACTTACTTAGTCACGATTTAAGACGAAAAAGTTCAAATCAAGTCGAAATTGATTTGGTTTAGACTTATTCGACTTAAATTATAAGGCGAAAAAGTCAAAACTAAGGTGAAATAATTTTTATATACTAAGGCGAAAGTTAGGCGAATAAATAACTTTTTTTTGACTTGATTCAGCAAGTCAAAAGTAAGGTGAATGACCATCGTGCACGAAGTAAAGACAAATAAGTTTAGACTAAGATAAAAAAAAGTTCATAAAGTTTAAAAAAATTTAATGTAAGTAGAAAAAGTCGAGATCTCATCAAAAAATCGTCGGCAAATCGATAACTTCAAAAGAAAATAAGGTGAAGCAAGCCCAAATCAAGTTTTATTTATGACCCGGGAGACTAGAACTTTAAGTGGAACTTTTATTGAACTGCTATAATTTTGATAGTAAGAAAAAAAATTGTACCTAGGACTTTAATCAGCGAATTTTGAGAATAAAAAAAGAACATTTTTAAAACATATTCCTCAAAACGTATTTTGACTACATTTTATCTTCGTTCCGAAAAAGTTCCAAATATTTGAACTAATATTAGAGGTTTTTGAACTTTTTCGAAATGAGGAGAAAATTAAGTAAAAATACGTTTCGAAAAATATTTTTTTATTCAAAATTTGCTCATATAAAGTCCTAGATAAACTTATTACTTTATTATCAAAATTATAACAGTTCAAAAAAAGTTCCACTCGAAGTTCTAATCTCTCTCAAGTTCCGAAGTTCCACAGGTCGAACTTTCTTGGAATCTTTTTGAAACAAATTTTTTTTACACGGAAATTTCAATTCAGATTTTCTAATTAAGAATCTATAATATTTAAGCCTGTAGTATAAATAACTTTATAAAAATTCGTAAAATATCGAAACCAAGTACTCGATTGACATTAGTTTTCTATTTTTAAAAAAAATTTTAATTATCCAAGCGGTAAGTTAAAAACAGATAATCCGAAATTAATAATTATCACCTTGTCAACAGTAAGCTCAATTGAAAAAAAAAAAAAAAAAAGTGCCGAAACCATTTTTAAATTGTTTAATAATTAAATACCCATAAAAAATTTCAATCAGATTTATTATTCTGACTTTTACCCACGCTTCAGTCACTTACATACCTATAAAATCTATATTATAATTATATATAGCCAACGACTCTATATATAATTTCTCTAAATGTACAAAATAAAAGTATGAAAGAGAATAAAAAGATTTATTTTGAAGTTTAATAAACTGTAAAAAAGAAACCGGGGTATGTTCAGGCGGTGTAGGTGTTAAAATTTTCGGTGTTAAATTTCAACACCAAAAGTGATGTTAAAATAACACTGGCACCGGTGTAAATATTCTTTACCGATGTTAAAATATTTTTCGGTGTTAAAATATTTTACTTTGTGAATATTTTTATTTATTTGATCACTGCAGTTAGTGTTTTTATTAATTAATTAAATTATTGGTGATTGAAATGGTGGGCGTAAAATTATGTAATTTTTAAATAAATTACGTATATCATAAATAATTATTTAATTCACTACATAGCAAAATTGAAATTTCCTCCAGATAATATTCATTAAATTTTAATATTTTTTATATGTAATACATGTTTTTTTTTCTCATTTCTATACCTGGAATTTTTTTTACACACATTTAACACCGATATTTTAACACCACCTATACCAGTGTTATTTCATTTTAACACTGCTTTTTTTACAGTGTAAAAAACTACTCTAAACAAAAATTATTTATTTTAAATTAATAAATTTTATTTACAGAAATATATAATAGGAGTTTGCCTCTTTATGTACGTCAGTTTAAATACAATTGGATTGTTTACTCTGATTGGAACAATAATTAGTGAATTGCTGCCTCATCGAGCTCGTGGAATTGGTGGTGGCTTTTCAATGTTTATCTTCAATTTTTCACTCTTCATTACAGCTAAAATTTTTCCATTGGTATGACATTTATTTATATATGCACATAAATATATAAATTAATCAAATGAAAACACTCACGAGTCATGTTTGCTCTTTTATATTTTTACGAGTTCAATAAAAAACCATGACATGATTTTTCGTCACAAAAATATTTTATAAAAAATTATTTATTTATTTTCTTTATATTAAATAGGTAAGAAATTTAGTGGGTATGGGAGGTGTTTTTATAATATTTGGAGTATCAGCTTCTGTACTCACAATATTTATGTGGCTCACATTTCCCGATACAAGAAATCGTTCATTACAAGAAATAGAAGATTACTTCAATGTGTGTAAATAAAATATAAATTTCAATTAAATTATTTAATTTAGTGTAAAATAATAAATTATTTTAATATTTTTAGGGTGAAAATATTCTTTGGATAAAGAAAAAAAAATGTCAGAATAAAAGACTAAAAAATTCTGAAGCATGAAATTATTTAAAACATCGCAAGAAAAAAATAAAAAAAAACGTGATATACATTTTAAATTTAATTAAATTTAATTTATACTATTTAGTGTCCATTAAATGTATATTTTTTTATATCTATAGTAATAATATTAAGAAACGTTAAGAAAAATGACATTAAATAATTTAACATATCATTAAAAACCATGCAACGGAAGTTTTTTATTCCGTTATATTTTAACTCTTTTCATCAAAAGTAAATTTAATTAAAAATTATACGCTTCAGTTACCATATTAAATACTAGTTTAATTTATGTAGAAAAAAATTTTCTTAAGTATATTTAGATATAATTATTTTTATATACAAATTAACTGTTACCTTAAGTTTATATATTTATTTATATGTATGTTAATAAATAATCAAAAAGCCAAATATGTATTTTTATATTTTTATTTTATCAATTATTGATAACATCGAAATAAATCCCGACGAAGATTACACATCAACAGCAATACATTATTATAAACTATTTTTTTTTTTTATTTGTCAACAGCAATTTTTATACTGATATTTTTTGTTCATTTAAATATTATTTTTATTTTATTTGTTCATTATCTTCTAAATAATTAAAACAAATTTTTTTTATCTGAATGCCTATTAATTTATTATGTAAATGAGCAGCTGACAAATTAATTTAATCATAATAATATTTTACTAAAATAATTTTTTCGGACTGTTGAGATTTTTTAAAAAATATTTTTAAAAATCTCACAATTGAAAATACAATTTAATAACTGTTAATGTCAGTAATAAATTATAATTATTTGAGTAAATATATTAATTTAATGCACATTGTAACGTGTGTTTAAATAAATATTTAATTATCTATTTAATGAAACTCTAGTTAACATACTTTACAGTTTTTGTAAAGAAATGTAAACTACCGTTAATGGCAATGGTTTTTTTTGTTTTATTTGAACACTATTATATTAATTTTAACTCAAAATAAAGTAGTTATTATTTAACGATGTTGATATTCGTCGTATCAGTGAGAGAAAAAATATATTTAGGCTGATGGGTTACGGAATTTTTCACCGGCATACTTGGCATTGGCGCCAAGTTCTTCCTCAATACGTAAAATTTGGTTGTATTTAGCCAATCGTTCTGAACGACAAGGTGCTCCGGTTTTAATCTGACCAGTTGATAAACCAACAACCAAATCAGCAATAAATGTATCTTCAGTTTCACCAGAACGATGTGATACCATCGTTCCCCATCCAGCGCTTTTAGCCAAATTGTGGGCGTTTATTGATTCAGTTACGCTACCGATTTGATTGACTTTCAAGAGAAGACAGTTGCAAGCTTTCTTTTCAATGGCTGTCTTGATTCTGCAATTGTTGATTGTTAATTAAAAGTTAAATAATTATTAATAAATATTATAAATAATAGTAATATAATTTAAATTACCTCTCTGGGTTAGTTACTGTAAGATCATCACCGACAATTTGAATGGGAGTAGCAGCAGTCATAGCAGTCCAAGAATCCCAACCGTCTTGGTCAAACGGATCTTCAATTGATACAATTGGGAAATCTTTAACCCAATCTAGGTAAAGATTTTTCAACGCATCTGGTTCCAAGTAAGTGCTGGGATCGGATTTTTCGTTCTTGAAGTCCAAATCGTATTTTCCATTCTTGTGGAATTCAGATGCTGCTACGTCCATACCTATTTTTATTTTTCCTTCATATCCCGCAGTCTAATTATCCAAAACGTAAAAAAAATACAATCATTATTATTATTAATACTATCATTAAAGAATAAAAACTAGTGTCTTGTGGATCCGACTTACGGTAAATTACGGGAATTTACCGTAAAATACGGTATTTCTACGGCTAATTTGCCGCAATATATGACATTTTGCGGCAAATTACAGTAAAATGCGGCATTTTTACCGTAAGCACCGTATGTTTTTTTATTTTTACTGTGCAATACTTTACGTTATGGTAAAATACCACAGGCTTGCCACAATTTTACGGTAAATTACCGTCCTCTTGCTGTAAATTTACGACAAAAATACCGTACTATTGCCGTGAAATACCGTATTTTACCGTAAATTACGGCGTGTTGCCGTAAATTATGGTATCTTACCGTAAAATATCGCAATTCGGATCTGCCAGGGATCATAGTACAACCTGATTATGAGTTACTGTAAGAGTAAGAGGAGAAAAATTTATTAAAAATGGCTTTCCCTTACTACTATCTTTTAGCCGGTAATCGCTCGGTATTCTGCATACGTGTGCGTCGTGTTTGTGTTTGTGCCCGCAGTCCTTTTAAAAATTAGTTGACGTCTGTAATATATCTACACACATACTTAATTAACTTATGAAAAGACTGCAGAACTAATCTCCTTCGCGATAACCGAAAAAATTCGTTAGTGGAACTGAAGTGGGAGTACCATTTAGAGTCGAGCGGAAAAAAATCGAGGCCAAGTAACTTATAACCAGGTTATACTGTATTTATGTATAAGTAATAAGGTTTGATGATTCAAATTTAAAAGACATGTAAATTATACCTTGATGGCATCAATGATTAAATTAAGAGCTTCTTTGTTCTCGAGAATGTTGGGTGCAAAACCACCCTCGTCACCAACAGCAGTAGCATCAAGACCAAACTTCTTCTTGATTCCATTTTTCAAGTGATGGTAAACTTCACTGCCCATTTTCATAGCTTCAGTAAAGTTAGCAGCACCAACTGGTAAAATCATAAACTCTTGCATGGCAAGTTTGTTACCAGCATGAGAACCGCCGTTGATTACATTGAAAGCTGGTACTGGAAGGATAATGTCCTTGTTTCCAGCAAGCTCAGCGATGTACCTAAAATAAAATAATCAATAGTCTTACGTAATCTTTTATCATAAAAGTGACGTAACATCGCTATTATTATGATAACAAGATTTATTAAAAATAATATTAGTCGGCGGCTTAAATTATTATTGATGGATTAGATTAGACTCAGTGCTTACTTGTAAAGCGGAATGCCTTTTTTAGCAGCTCCGGCTTTGCAGATCGCCAAGGAAACGCCCAAGATAGCGTTAGCACCCAGCTTAGCTTTGTTTGGAGTTCCATCGAGTTTCAATAAGAAATTATCGATGTCAGTTTGCTGAGTGACTTCTAGCCCGGCCTAAATTTAATATTTATAAACATTTTATTATTTATTTAAATAAATATATATATTTATAAACAAGTAAGGCTCCATTTATTTTCGATAAACTATTCGGTACTGTACATATCGCTTTTAGATAAATTTCATCAGAAAACATGTAACAGCGGACGGATGATACTTTTTACATTATTAGGTAACAAATTGCGTCATGTGAGATGTAAAAATGACTGTACATCTGAATTTACGCGTTTTATTTATATTTTTATATAGATTTTCTTTAATTATCATTTTATTCTAAAGTTTTAAATTATTAGCATGCATAAGATGATGTACGACGTCAGTTCAGGATTAATTTATTCTGTAGCCAACCTTCGAGACTTGAGTCGTATGGCTAAAGTGAAATAATAGATGATAGTTTTGTCTCGAGTACTCCAACAGACTCATCAATCATCAGTAAGACTGCTTTGATGTACGCTACTTTAGACTATAATTTTATTAATAGAAGCAGAGCCACCGCGATGTAGTGAACTTTGCTGCACTAAGGGCGTGTTCAGAAAAGCACTTTGGATATTGATAAATATCTAACCAGATAATTAGTAAATGGAAAATCACGGGGTTTAATTAGAACTAGAGGAACGAAAGAATACCAGATACTACATTTATCTTCTTCGCAGAGTTAATGAACGCATTATGGTACTCGAATTGTTCCCCGATTTAGCCAGATAATATTTATGAACACAGAAATAGCTTTTTTTTCCCAGAGTGAATTTCTGAACATGCCCTAACTCGATAACAATCCAAGGCGGATGGTAACTTATCCCTATGTATCTAGTTACATACTTTGAAATTGTAGTAATATTCAATGAGTGATCGAATGGCTGACGAATAATCAATATCAATTAAGACATTAAAAGTTAGTACTGTAATTAAACCTACAAGACGCCATCATCCATCTTACAGCAATAAATAAATTATATTATTATTTTCTTTTCAATTTTAAATATAAAATAAATAATTTAGATGAATTTAAAAACACGACAAGTTATTGATATTATTTTTCAAAAAGTAGATACAAGATTTAAGCCCTCAATCCGCGGTAAAATTGAACGACTGAGAGAATTAATTTATGGATATTATAATTATTAACCCGTCAGCACTTCCGGTGTGAGCATTTTGCTCACAGGACACTATTCGAATTATAGGATGCCGCTGTAGTGCAAGCGAAAATTTCAAAACTTTGAAATTCCGTGGAGCCTTAAAGCTGCATAATTACCAATTACATATAATATAGATATCAAAGAATCAATTACTTTTAACAATTCGGGAGCGATTATAGAGTTGATGTTGTCAACAGCTTTGAAGACAGATTTTCCATGATATTTGGATTTATCATTGTCACGAAGTTCAAGAGCTTCATGGACACCAGTGGAAGCGCCAGAAGGTACAGCTGCTCTGAATAATCCATTCTCAGTCACCAAATCAACCTAAAATTTTAAATATATGAATAAACAGTTATATAAATTATACTTAATAGTAACGAAAATAAAAAAAAAATATAATTATAGTTTTAAAATAATTACCTCGACAGTAGGATTACCACGAGAGTCATAGATTTGACGTGCCTTAATACTTTGAATCGGCATTGTGTAGTTACTTAATTCGCAGGTAGAAATTCTGTAACGTAACAATAAACTAAATAAAACCAGCTTAAAAATTATGACACCAGTGCTGATTATTCAATTTGCTGACGTAATATCTAACTATTTTTCTACGATAAACCCGAGATTCATTTTATTTGAATAAATATAATAATTAATTAGCAATAAATTCTACATAAAATTAAATTATTTTTATTAGTTTATCTGTTGAATTAATTTTTAAAAAATAATATTTATTTTTGAATCAGTAAATTATCTAATTATCAACTTTAACCTTGCCAAGGTCATTGCATCATCTAAAAATACACGTATCCATATCAACTAGTATATATTAAGTAATGTATTATAAAAATAAATTTAATTTTAAGTGATAATTAATGTATTTTTATCTCAAATTACATAATTTAAATCATAAATATCCTAACTATGAACCTTAAAGTAAAATATCTGCTCAGCAAACCACTCCCGGCACGTAATACGTACATTATAATTCGGTCTGTAAAAAATCGATTCAACTGAGTATGAAAATCTATAACTATTAAAAAAATATATATTTGAGATAATAGTTATAATTATTGATAAAATAGTAAATATATAATAACAATAATAAGATAATTATAATAATTATTAATTAATAAATAAATTTGATGTTAAAATATTGAATATTAATGTACCTTTGTGCAAACGCGTGACAATCGACACGAATGACACGACCGTTGGATGTAGACTGAAAAAAATGTCGACCTAGTTGTGACCTCTGTAAATGAAAATTTAAAAGTAATTAATTAATTATTATTTTGATTGCTAAATTTAATAGTTGGTTATTTATAATTGTTGTACTGACATTATTAGGGTTTAAATATTTAAAAAGTGTTTTTTAAATTATTTATTTTAGTTGATGCTTTGATTTATGTAATTTATGATATTTTAGTGACCTTGAATATATATATGTATATTTTTTAGTAGATCAATAATAAACTCTGTTGATTATATAATAATCTGATATATTTTCGGTTGATAAAAAAGCGGACTGGTAGATGCTGACATCTATAAAAGAGGTAATATTTGAATTTGAATTACTGTTGTAAGTATTTTTTTAGATTTCCAAATAACACACTTGGCTTTGTAACATCTATACACTGTAAAAAATCACCGGGGTAAGTCCAAGCGGTGTAGGTGTTAAAATCGGCGGTGTTAAATTTCAACACCGAAAGCGGTGTGAAAATAACGCCACCGCCGGTGTAAATATTCTGTACCGGTGTTAGAAAAAAATTCCCGGTGTTAAAATAACCCCGCTACCGGTGTAAATATTCTAGACCGGTGTTAAAATATTTTACTTTGTGAATATTTTTACTTACTTGATCACTTGTTAATAAATGATATTTTTTATTAACTTTCATAAAGAACTGACATTTTTTGTGTTTTATAATCTTTAAAGTTAATACTTTAAACGAACGTAGTTTACTTCGCTTTAACACCGGTATTACTCCACTTTTACAACGGTTACCTCGCTTTTACACCGGTTTAACATCCGTATTTTAACACCGCCGAATTAAGCCTCCTACACCAGTGTAATTTCATTTTAACACCGGGCGGAGTTAAAATGAGTTCATTTTTAACACCGTTCTTTTTACAGTGTAAGATAGAAGTTTTGAGGTTTTTTTTTTTGACAGCAATAAGGCACCAATAACGTTGACAAAACGATCAGAAATTTGTCACTAAAAAAATATCTGCTGCTTAAAAGACTTGACACAAGTGACGGCAAGAAGTAAATTACAAATAATGGTCCAATAAGTCATCTAAACTATTTTTTAATTAAAATGATTTCTTTAAGACGGAAAAAAGGACAAATTTCCTATGACTTCTAAGACTAACATCTATATGTCTTATTTATAAAAAAAAAAAAAAAAAGTTGGCTTTGAGACAAAAAAAAAATTTGACTTGTCCATTGAAATAACATCTTTATGACATCTTGAAGTTATCTCTGTGCTGCTTGGGGATTTTCAAATGGCACACTTGGCTTTGTGACATCTATGCGATAACAGTTTTGAGGTTGATTTGTGACCATGTTATTTTTAAAAATTTTCGGCATCGATATCTCTTAGACGAATAAACCGATTTTGATGTTCGATACAGCTATCGACGTGGTTTATCGAGTTCTAGAGCTGATATGGTTAGGAAATTGATCGGTTCAGTCGTCTTAAAGATATTCGAAAAAAATCTTTGTTTAACATTTCTTTCGGCAACGATATCTCTCGAGCGAATAAACCGGTTGCGATGGTTCTTGCAGTATTTGACACACTTTTTTGAACTCTATAGAGTTCTATATAGCTGATTTAATTTTGACATTAATAGATAAAGTCGTTTCAGAGATATTAAAAAAAAAAAAAAAAAACGTTTTTTACCGTTTTTTTTTCTCGCGATGTCGCTCGAAAAAACCACTCAATTAAAAACTAAAAAATTTTTTTTTTTGTTTTTCTCATATATCTCATAGTTTATTTGATCGATTGATATCAAATTTATAAGAAAGTTGATGACTGACAAACCCTTTCGATTAAAAATATCATTTACTCTAAAACATTTCTATCCAAAACAACTTTCTTAAAGCTCAAACTCTACTCCGAAACTTCTCCCTTCAATGACAAGACCGACAAGACTATCCAAAATAACACTATCCATTATTGACTTATCTAAAAAATCATCGGTAACTGAGAAAACACTTTAATTTCTATGTTAACTAACGCATGGTGGCAACATTTCTGGAAAACCTGGAAATCTCAGGGAATCATAAATATACTGGAAAAGTCAGGGAAATGTCAGAGAATTTCGTCACAAAACTGGAAAAATTTTCACTTCCTTTCTTTTGACTGAAAAAATCCGATAAATTTAGTTTTCTGTCAAAACTGTTCAAAAAGTGACGCGGCGCGAATGCGGTTGTAAAACCATCTTAAAAAAAATTATTAGACATTGATTCCAATAGCGAAAAAATAAAGGAGTTAGAAAAAAAAAGTCTTAATAGAAACCAATCGCCAGGATCTTCAAGCTATTAAAATCCATATTGACAAGTTAAAAAACTGAAGACATTAAATGTATACATAAGTAATGAACTAATAAGTTTCATTATGTTTATTATTCGCGTACTTCATTAATACTTTATTCATATTTTATGAAATATTCTTATTTGTGAAATTTATTCTAGTGAAAATGAAAAATTTATTTATATTTTATTATAGAGAAAATTATATAAAAACATGGATTTCAAATCAAAAATAAAAAATTATTCATTTAATAAATAAAAAAAAAAAAAAATACAATGAACATTAACAAATAATTAAAAAAAGTTTCATTTAACGACAATGATTAATTATTGATTAAACTGACTTATACTATTTTATTTTAAATTAAATAAATATTTCCAATGATTCAATATTACTACACATAGTCAGGGAATTTTTGAATTGTTTGACTGGAATACCTGAAAAAGTCAGGGAATTTCAATCTCAAAATTCTGTGGCCAACATGTAACGTATTTACACGCAGTTACTGATCATTTTTTAGCTTAATAAATAATGGATAGTGTTATTCCGGGTAGTCTTATCATTGAAGAGAGAAGTTTTAAGTACACGGAAAAAAAATGTAAGTAAATATTACTGAGATTCTCGTCAACATCGTGCCTAGACCGAATCTCAGTAAATATTATGGAGTAGAACATAAGAAATTAATAACAGATGCATTCTTTTGACAAGTGTCTTGTAGTTTTTTAAGGTTTAAGTAGTAATTTTAAATAGTCAATCAGTATATTTAAACGATTAACTGTTAATTATAGCAGTTTAAACATTAAAATCATAATTTTACTGATTGAAACGACATTAGTTATTGAACATAACATAAATAATTAGAAGCTGAACTACAATTATCCCGACTAGAAATTTTAATGTGCGACCAAGTGGGTTCCCATTGGGTTTCCCTATTGGGGCCGCACATAGGGATGTCACGCAAAGACTTATTGGGCCCCAATAGGAAAATCCCCAAGAGATCCCACTAGGGCACCCCTGCTAGAAAAAATATTAAAATGCGAAAAAAAAATAAAATAATTTAAAGTAAATCGGAATTGTAATCTAATGTACTAGGAATATTATTTAGAACAAGTGCACATGATTTAAATTGATGAAAAAATTCCGGTGACTGTTGGACTCGAACCTGCATGCTTCCGATTCATAGTCTTTGATGTTGTACACCGTGCTGACCCACGTATGTGATCGCGCGAGTGTAAATAGTATATTTATTATGATACCAAAGAATAACAGATGAAGAAACAAAAAATGATATTCGGAGTGTCCCATACAAAGTCGCCGTTAGTGGAAAAAATACCGTAGGTTGGCCGATGTCTGGCTGCTGTCGCTCAGCCAAGCATTGGCAATTAGTAATGGCCCAAACCTGGTTAATTACCAGCAGCCGTTTAATTTTTTATAAGAAAGCGTAGTCATATCGAAATGAGTTTTTAATTTAATTTTTGAATGTATATGTTATGGTATTACTGGTTTCATATCAGAATGTGTCTTTCCATAGAGGAAACGCCAGTCATACAACGCTGCCAATGGCTGGCCAATGAATGGCCGATTATCGGCTACTTATGACTGGCCGATTATCGGTTCGCAACGTTGGGCTACTGTTGGTGAATCAGTGTTCCATGATTGATTGTTGTTAAATGAAAGAATCTACTAATTAATTATTAATTATTCAAATAACTTGTTATTATAGTTTTCTGTAATTAATAATTATTTATTTTTGAAGTAAACTAAGTTTTAATTCATAAATATTTCAATTTTCCGATTAAAGTTATTTACAACTAACAATTTATATATTTTTTAGTTCGATTAGTTATGATTATAAGAATAAAACTAAAAAATAAGAATAATTTCCACTGTCAAGTACATTTCAATTCGAGCTTTTTAAATCAAAAAAATAATTGTACACAGCGCTACGAAATTCCGTGAATGTAGGGAGACTTGTAAGGCTTGGAGGTAGTGTATTCCAAACGCGAATTGCAGATACAATAAATGATTTATCATAAAATGCAAGATGACTAGTAGGTAGGCGTAAATAATCCTACCTTACATCTCCCCTACGCAGCGTAGGCTGTAGAAAGATTAATTCATTGTCGAATAATTGACCCTGATTCATATAAATTGCTTTATATAATAAGCAAGGTAGAAAAAAATTTCTCCTAGTTTTCAGAGTTATCCAACCTAGTCTGCGATAATATGGTGTGATGTGCTCAAATCGACTAACTTGAAAAATGAAACGATCGCAAGCATTAAGTTTTCGCTGCAATTTACACTCTCTAAACATGAATAAGTGAAATAAGTGAATATTCACTTATTCATGTTTAGAGAGCATTGTTGATTTTAAGTAATATTAGTGTAGATTACAGCACAATAGTCAAATATCGGGAAAATCAAAGTGAGAACAAGTTTAATTTTAGTATCTTCACTGAAAACTTCATTATTCATTTTCAACGGTGCTAGAGTTCTCATGCTGCGCTTACAAACATCATTAATTTGTTCGTTCCACGATAAAGTATTTTCAAGAATTACCCCCAGATATTTTACCGAATTTATAAATTCAATTATCATTACAGTATCATTAACAATAATATTGTTACACAGCATACATTCATTACGGTTAACATTGTATGAGCTACCAAAAATTACAGCCCGAAGGCAAAAAACAAATATTCGCAGCATTTAGTTTAAGATCGTTTTCATCACCGGACATACAGAGGTTTTAGGGCGACTTGTCATTATGCCAATTGACGTAGTAAGTAATTTTATGAATAAATAACGATAAAATTATACTTAAAATGAAAATACTGATAGATATAATTTATTATGTCAGATGTTTTTGTTTCTCATAACTTTGTAACAGACTATTGACGTGCGGTTTAAAAATGAATGACATCATTATAAGTAATAAGAAGGGCATTTGTTATCTACTTTCATTTTCAATACTCATCATATATATTCTCTACATTCCATTATCAGGAATTCTCTGAATTGATTACATATTACTAGAATACTTATAAAATAAATATTTATTTATTTAATTTGGAATAAGATCTACTTGAAACGCGAAATTTTTTTTCTCACAGTAATGTAAATGGTATTTTCGTATTAAAAAAAAAAATCATAATTAAAATATTATCATTGTTGGATAAAAAATTAAAAAAAAACATTGTTGTTTTTTTCTGTTAATAATATCTGGAATTAATTAATTGATTTAAGCAATTTTTACGACGTAATTTTACGAATACCGAGAAAAATTTTTATG
>OZ024708.1:15743548-15810985 GCA_964016945.1 Microplitis deprimator | reverse complement strand
ACAATAAAATTCGGTAAGTTTTGAATAAGCGAAAAAATCTACAAATTGAATTAAAAAATAAATAAGTATGTAAAAAAACTTATTATTTCTATTTCTCGGGTTATATTTTCATTCATTGTCATGTAAATTGATGGTGAAAAAATCGAGAAGCTTTATTATTAATATTCAAGGGTCGCTCGAAAACGTCCAAATGACAGCACTCGGAAACATTCAAAATTCTTGAGCGAGGTTTAAATATTTGAATTTTGGGTTTAAATTTTCAGCGTAGTCATGATTTTACAAATATAAACTATTGCTGCCACGAGAAAAAAAAAATTTTGAAATCAAAAATCCGAATTTCAATCATTTTTGATATTTTCAAAATTCGTGAGCGACCTCTTAAACATTTTTTATCGAGCTGATTTTTGGAGAGGCTTCTTAAAACATCGTAAACCAACAAATTTTCATGCGAGATCGAAAAAAAAAAAAAAATAGTCGGTTTTTTTGCGCCACCCTAATATATATATATAATATATATTATATATATATATATATATATATATATATATATATATATATATATATATTGTGTATACAGTTTTTTATTAGTAGAGACAAAATCTATGGGCGACATCTAGCAGAGCATTTAAATTAAATGTAATTAATTTAGTTTTTTTTGCACATCTCAAGCGCTGAGGGTGCTCTATTGTCGCTCGATTTTTTATTTTTTTTATTTTTGCTATTAGTTATATTTATCTTTGTCAGTAGGTAAATAAGAATTGTCAGTATCGTACTGTCAAAAAATATTTCTGATTAAACAGATAAAACTTTTTTTTCTCTGAAAAGAAATACGTGGTTCAGTATAAATAATAAAAGTAAATTTACTACTCAAAATATTGCATGAGCGTTTGAGATATGAGTGTGAATGTAACTGACATGAGACAAATTTTAAATTATTAATAAATAGAGTAAATAATTTAAAAAATAATATTTATAAAAAATGCACTTATTAATTTCAAAATTTTTTACTCTTTTCCCAGATAGCAAAATGACGTCTTGATGAGTCCTGAATGTGTTCCTATTTATGACTTGGACGTCTCATCAACATCTTAAAGAAGTCTTTAAGAAGCTCTCAAGATCACGAATGAGCCACCTAGCGAACTCAATAAGACGTCTTTAAAAAGAGTTCTTTTTTCTGACTTCGCAAATAAGACTTCAATATAAATTTACCATAACGTCTTTAAGGAGCTCCTAATTTTGACTTCATAAAGAAGTTTAAAAAAGAATACATTTAGACGTCACAAAAACTGACGTCTTATTTATGGAGTCTTCAAGAACTATCAATTAAGAGTTCTTAAAAATGACACCTTTAAGAAGTCATAATAAGAGTTCTTGAGGACGTCGTAAAGCCAGCAAAAGTCATTCCGACTTGAATGCTGTCTGGGTTTATTAGTAATTTTAAATGGGTCTGATGTCTTCTACATTCACACTCATTTTGAGGTATGCACTTTTGGATTTTCCAAATACTTTTTTTTCTTATTTGTAGTAAAAAAAAAAAATATAAAATAAATAAAATAAATAATTAAAAGTCAAATGTATCCACCTTTTTTAAATATATAAAATTTTTTTGCCATGCACATTTTTGTTTTCAATCCTGTACACTGTAAAAAATTTTTGGACTCGGTGTAGAAATTTTGGTGTGAAAATTACACCAAATATCGTCTTAAATTTAGGCGGAATAAATTAAAAATTTTTACACTGTTGAGCGTGTAAATGTGTAATGTATGATAATTTTACGTTAAGAAATTAAATTCAATCATTTAAATATCGCACTATTACTTAAATAATATAATAATAATAATATATAATAATTTCAAAATATTTTCAAATGAAGCATGAAATCAAAAAATCAAGAAATTATAAGTGTTGCAAAAACTTGTGCAGACAAGTTTCAGCATAAATCATATTATTGCTGGAAAGTAAGTCAAAAAAATGTAAGAATTCAACGAACAACAGGTCCCGGAAAATTCATTAAGTATAGTGAAATAGTAGGAAATTTATGAATTGATATGATTAATTCTACATTAACATTTGTTGACAAAAGTGTAAATGTTTGATATGTTAAATATTAAACTTATGGACTTTAGTAAAATATAAATAAATTATTTTGTTGTTATCAGAAACGATAATGACTTGCCTGATGTTTTCATTCAGATCCGTCGTTTATTTGTTTACAAGAAGATTCCTTTCGCTGTTTGTGCTTTTTGGAAAACTATCGATTTTTACGATCATTTTAATGCTTATTTGATTAATCCAGAAAATATCGATTCTATTGCTGTTATATACTTATCAACGTTAAACCATGAAAAACTTTACAAAGTCCACACAAATATTAGTGGTGAAGGTTTATTTATAACTTGTAAGTATGTAATTATTGCTTAATTACTTATAATAATATATATAATCATAAAAATATTTAAATGCTTAAAATACTATTAACCTTGATCAAACAAAACGATTCAAAACGATTAGAAATGATTCAAAACAATTCAATTTTAATACTATACAAATATACATTCACTATTGAATAAATCGTTTTGTTTAATCAGGGTAATATCTAAATAAAAGTAACATAGTTATTGATTAAGTAGTTAAAAATGTTAAATGATCATTTGTTGCTCATTAATCAAAATTATAACAAGTAACACGGAATGGTGTAAAAGAAGTAGATTACAACATCTTAAAATGACACGGATGGATAATTTACATCGATGATTTTTTACACCGTTATTTCACACTACATGGCCGTGAAAAGTTCTCGAGGGTTATTTTTACACCAAAATTTTTTACAGTGTACACTTTTTTTACAGGGTGTACCCTATTGGGTTAAATACCCAGAAAATGCGAAAATGATATAGATATATATATATATATCATTTTTAATTTTTTTTTTGCTCTTACCCCCGGAAACGTTAATGGTTGCCGAGAAAAAAATCTTGCCAAAAGATGGGCTCTAGTTCAACTCTAAAAAGTCGCTATTTAAATTTTGATTTCACATCTGATTAACATGTACACGGAGAGAAAAAAATGGGAATTTTTCCAATTTTACTTGGGGAAAATTCCTTTGTTGGCATTGTAAATTTTACTTTGTCAGGAACAATTCCAATGTTAACATGAGGAAAATTCCCATGTCGACAAAGTAGAATTTCCCATGTATATAAAAGTGGAATAATTGTAAACTGATGTTTTTTGCACGTAATTCAATAAGTAAATCAAAATAATTCAATTGAATTGATGATTATATACTGTCGGAAACACGATATAGTGTCAAAGACTTTGGATCTGAAAGAGGCAGGTTCGAGCCCAACAGTAATCGGGATTTTTTCATCAATCAAAATCATGTATAATGCCTCTAAGTAACGCTTCTAATACAATAGATTACATTTCAGATCTAATTAAAATTAATTTATTTTTTGTTCGAAATTTAATATTTTTTTTAATAGGGATCGTACGTTTGGGAATACGTTGGTCTTACCCAATTGGGAACCTATAGAGATTGCCCGATCGGGACCCAAGTACGTTTCTGCGTTATATCCCAATGTAGGGTCCCCATTGGGCAACCCAATTGGTTCCCAAGTGGGTGCACCTAAAAATTTCTAGTCAGGTTGCGATTAGATCACCACTTAATTCTATAAATATTATTTTGTTGCAGGACCGTTAGCCAGTTAAGGAAAAAAGAAAAAAAAACGTATTATTTTGCTAGTGCACTCGTTGTCATTAATGCCTGGCCCCCTGTCTGGCTTGGATCTCACAGTTTGGGGGGCAATGTATAATAACAACGAGTGTATTTGCGAAAGACCAAAAATAATAGGTAACTTTACAGCCATCTAATAGGAAAATGACACATTATTTAATACAGTTGCGAGTTCGGAAGGATATATTTACAAATTAAAATATGTATTATTTTTTAGTATATTTTTTTCCGTCTAAATTTCATAATTTTATTCGAAACGTAATTTAGAGACAATAAAATTTTTTTTTTTTTTTTAAATAAAATTATGAATTATTATCCGCATTTAAGAATAATATAATTCCTTTATTGTACAATACTACCTAAAGTAACTAGTATTTAGTAAATATTCAATAGAACAATTGTTAAAAACAAATTTTTTTTAATTATTAAATTATTT
This sequence comes from Microplitis deprimator, assembly GCA_964016945.1. Taxonomy (NCBI): domain Eukaryota; kingdom Metazoa; phylum Arthropoda; class Insecta; order Hymenoptera; family Braconidae; genus Microplitis; species Microplitis deprimator. Next base: position 15,806,816 of record OZ024708.1, on the reverse strand, counting down.
GTTTCTGGTAAAGAGTGATGCAAGCATCTTTACAGATTTCATATCAAATTGTTCCTTATATCCGGTACGTTTATAATACTCAATTCGAAGGCTAACTTTGTTGCATCCATTAAGAAATGTTTTGCGAAACTACTTATTATTTATTACCTCTCGATTTTCGTTTTACAGTCGTCAAATTAATAATTATAGATTTGAAAAAATCTCCCAGGCACGCACACCAACAATCACGTAGGTCTGAAATTAAATCGAAACAACAATTTTTATTCAATAATATAATTATTGATACTTATCAATAATTTTAAAAAATTATTTTTACATACGTAAATATAAAATTTTTAAAGTTCAAATTGATGTTACATGTATAGATATACTGCGAGGGAGTTCAACAAACGTCAATTTTTAAATGTAAATACTGAGAGGCCAGACAATTTTCCTAGAAGACAGGAAGCAATTTTACTTTGAATTTTCTTGGCAGACGTGATGGCCAACATTGCGTAAAAGCCCTCTTTTCCCTGTTTATCAAAGACAATTATACCGCGGATGAGTGGAAAATATTACTCGATTTACTTGCCAAATTATTTAACATCAAATACTATACGTATTTCACAATTAAATATGTATACATATTTAAGTATATCCATTAAAATTATTCTGCTATATTGTAACTAACTTAATGTTAAACCATTTAAATGTCCAACCGTTCCTCATTTTATACTATTAAATCTGTTTTTTCAAATATTGTAGTATAAAAGCATTTAAAAATATTTAAATTTCCTGAGAATAAATCAAATCTACTAAACTTTATCTTAAATTATTGAACCGTCAAAAGATTAATGATGATTTATAAATTTTTTACTCAAAACACATGTTTTTAATGGCACACTCTAATTCATTCAATAAATATTCGATATCCCAATGTAAAATTATGACGGAATAACAAAAAAAAAAAAAAAAAAAAATGATAAGTGATGAAATATGAAAAATCATTGGAACTAAGCTACACACAAACAGAATGTTTTCTACGCATGATCTTGTATCGTTAAACTGATAAGATATGATTAATTAACAATATTTTTTTTTATTATTTTTTGTTTGTTTGTGATAAATTTTTTTTCATCGGAAAAAAATATTGATGTTTATATTTTTTAAACCTAAATTACTATCAACAGACACAATATTGTTCATTTATTTTAATTTCAAAATCAATTGATTCTAACTTGAAAACTTATTGCTGTCACCTCAAGAGATTCATGCAATTCTTTTAATATTATCTAAAATTATTTTGGAATTTTTTTCCATGTCTCCGAAATCTCATTCTAAATAAAAGTTTTTAATTTTTATAGTTTAAAAATTTGTCTTTTGGCTTTGGTCTGCATTTATAAATAATAGAAAAGAATAGATTTAAGATATTTTTTCTCAGGTCAATAAAAGTAAAATTTTTGTAAGCAATATAATACACGGACTAAAATAAACTTTAAAAATTAATGTTAGAAATTATAACCTGGAACCCGGGTGTCAATATAGGGGATTTTAGCATTCCAAATAATACATTTTATAATACATCCCGTAAATTTTCTAAGTATCAGCTACGATTTTCAAAGTTCAAATAGTAATTTTTTTTGCATATACAATAAATTTTCATACTTATCCTGTAATTATTTACGTTTTAATCATAAATGAAAAAATTACTATTTAGAATGATAATATTTACTGATCACTTTATCATTATATTACTTGTCGTTTTCAATTTATATATTTCATTTTTTTCCGTGTACATAATCTTTAATAATTAATATTCAAGTGCTGAATGATAAGGTCTCTCCATTCAAGAAGACCATTGAAACCATAAAAATAGCATTCACTATTATAAGTTATAGGGTAAACTGCCCAATGAATGACCGATTTGTTATAGTGGCAGATATTTCGACTAATAAAAACAATAATTAACTTTGAAACTCAATCAAGCCATTATAATTGCATTGCGACATCATTTATCTTTTGATATTTATCATGATTTTTTATTCATTTCATTATAGTTTTTATAAAATTACATATAATCAGCGTAAAATGTAAAGACCCAGTGAATGACTGCTTTCGTCCATTGAATGACCGGGCATAACCCAGTAAATGACCGACGAATTCAATTCTGACTTGAAGTTAATTTTCCTAGAAACTTTTATTGCATCCGACCGATAAATTAATAATTTTAAGCAGGAAAAAACACCAATTTTAGTATTTTGTTAAAATTTTATTGTTTCATTAAACGAATCTTTATAATCACAGTACCAATGGATGAAAATAGCTATTTGTTTTTGTAAAAATAATCATTTTGAATGCGGAAAAATACTCGTAAGTTATATTAATATCACCTTAACAATTTCAACTGTTTAAAATAAAATTATACTTATTAAAGTACGCTTGTTAAATTATCATATTTATATAGTTAACAAATTTTGATTTACGTAAATTATTAATTTAATTATTTAACACTTTTAAATTATTAATGCTAATGTTTGAATTGGTTAAAGATATACAATCTTTGAAATTTAAAGAACAAACAATGTTTAATAAATAAAATGATAAAATTAACGAAAAAATCTTTAATTTTATAAATTGAATCTTATTCTTTTACAGTCTTATTTTTTTTTTTTTTGACACTCAGTACCCTGATTAAACAAAATCATTTGATAGGATTAAGAAGGATTGATTTTTTAATCATTTTTAATCCTTCGAAACCATGTAAATCATTTTTGAAATTTCACGATTAATCATATTAAATCATTCTTACTACTGTAAAAGCGTCAGAATATAAAATTTTTACTCATTCCGAATAATTTTTAACGCTGAAATTATACTTGAATTTCTGCCACCGATTATGAAATGACATGATTTAGCTAGTATTAAAAATTTTTAATCATTCTGAATACTTTTTAATCCTGAAATAATATTTGAGTTTTTGTCACCGGCTATGATATGAAATGATTTGGCTAGTCTTAGAAAATTTTAATTATGTATCAAATACTTTTTAATCCTGAATAGTCTAGTCGATGCGCACGAAAACAAGGTGCAAGATTATATTTTCGGTGGATATAAACCGATTATGAAATTTTTTTTTTTAAATTCTCAAAAAATACGAAACAAAAAGTTGACCTAAATTCGAAAGCCGCTTTTATTCCATAAAATCAACGAACGAACAAAAACAAACACGGTCATTCACTGGGTTTGACAAATTTCGAACTTACCAATAAATGACTTGTCGGTCATTTACTGGCTTAGTACAGTAATAAAGTGCACCAGTGAATGACCAACATAAAATTAATAAAAACAAAATATTTACGTTGATTTCACGTATCCAAAGTCAATTTTATTAATTAATTTACTTGTGTAAATGATTATAAATTTACTGTTTTATAAAAAAATCAATTAATACTATTGAAACACATAGTTTTTAAAAATGATTTTTTTCAAACGTTTATGTTCAAATTCAGTATTTTCATGAAAACTCTTCAATCCTCAATCTAATTTTAATTATTTTTAATGATAATTTAATAAATCTCTTCAATTTGTTGTGATTTAATAATAATAAAGACATGCAAGATTACATTTATAAGTAAATAATAACTTTTAATCAAATTTTAACATTATTATGATCATTTTTCTGCATACCGGTCATTCACTGGTGGGTGGTCACAGACTGGACTAGTTACCCTATAGTAATAATTGCCATCAGGACAGCCACATGTCTCTGTTCTCAGACATTTTTTTTAGGAAAAAATTCACAAAATACCGTCTTAACAAGAATCGTTTTCATATTTTTCTCACAATGTAATAAAAACTACAGAATTATTACTGAAAACTGTAATAATTATTAGTTTGATGAGTTTCAAAGTTGCTATTATGAATATAACAATAACCTCTTGAATTGATTATCGACCACCTCATTGATATTTACAACCAGATGTTGTCGTTTTGAAGTTCTAAGAAGCTAAAGCTATTTTGACTATTTTCAAATGGACGTCCGACCGCCGGTCTATGTGTTTGTGTGTATGTGCGTGTGTGTAAACTAATTTTTGTTGTCCAATATTTAGACTTATCAACCCATTGAAAAGTTCTTTGCGACAATTGAAAGGGCTCACTAAGACTTAGATTTTGAAGTTGATCGGCCGAATAGTTTCTAAGTTTTAAAATATAAAAATCGAAAAACTATTTTTTTAGGTTTTTGATGCACAACTCGTTAACCGCTTGATCGATTTACCTCAATTTAAATCATTATTAAGTGTCAAAAAGTTCTTTCAATTACCGCTAATCATGTGCAAATCGGTCGATTAGTTCCAAAAATATCATCCGACGAATATTACTTTTTTTCGCAAAATGTATTTTCTTTTGGTCCAACCATTTTTAGTGCTTTTCAAGCTCAAAAATTTGCACATAATAACGTTTTCGAGCTCTCTAATTAGTGGGACGTTTTGAAGTTGGCCTACAGGGTTAGCCATTTTTTAATTTTTTTTATATTCATTGCACCAATTTGTAAATATATATAGGGAAGGCCATAATACAATAGATCATAAGATTTATGAGTTTTCAGTGTAAACCAAGAGAGCATTAAAAAAAAATAAAGTATCATTTTGTTTCGAAAACTGACAAATTTTTAAAACGTTCCACTTAGCCTCGGTGTCCCTTAAATATAAGTATATATACTCAGATACACTTAAGTGAGTCTAACGCAAACCAGTTCTTTCATTGAATCATTCATTATTTCTCTCTCTCGTTTATTAAATATAATAAAATATAATGCAAGTGACTTTCACATCCTCATCATTCATCGAGGTTAGTGCATACACATCATACATTTAACTAAATTGTATTCATCCATGAATTAATTTTTTATCATCCACATAATCCTTAATGAATGGATAATAACATATTTCTATATAATTTTTAAACTTGGAAATTATTCTCATGTCCTTCATAAACTAAATTGTTATTATCTTAAACACTCAATAATTAAATTATTGTTACAATGTTAGAAATTTCAATTTCTCATTAATAAAATAATATTTAAGTATTATATTGCTACAATTAAAAAAAAAACTATATATAAGCAACTATAAATTTATAAGTACGATGCGCGATTAAAAAGATTAATTGCTCTTGGTCTTGGCACATGTACTCGTCGAGTATGATTAGGTCTTGTCGAGCTCATCCAGACAGCGCGACGCCGTTTTATTTGCGTCCAGACGACCGACGCACAGGTGCTCATCAGACTTTTTATCATGTTATATGTTATTGCTTTACTCTCCTCTTTTATAGTTTTTACATTTTATATATCATCAATTATAATATCATTATATAGTCATTATCATTATCGATAAATTTTTATTTCATTCACTACTTAACTGTTATATATATTCTGTTTTTCCAATAATATATATATATATATATATGGATCCCGGAAAAAATAGACCCGGAATAAATGGAGAAAATAAATGAGTAAAAATAGACCTAAAAAAACGGATACGAACATTTAATGTTTTTCATTTGACAACTAATTTTATTCTATTATTTTTGATACTTAGATTCAAAGGAAAAAATATATCAATAAAACCGTGATTTTCTTTTTTTTTATTCTTTTAATCAGAACATTCATTTAAGACAATATCTTTTTACTCATTAAACGTAAAGATCGTCTTGAAAAGAATTTTTAAAAATCAGAAACAGACCAGGTATCGAACCCGGATTTTCACGATAACAGCCTCAAATTCATCCTCAAAAACAGTGATATGTTAAACATATACCAATAACAAATTAATAGAAGAAATTCTTTTTCCCGTCTGTTGTTACTTTTGAAAAATAATGAAACTTCTTAATTTCATCTGGGGGGCTTTGCCCCTGAACCCTATAGGAGCTTCGTCCCTGGACCCCCTAGAGATGTTCTTTTTTCACGAAAGAAATTAACAAGTGAATTGATAGACATTGAAAGACATGATACCTTTAAATTATAAAGCTAAGTATGAAGTTCCACATGAAATCGGTAGTCAGCTGAAAAATTGATTTACCGGGTCTATTTTTTCCGATTACCGACCGGGCCAATAGCAAAGTTGAGGAAAAAATATACTTTTTTATGTCGATCACACGCTAAATCTTAAATTTATCATTTAGATTTTTTTTTCAATTTTTTGGCGAAATGGGGCAGTCTTAAAAAATTTGAAGAGTATGAACATTCACGTGTAGAATTAAATAAGAATTGTATCAAAACATCTTAAAATTTTTGTAAAAATTTTTAGACAGACCAATTAGTCCAAGTATAATAATTTAGTTATACTAAAATCAGATTAAATTTTTCGACCCGGGTTGTCACATTGATACAATGGAAATTTCATTTTTTACTTTCTCATTAATTAAAATAAAGTATTAAATGTCCAAAAATGGAGCAGTGGCCACAAATTGTACTTCCACCCACTATAAAGTTTAAGACTTATAAATATTATAATATACTGAGTTTTAAATATTATCTATTACATCTTAAAACTCGTCTGATAGTATTACTAAGATACTACTACAATAATCTAACATTAAATTAGTTATATTGCCGAGGAGTTGTTGATTGATTCCAATTAACTCGATCTAATTCATCTCTTTTCACGGTCAACAGGCTATTAGGTCGTTCATAACCAGTCATGTCTTTGGCAATATAGAAAGCACGTGTAAATAAGTACAATTCGAGCCGATAGTATATGCGCATACAGATAATACGATATTTAGTTGCAATAATAATAAGTTCTAAGTACAAACTAGTAATTTCAGCTTTAAACCAATTTAACTGGTAAAACTTGTTAAGTATGATAATTGGCCGGTTAATTAACGTACGATTAGATTCAAGTATTTCGGCAAAGCCGTCTCTTAACTAATATTAATTAGACTCATAACACATTATTTTTTAAATTCACGTGTTACCAATAGCTCATAAAAAAAAAATATATATTATCCCTCAAGTTTCAGGTCGAATAGTTTTTAAAATCTTGTGCATACAAATATTTTCAGCGGAACTGAATACTCAACTTTATCTCAACTTAATCTTCACATGCTGAGAATTATGTGACCATACATACCATTCAAGAGTTTAGTCGTTCAAATTTTCTTATATCAACAACCTTTTTTTCGGTACTACATTATCAATTTAAATAAATAGAAATAATTTAAAAATTTAAACCACCGAAAACTCGTAGAAATTCTCGTAAACTCTAAATACAAATTATTTGGAAATATAAATATTTTTTTTTGTAATTTTCTGTATTTAATTAAATCCAGAGCAAAATAAAACACAATTTTTAAGCGAAAAATTTTTTTTTGATTAAAACTTCTTAGTTACAGTTTGTAGGAAAAAGTGGCGCAACTACATCAACCCGGGCGAATTTGTTGTTCTTTTTAATTTGATTTTCTGGCTTGAACTTTTTATACTGAGCTAATGACAATAAAACCCAATTTCAACAATTAAATAAATGAATCAAGAAGTAGTTAATTAAATTATTTTATTTTTTACTTATTACGATTATTTAACATTTTTAAAAACATAAAACAATAATTTTATATCTTAAAACCGGTATTACATTTTCCCTTTATATTTTAAATATGCATTACTCAAATTTTATCAAATTTGTTTATGAATATTGACAAATATATTTTGTTTCATATGATATTGCAAAAATTATGTGAAAATTGAATCCAGTAAATGATGGATGAAAAGTATAAATGAAATATAATCAAAGCCAAATAATAAATATTTACAACTTATAGAAGAACACAACAGTGTTGCCTCCGAACTCTTCGCGGGGTTGTTTCGTCTGACGGAAAAATTTATTGGCACACGATGTCTTGCGACAAGTGTGTCCATTGCGTGTGGGTTTAAGCTAAATCGGTTACGGTGAATCAACTTTTGAAGAGATGAGAGAACATATGAAGAAAAGAGAAGAAAACGAAGGTGCCAACATCGTCGCGACGTAAATGCGACGTAATGTCTAGACGCACAAATCGCTTAAGAACATCCGTTTTAAATAATTCACAACACTTATCGATAGTTGAACTTGGAAATTTTGTAATTTACATAAAATTCACCGAGTTTTAACTTCTTTCCTTTGATAATATTTAAATTAAATCTTACAATGCTGTTACTCCATATTTTATATAAATATATTATTATTATAATTATAATTATTTATACAATGTATCATGTATTTTATTTAACCGCAGACTTTACTTGAATCAATTAGACGTCAATCAATTTAATAAGATTGGAATTTGTTTACCGCGTTTTATGAGATCATGATGCATGATGAACGTTATTATCAAAATGATCACGTGGTTCAAATGATCTGATTTGTATAACATAATATAATAATAACTAATAGTAATAAGCTATTATGTATGCGTGTTTTCGTGTACCAAAAAGACATGACGCACGTGGCGAGGTCAGCTCAATTATCTTATTCTTTGTAACTTTGTAATCGCTAATAATCATAAGTGTTCTGTGATATTTTTGTAATTGTATAATACTATATTTCCTCTATTATTGCCATTTCATTAATCAAAATAATTATCAAAATTTATTTATTTTTTATTATTTTAAATGTGTATAAAAAATGATTATTTTTAATATAGAAAATCTCGCGTGAAATGAGTACACGAACTTTTTTTAAACAATTTGAGTCATTTGATTTTTTTGTCACTATTACTCTCCAATCGTATTAATTTACTTAAAAACATTCGTTCTAGAAATTTAAAAAACTGTTTTTTTTAAAGATAGTAGGAAATCTGTTTCATATTCTTCAAATATAAGTGAAAATTGGAAGAAAACGCACTGTAAAAAATTTGCGAAGTGAACGCGGAGTGGATGAATTTTTATTTATATAATTTCCTCGGAGTGAATTTCACTCTAAAAGAAAGTTTCGGAAAATATTAATTCTAAAGAAAATTACTCATACATAGAGATTAGGTTTTTGATATTTTGATATTTTTATTAAGTACGGAAATAATTACGAGCTCCCTTTTCCATATATTCACGCGAAATGATTTTAAAAAATTATAAGCAGCTGATAATAAAACTTTCACAAATATAATTCCACTGAGTCACAAACTGTCGTATGACTTACATCAACCATACCACGAGATAACATTTCATATTGTACCGAAATGTCAAATATTTTCTATAAAAACTATGTCACTATAGCTAGTCAATAATTTAATATTTTCACTATGCATTATATATATGAATTTAGTGAGTTACTAAAACATTTTATAAATTAAAAACATAAGATTTTAAGTTTAATCATCAATATCTCAATCAATTATTTATTGAAATAATTATGCTTCTAATTAAAAGCTGTTTCTATTAAATATAAATGCATTTAAGTATTAAAACTCCGGGCCGGAGTGAATGCATATTGAAATAAAATTCGTGTTGACTCTAGATTCACTCCCGATTTTTTGCAGTGTGTGTATTAAGATTTTGAAAAATGTCTTCTTTCTTTGGCGTCCCTATTTCGCCCAATTCTATCCTCTATCAATAATTTTGTTAACAATATTTGTTTTTTTTAATATATACCTTATCAGTATTTATAAAATATTTATGTATATTTCAAATTTAAAATCAAATATTTACATTATGACTTTGTAATCCCTTTAAAAACTACCAAATATCAGTAACTGCGTAAAAAAGATAAGTATTCCCATGATTGAAATATCTTCTTGAATCACCACTTGTATGAACCAACAAAATAATAATCTGATAAATTTTTTCTGACTGCAAATATATTCTGAAACACCTGCATTGATTTCATCATTATCAATCGATATCCTCAATTATTATTCAACATACTGATATATTAGTTAGTACTAAATCACATGTGATAAAATTTAATCAATTAAGATGTAAACATGATCATAGAACGTTGATCTCGTCTACGCCTTGACTCGTTGTTATATACTTTTTGCATTTAGTATTTATATTTAAGTCTCTCGTGATAAATAATAAGCCGTGGTGTGACGTGTGACCGATTTATATATACATATAAACCCATCTGTTAAATTAATCACAGATGAAGATGAACATCTGTTCAACTCTGGAATGCATATAATGCAGAGATCGAAAGTTAAACATTAACGAGGATCAATCGACGATGATTGGGTTAACCCATTCTTAACTCCACTCGGAAATGAAATAACGTCATCAAATAAAGAAAAGAAGATCAAAACAACAACGTAAAAATGCAATCATATGTACTATAGCATGTGTTACACGATATTAACCATGGGAATAACAACCGTTTTTAAATGCCCCTGGGCTTAATGCCCTCAGCTAATAAATACTCAAATATTATTTTAATATATTATCATCACACTTATATTAATAGCTGTTTGTTTACAATGTCTGTATACTAGGGTGTTCCAAAAAAAACAAATTTTTTTTTTTTAACTTCTTGTGGGCTCAAAAGTTACTTTATATTATAAAAAAAATCCTCACCAAATTTCAGCAAGATATCTTTAAAATTGAGCTATCGCAAAGGAGGGTCCCCTTTCCCATTTAAAATACACGTGAAAATTTTTCATGTTAGTTTTTCGTTATTAAAACTATGAAAAAAAATTTTTTTTTGAATTCTGCCTAGTTAATTTCGTAGGAAATTAAATTCTCTATAAAAAAGTGCTGATGCATTATGTACGTCAAACGAATTGGAAAAAAGTTACGAGGCTTCAAAGATCGACAAAAATTTAGTTTCCTCAGTGTTAAATTTTTTTTTATAATTTTCTATTTTTATTCTATCAAAAAATTTTTTTTGAAAATTTTGACAAGCACGTTCTTATAGAAAATTTAATTTCCTACAAAAAGTATCTGATATCATATATACGTCAAATGAATGAGAAAAAAGTTACAGGGCTTTAAATGTCAACGAAAATTGAACTTCTTTTTTCGCAATGCTTTTGATGTTAAACGAGAATCATTTAAATAAATCATTACGTTCTTATACATAATAATTACTTTTTACTTCTTTATATTTATGAACTCGCAATACGGTCATAAAAAAAATATTTTGTAGTTGCAGAACTTGAAAACACAAGTTTGATGAAACAGCCTGAAGCTCTTTAAAACAGATTTTCGGGTTGATCGATTAAACTTTATATTTACTAAAATTTTTTCTCAATTAATTATTGAATATATGTATTAATGTTTAATTAAATTAATTTTAAAATATAATAGTTAGTCAGAATATAAAAAAATTAAACGAAAAAGTAAATAAACTTTAAGGTGTGTAATTACATAATTCAAACTCTTTTATGACTGTGAAGTAAAGTTACTTATTTAATATCAAAATTTAATGAGAAGAGGAGAAGCTGAATAGTATCTCTTACCTAAAAAAAAAAGTTTTTAAATTTAAAAAAAATCCCCCTTAATAACTATACTTTGCATTATGATTGTATTGGGGTTTACGTATAATTATGTTTTCTAACGTAAGATAAAAGAAAACAACAGCTGTAAAAAATAATTAAGCATGAGACTTAAATATTTGTAACCTTTTTTTTTTTTTATTATTATTGCAAAGGTCTATGTGAACGAACAGTTAATTAGTGGACGTCAAACGAACCAAAGCCTCCGCCAGGAATGCCATTTATTTTTTACGATCGTACGGAGAAATGCATGTTGTAAACAAAAAGAAAATAAATTTAGCAATAAGATAAAAATAAAGGGAACAAAAATTTCATGTGTAAATAATTTTTTTAATGATTCATAATCGTACAATAAATATTAAAATTGTCAAATTTTAATTTAATGAAACTCATTTTCTGACTTAAAGTGCTTTAAATTAATAAAAAAAAAAAAATGCATATTTTTATGCTCAATATGAGACACCCGTATGAAAATAACATATATGGTCAAAATATATGTAAAAATATATGATAAATATCAGAAAATAGAGGGGGGGGGGTAAAAGGGGGTACCTATGGAAATACTAAGTTTTCGATGACTAAAATACGCCGAATCTTTTTGTTTTTAATGATATTCAAGGTAAATAGACAAAATTTTTAGCTGCCGTTATAAAATAAAATTTTTATTTTTGGCGGGCAAAATGGGGTACCCTTAAAAAAAGTTGAAAAAAAAAAAATTCTGAAAATTGATCAAATTTCATTAAATTAAATTTTTTTTTTATGTAAAATACATAAAGAAAAATTACATTTTACAACATTGATGGATACGACGGCAGAAAAAAATTTTTTTTTGGGGCAGAGGCCCTCCTCCAAAAAATTATAATTTTTTTTTTTTTTTTTTTTTTAATTGAATTGTTTTCAATTGAAAAGTAAAATATTATTTTCGAATATGTTTAGTGGCCAAACTTGCCCCAACTATAGAAAATCAGTCGAAAAATGAATTAACATATTAATTTTTTTTTAATTTGACGATAAAAATATGAAAGAATCATTTTTCAGAACTCTGGGCTGGTCCATTTTGCCCCAGGTGTTATGGGTAGGGCTAAAAATGCGCAAATACATCGGATATACAGTAATTAGACGAAAAAAAAAAAAATTTTTTTTTCACCAAATTTTGGGGATACCCCGTTTTGCCTACCCTACCCCTTTTGCCCCCCTCTCCCCTATATGTGGCTAATTTAACTATATTTGCTGATATACTTTTTTTTTATATTAAAAAATATAATATTCATCATATACGAGTCCGTATATGTTTAGCATGTATAAAATATGTATGTCAATCATATACAAAAAAATAGTATATTGTACAACTAGTGCGGTAAGTTGTCGATTGCCCACGAGAGCAAAGTTGAGCGCCCGAACGAAGTGAGTGCGCTCATTTGCTCGTGTGGGTAATCGGCAATACCGCACGAATTGAACATACTTTTTTTTATTATTAATTCGATACAAGTACTATTTTAGTGCTCGCTGTTTTATTCCCCAAGTAGCTTTTTGCTGATTTAACTGTTGCCGCGACATTTTTGTGGGTTATACGATAATCTGCGTGCGACGAAGTAAATTTGCGTGCGACAAGTCTCTATGCCAAAATCTCTACATGATTTTTTATAATATACAATATAATATATCATATATTTTTTTGTTGCAAACATATATGATTTTTTATATTCTAACCATGTATTGTTTTTTCATACGGACAATACCGAAATGATTTTAACAATTGTTACTCATTATTATTAATAGCATACATTACCCATGCCTAATAAATTATAATTTATTCAGCAATCCGTAAATTCTCGAAAACGAATTTGTGTAGTTAATCGTCTCTAAAAATTAATTACTTAAATTCACTGCGAATTAGTGAATATGCACTGGAAACCAGCTATAAGTATACCATATGGTATGCACTGGTGTGCACTGGTTGAATTCATGGTATACTTGTAGTTGTAGAAATAATGACTACCCACTGATTCGCAATGAATTTCACTAGCTCATTTTTATAGAGCACTGGTATTGCTAACATGGAATTTCTTTTTAATGTATTATTAATTTTTAACAAACTTTAAAAAAAAAGAAAATTTTCAAAAAACATTATTGGTTTCTGTTCGATTTTCGAAAATCGAGTTTTCATCAGATCTCGACGTTTCGAAGTTCTAGGGAGTTATTCTGACCATTTTCAGATGGACGGCCGTCAATCCGTGCGTGTGTGTGAGTATAAACTTTTTTTGTTCAGCCATATCTTTGTGACGAATCATCCGATTTGAATGTACTTGGTGGCAATCAAAAGAGCTTGCCAAGACTTAGAATTGAATAGATTTTGAAGCCAATTGATCGAGTAGTTTACAACTTATACGAAAAATAAAGTTTGTTTTTAGGTTTTTGGTGCATAGTTCGTAAATCGCTCTCTGAGCTCGAAAACAGTGGGAAGTTTTGGGGTTGGCCCACAGGATCAACCATTTCTTAGATTTTTTTAAACTGTTAAATTCAAAAAAAAAAAAAAAAAATTTTATAATTACTTGAAAAAAAATTGTTAATCAACAAAAAACACTTTGATATAAATGATACAATAGTATATTACACACCTAGGGAAGTAATATACTATTCTTATAATTGTTCAAAAAACAAATAAAAATTTTTGATCCTAAGCTCCTTAATTGTATTAAAAAAATCTAGGCAACGATTGGCCCTGCGGGCCAGCCCCAAAACTTCCCGCTGTTTTCGAGCTCAAAGAGCTCGAAAACATTATTGTGAATACATACACCCACACACACATTCGGACATCATTCTGAAAATGGTTAGAATAGATTTCTAGAACCTCAAAACGTCGACATCTGATGAAAACTCTATTTTCGAAAATCGGGCTGAAAACAATAACTTTCCGAATTTTTGAAAATTTCTGACACGTGGCCCAATTGGGACGATAGCCAAAAGGAGGAAAAAAAAAATTTTTTTGAAAATTTACAATGTTCTTAGCGGGAAATGTTCACGGAAACGGATAGTAAATACCAATGGCACTAACGTTTACCCAAACCATTGATGCACAGAGTAAATATTATGAAACAGGATGTGTAATTAAGAGATATCATAGTCCTTCCAAGACAAATTCCTCCAGTACCACCGTGGGAAGACCTTAACTATACCACAGACCATCACATGTTAAAGGAAACTGATAGTAAGGTCAATACTCCAACTACTGTCCATAAAAACCTATTCTATGAGTTACTAGACAAGTATAGATATTATAATCATCTATTACATATCGATAGATATAAGCTAGATCCATGATGTGGTTGTTTGTTAATTAATTTTTCACCATAACTGCACCGAAAGTTTAAATTCCTTCCCTGTTTATGAAGAAAGTCTTTCGTTTCTCTTATGAGAAAAAAAAATGATAAAAATCAAAGTATCTATGCGCCATTCTTTCCACAAACAGAGGCAAAAATTTAGCTTTCAGGTACAGATCTGGTGGAAAATTGTACTCACTCGCCTTCGGCTTGGGTAGGCAATTATATACATAGCTTGGAATTTCCTACTTTTCTCCCTAGATGTCTAATATACTATTTATCGGAAAGCTTGAAAATTAATAAATAAATAATGAAAATTCTACTTCTATTTCCGTTGCTGAATGGACTTTTTTTATTTCGATTTCATTTATTACAGAAAATTTTCACAAAATTTACACAAAGCCATTCTGGAAGGTAATTGATCATCTCGGGATTACAAGGAAAGGAATGCAGACCCAGCAAGAGGTCATATCTTCATTATCTGACATAAATAAATATTTTGCTTCTGTTTCCTCGGGAAATCCGTTGCCTAGTTTCAATGAATGTAACTTTAGTGATTGTCGTAGTGATTCCGAAGAAAAGTTTGATTTGAATGAGACTGATAGCATTAATGTTGAAAATGCAATTAAACGTGTGTCAACCAGGGCGTGTGAGCTTGGTGGCTTCCTAATTCAAGTGTTTAAAGTTTTGTTAAATAGTTTATTATCATTTATAGTCATCCTGTTCCAATAAATCGATAGCTGATAGTGTATTCCCATCATTATGGAAATTTTTGTTGGTTAAACCGTTCGGATGATAGACCTATTGCTTTGCTATGTGCACTATCGAAGACACTTGAAAGAATCGTTCATATACAAACAACTAAATATCTCATTAATAATAACTTGTTAATTAATAGGCAAACTGGATTTAGGGAAGATATGGGGACTCAGACGACTGTCTTAAGGTTCACAGATGACATTCGAATGGGGATCGATGTAGGTGAAGTTACCATCGCGGTATTTTTTGATTTCAATAAAGCCTTTGACACAGTAAACCACCTTTCACTTTTACGTAAGCTTTTTAAATTAGGGTTTTCACTAAAAACTATTCGGTGGTATTATTCATACCTAAAAGGTCGATTGCAGTCGGTTTTAGAAAATAACACGAATTCAGAATGGATAAACCTAGATTCTGGTGTTCCTCAGGGCAGCGTTCTTGGTCCTCTGCTTTTCTCATTATTTATAAATGATCTACCTAACTGTCTACGGCATACTTTGTACCTATTATATGCAGATGATTTAGTAACATATCGCCGCTGTAAAATCGGTGATATAAATGAAACGATTGAATGTATAAATAGTGATATTAAAAGTATCTCGGAATGGTGTAATTTGAACAAACTTAAATTAAATATGTCTAAAACTAAATCTATGGTATTCGGTAGCACAATAAATGTATGTAGGATTCACATAATTAATGAAAATAACAATGGCTCATTGTTGCGTTTATATCTTGATAATTCAATAGTAGAGTTTGTCAATACATATAAATATCTAGGTGTGATACTCGATAGTACGCTAAATTGGAATTCGCACATAGCTAATATTAAGAAACGGGCAGCGTTTGCATTGAGTAGATTACGTATGAATGATTCTAATTTGAGTATTGCACTTAAACGTAAGCTTGTGGTTGGACTTGTATTACCGACTTTCGATTATTGTAATTGCGTGCTCATTAATTTAACATATGATAATGAAAGATCATTGTTAGTATCGCTGAATAATCGTGTGCGATTTGTCATGCGCGTTGGAAGGTACAGACATATATCTGATCATCGACGTCATCTGGGTTGGCTTGTGCCTAAAAACCGAAGACTCCAGCTAATTTCATGCGAACTTTATAAAGCACTTTGTTTAATGAAACCGGGTCTTTTTAGTGAACAGCTTATATTAAGACATAACATTGCATCGCGTCGTAATTATGATCGGACTGATACACTACAAGTGCCATTCGCGTACACAACGTCGTATCAGAAATCATTTATAGTAACGGGATGCAATTTTTGGAATTCATTACCCTTTGAAATTACATCTTCAGAAACATTAGATGAATTTAAAAACAAAGTATATTTTTACTTATTAGAAACTGAGGAACGTGAACGGCTATGAGATTGCGCTACTTACTTATTGATACTTATTAATGCTCGTTAATATTTATAAATTTTTGTAATTTACAATAGAGTCTGTATGAGAGTGTTCGTATGCTTATGTTAATATGTTCTGTGTAATTTTACTTTTACATAGGTTAAGAGATTATATATAATTTATATATGTATGTAATCACAGGGAGCGACTGCTCCATGATTAATAAATAAATAAATAAATAAATAAATAATTAATATAATACAATTTTGAAAATAAAAAAAAAATATTTAATAAATTAAAATGATTTGACATAACAATTTAAATTAAAAATTTTCAACTAACATAAATTTTTTTTTTCATAAATATATTTAATAATATTTATTTATAATTTCGGCTGCTTTCATATATTTTCCAATGCACACATCTAAGAGATTTACGATTCTGTAATTTTTTTTTTTTTTCATTGTCATTTTTTTAAAATTAAATTTAAGACACACATTGGCACATGTTGATGTAAATATTCTCATTACACATGTTTATAATACATTAATTGGCAAGTTTTCTATAAATTAAAAATTTATCGAATTCACATAAATAAATTATCATTTTTTTTGTGTAAAATAAATAAATTTATTTTCAATATTATAAAAAAATTTATAATTCACATATCACTTCTAATATAAATTATTTTATTGAATTATTTTCAATTATTAAAAAACAAAAAAAAAAAAAACCATTATGCATGTGCAATTATCCAATTTATTATCTAATTATTAATAAAGCAATAAATTAATCAATCAACCAATCGATTAACCAGTGATGCGTGTTTACAAATCAGTACATCAATATTATAATAATTAGTACCACACTTCAATTCAAGCAAATTTATGAAATCCTCATATTATATTATGCACATTTTAATCAATAATTATTTAATTAAATAATTGCTAAACAAATGAATTTAAAACTTGAAATTTTTAATAACTGCACTGAGAAAAGAAAATAACGTTTTTTATAGGCAATATTTTTTCGTGTAAATCAATAAAAATTACTGTATTATTAATTATAGGGAACGGAACGGCAAAACAGGGTACCCCCAAAATTTTATAAAAAAGAAAATTTTTTTATTTAAATGTTTTTTAAATATTCCAAAATCACTTTTATAAATATGATTAAACATTAATTTAAATTATATTTGTTAAACTTTTTCAAAAATCGAGTGTCGGTCGAAAAATGTTAATGATTTTTGTTTTATGATAAAAAGTATTAAAAGTTTTTTTTCTTCCTTTATATCCAATAATTATGTAAAATGGAATTTGTCTTAAAATTACTAACAAAAAAAATTTAATTTAATCAAATTTATTTAATATCCAGAAAATTTTTTTTTTACTTTTTTTTAGGGTGTACCCCATTTTGCTCGCAAAATGAGTTTTTTATTTATTTATTTATTTATTACTCTATTAATTAAAAAAATAAAATGCAAACGTTTAAATCGACTCAACTAAAGAGTGAGGTAGAGAATTAATATTCAGTTACATAGAACAGTAATTTTTATGAGTGTGAATGTAGCTGACAATTGGCTATTGTTTAAATTTTAGAATAAAAAAATAAAATGTTAACAGAAAAAAAATTAAAGAATGCATATTTAAATAATTGAAAAATCAGTACGCGCATTTTTTTCTATATCATTATTTTTATTAATTGATTTATGTTTTTAAATTTACAAATTTTTTTATATCTGCTATATTCACACCCATTAATTTTTTTATCTAAGAAATATAAATATGATTCTGGAGTTAGCCGACGTCTAACAATTTTTGGATTTTTTTTAGCACAATAAGTTATGAAAAAAAAAAATATTAAAAAAAATTACACCTATCGTTTTTTTAATTTTCTACATATCCATTTTTAAATTATTGCACGACTCATGATGCGAAGCATCAGAGTGTGCTTTACGATCGAAAAATTTTTTTCGCCTCACTTCGGCAAGTATTTTTTATTTATATTTTTTAATCGATTTATTGAAAAAAAATCCGAATATTTTTAATTGTCTACTAACTTCAGGACCATAATATAAATGCATCGTAATGAATATCTTAAAATATATATGTATTTGTCTTAATTAATTAAACGGATTTGTTATTGTGCAAATAAAATTTTCCATTTGTGCTCAAGTTAATTTCAAAGAGTTTTCGATGAAATTTTTAATTTATTCATGTTATATCTATTTTAAAAAATTATAATTGTATCCGTGTAAACAAAAGTTAAAAAAATTTTTTGTGTAAAGAACTTTCGAATTTTAGATAATTTAGAAATTGTAAAAATTTAAAAACTGGAAACACTAGAGAACTCATTCTTATTTGAAACTTCTGATTATAATTTTTTACTTTCTTGTAAAAAATTAAGGAAACAATACATTTGAATTGTTTATTTTTTTTTCAACAGCTTCGGAGTTTTCTGGACTCTGTTAACAACAAAATCGTTTTTGCACATTTTCGTTCAATTGTTTTTTTTTTTTTTAACTTTTTACGAAAAATTGATTTTAAAACCACCAGTGTTATGAATTAATTTTTAGTGTATAAATATTTTTTAATCACAATGTATGGTCCAATAATAGTTTGATTATTGGGCTTATATTAAATTGAATTATACTAAAAAAATTAAAATTAGGGTTAAAAAAAAAATACTAATTACATTTTATTTAGTTTCCAGTTTTGAATTCTTAAATAATCCATGAAAATTTAAATCCCAGTTACAAATTGTTTCTATTTTTTACACGGATATAATAGAATTTAGTAAATATAAATTTCAAATTTATGAACGATTTTAACAATTTTCAATCAATTTAATAAATAAAATTATTTGAAATAATAGTATTTATTTAATCTTTTAATTAATTAACTGTGACATTAAGTTTTTTTTTTTTAGCAAAAACCAAATTTATAATTATAGAAACTTCTTATGTTTTGTTGCATGTATTAATTTTTACTATTTTAAGATTAATTGCAATTATTCCAACCATATTAAGTACACACATTTTATCACATTAATAAATATTTATTATTTTCAAAATTAAAAAAAAAAAAAGTTGAAAATTTTTATATTCAATGAAAACTCACTGAGAATATAAATTAAAATCTTATATTATAATTAATTAATAGAATTGACTAATTAAACACTAAAATAATAGTTACATATTTAACTAAAATAAAAAAAAATCAGTTAAAAAAAAAATTATTTGACTAAAGTTAAAATAATAGTGCCTTTTAGATATTGATTAAATTGAGCAATAAATAGGATATAATTAGACTAGAATTGTCATTGTAAATCTATGTAATTGTTAAATAATTACATAACATTACAATTATAATTCATAACAATTAATATCCATTAAATTTCATTAATTTTATTATTTTAGTTAATTTTAATTCTTTAAATTCAAATGCTCGACCATTTTTAAACATTACCCTCCTCATCTTCATAAATATTTACATTTTTTTTTGTGTTCTCGTTTTTTTCTTATATTTTTTTTTTTAACACATTTTTGGTTCTAATGTCTGTTATTTTGGCAAATAATGATACTTAAATTTGTATCATTTAATATAATTCTATTTGCTAAATTGTTTTATCTAAATATGAAATAGTTAAACTTGATAATTGTCAACTATAACTTTCACTTTGAAATATTTTTAAGTTATTATTTATTTATAATAAGTCATTTTTTCGCTGATATATTTATTTGACAATGTTCAAGTTTTACTAATCATTTTATTTCATTGTTATTCATTTATTTATATTTATTTCTCTTTAAACTTATCTAAGATTTAAAATATTTAAACCATAATTCAAAAAATCAATTATTGCAATTAAATTAAAAAATGTTCTAATTCATTTATATTGTATTCAGTACCCCGTTGTTATATTCACTGGGCAGAAAATATAGTAACATGACTATAGAATCCTTGTTAAAAATATCCCCGCAAACATATTGTTGAAAAAAAAAATAATGTATAAAATTATCATTAAAAAATATAATTAATGCTTATCTTTATTATTAAAAAAATAATTTATCAAATTAATGCAGAGTCTTTATAATTATTGTTCCTAAATATATAATAATTTTAGGTATAAAAAATTTTAATCAGGATATTTTATTTAAAAATATTTATTCAAGGATTTAATAATCATGTCTCCGGACATTGAGTTTAATGGCACAAAAAATATTGTGTATTTTTTTTTTATTCAAAATAATTGAATAGCCAATAAAAAAAATTTAAGCTTTAAAGTTTTACTTAAAAAAATATTTCCAACTTTGGTATACTTAAAAAGAGGAAAAAAAAATATTTTCCTGTCGTATACTCGAGGGGTTCCTGTAAATATTACATTTGTGTTTTTTTGTCTATCAAATGAATTTTAATAATAATAATAATAATAAATTACCAATTATTATAATTGCAAAATTTTATTGGAATGACTCAAATGGTGTAATGCCTTAATATGGTTTTCAGCTAAATTGGGCGGTCCAAATAAAAATTCACGATGTGTATTTGGATTACTCAATAACTCTTCCATATCTTCATTCTTTAATACTAATGAATGTAATGAACTATGAGTTAAATTAACTTTTCTAGCAACTGTTCCCGTAATATGGACATCATCAATCCAAAAGTATGGTTCTTTTTGAGCTTCTTTATACAATAGAAATACACTATCAGGTGAATATAAAATAGCCCAACCTGCACAATAAGCTGGATACCGTCTACCAGGGTATTCTTGTGGTGATACGCGCCATTTAGAACGCCATGACCTTTTTACAGTACCCGTTGACAATGGATCACACAGTATCAAACGTCTTGCACCCCATGGTGAAAGACCGTGTTTTAAAAAGTCTATCATCGCGGGTGTATGCACAAAAACATCATCGTCTAATTTCAATATATATTTAGCACCTGTAAAAAAAAAAAAATAAATAAATATTTATTTATTAATACTATAATATTAATTAAAAATAAAATTAATTTAACGCTAAGGGCTAATTTATTCTCAGACAGTGTCCCCCACTTTTTAAAAATATTCAATGACTTTTAACTTTAAAAGAAAAAAAAAATTAAAACCTTAAGTGAAAAAAGAACGATTTCGCGGAGATATAGAATTTGAAAAAAAATTACTTACAACTGTTATCAATTAGGAGTTAAACAAAATTTGTTGAATAAATTTTGGTCTACTGTACTTGAAAATTCTAATTGTAAAATTGACATGAGCATTTTACTAAAATTTATTTAACAAATTTCGTTCAACTCCTAATTGATATAAATTGTAAGTACTTTTTTTTCAAAATCTATACCTCGACGAAATTACTGCTATGTTGTCTTTTTTCGATTAAGGTTTTAATTTTTTTTTAATCAATTGATAAAATGTTGATGCGCTTATGATAATCGAAAGTCATTGAAAATTTTTAAAAAGTGGAGGGAACTGTCTAAGATTGGCCTTAAAATATAAAAATTTAATTTTGAACGTATGATTTTAAAATATAGTATATTACACACCTAGGGAAGTAAAGTAAGAAATGTCTCAGATCACATGTAATTGTTGGCCGAGGCGAAGCCGAGGTCAACAAACATGTGATCTGAGGCTTTCTTATTTACTTCCCGAGAAGTGTATACTATTTTTCTCGTCGACAGAGGCGGAAAGCGGCAACTTCGTTTTGCACAGTGGGACGAAAGTTGACGCTTTCCGCCCGGAGGCGAGAAAATGATTTTTTATCAATAATAATTACAGAAATGATTAAACAACAATTGTGAATCTTAAACAAAAGACAAAAAAAAACTATAGAAATAAAAACTTACATAACTATTGAATCTGTCATTATATGTAATAAAAAATAAAAAAAAAAATAACGAGAAAATAATAATAATAAATAAATAAAATAATAATTACTTGGACAATAATAAGTAGCCCATTTTAAAGCCATGACATGTTTGTAAGTCATATTTCTGTATGCATCAATAAAGTTTCCTTGTATAATATCTTGATACTTGTTATTTTCTTTATAAACATCTACCTGATGATCAAGCGTTGATCCAACAAGGAACAACACTACGACTTCAGGTGTCTGTTTACCCCAAGTGTTACGCACAACATTGCGTTTAGCAACATTACTAGGTGCTGAATGTATCAGCATCAACAGCAACGGCTGTGTTTTATTACACGGATCATGATTTAAGATAAATTTAAAATTTTTAATATCAATCAGCGTCGATTCATCGCTGGACGGCAGATCGTTTAATGTATATGGTACAGATATTGTTGAAACATTATCAGGAACCAGTAAAACGTATCCAGGAACTGTTACTTCACCAGTTAACAACGTTGACTCAGGACTTCCAATTATTAACATCCAAAATGATAAAAATCCCATTAAAAGCAAGGCAACCATGAAGAGTAAGTAACCTGGCGGCGACACATGGCCATGAAGCCGCCGCTTATCCAACATATTCACATAAACACCCTATCATTCTACTCACGTCATCCTGTATATCATTAAATAAACATTTATAAGATTAATTACCTAGAAATAAATTGATAAATCATCAACTTAAATATTATTATTTTTATCTATTAAATATAACAATACTTCATCCTAAATTAACTACTTAATAGTTAATATATGATGAATTTAAGGATATTATTCTATATGTTTATATATAAAAACAAGTGTACATATATTTTAAACAATACCTCCAACTATTATATTATAAATCCACAGAATAAAAATAATTATAAAACTTGTAATTGTTTGAATAAAAAAAAAAACATATAAATAATAATTATATGAAAACTTACCTAGTAATCTTTATTTTTTACGCGGCCGTAATGAACTAATGACTGCTACCCGGGTTGTATATTTAATAGACATAATCCAAGGACTATAACTATTGAATTCAAATAAAAATAAAGAAAAATAGATAAAGCACGTACTTATGTACTTGTTTATTATTTATGAATATTCCAACACATATACTGCGGTAATCGGCATATGTCAATGCCAAAAGATAATAAATTCACTATTCACTGTTTGTCATTTGTTATAACATGTATGATCATATACAATATGCACACATATATATACTAAGTGCTGATAACAATAATCACAATTGTAATAATAATAATAATAACAACAATAATAATAGTAATAATAATAATAATAATAATAATAATAATAATAATAATAATAATAATAATAATAATAATAATAATAATAATAATAATAATAATTGACAGATAGTCTCAGAGAGGAGCAACAACGCCCTATGGGTTGATAATGTTACATGTATGAAGTTAGCTACAAATTGATGAGTGCGAGTGTAGCAGATATCAGACAAATTTAAAATTATAAATAATAATTTTTGAATTTTTTTTAAAGCGATAAAATGTAAAAAAAAAAAAAAGTATTTAAAAAATTGCACCTATAACTTTTTTAATTTTCCACATGTGCATATTTTTATTATTTATTTTTTTGTAATTGATTTGTTGAAAAAAAAAATTCAAAAATTGTTAACTGTCTGCTAACTTTAAGATCATAAATAATAAATAGAGTAAATAATTAAAAAAATAATATTTGTGAAAAATGCACTTATTAATTTA
The DNA here is from genome assembly GCA_964016945.1 of Microplitis deprimator. Classification (NCBI taxonomy): domain Eukaryota; kingdom Metazoa; phylum Arthropoda; class Insecta; order Hymenoptera; family Braconidae; genus Microplitis; species Microplitis deprimator. The sequence goes on along the minus strand of OZ024708.1, from coordinate 15,782,290 downwards.
AAAATTTTTTAAATGCGCGTTTTTTGAAAATTTAATTTTATTAATTATTTACTCTCTTTATTAATAATTTTAAATTTATCTGATGTCTGCTATAGTTACATTCATACAAATATGAATGTAAATGTAGCAGACATCAGACAAATTTAAAATTATAAATAAAGAGAGTACGTAATCAAAAAAATAATATTTATGAAAAATGCACTTATTAATTTTAAAATTTTTTAAATGCGCGTTTTTTAAAAATTTAATTTTATTAATTATTTACTCTATTTATTAATAATTTTAAATTTGTCTGATGTCTGCTACATTCACACTCATACAAATTGTCATTAATATACTAAATTTATATAGGTATAGGTATATATTTATGATAGTTTATGAAATTGCCACAATAGCGCTGATGAACAAATAAATTACATTCTATAGTTTGATGGTCTCAGGTCTCATAAAACAATTTTTTATCTCTCTTACTCTATATATAAATTTCTACTTAATTTATGACTGAAAAGTGAGATATAAATATTAAGAATATATATATTTTAATTCAACAGTATAGATATTAATGTTTACAATTTGTTTTTTAATATTGCCAGTCCTTTTACTACAAATACTACGAATTTTACTACATTTTACTACACAACACTAGTAATTAACAAACGAGTGTGTAGTTGATTGATTTTTTTTTCTGTTTACCTAAAAAGTAGGGTGTGGATTTAATTATTGTCATCATAAATATTATTACTATATATATTTTTTCAAATGATTATTCATTGTGACTAATATTATAAGAATTGGTATGGGAAAGAACTGGATAAATTATTAATAATATAAATATAAGTAAAATATGATGATGTGTTTTTATGATCAACTTGTCGATGAATAGTGATTGTGATTTATTTTATTAAATATATTTATCGGATAATAAAATAATAAATATATATAATATAATGCAGTCTATAAGGAATAGATGAAATAATAATATGGAGTTGAAAGTTTGGGTTGAAGGAATTCAGCGGATTGTTTGTGGTGTCACTGAGACGACTACGTGCCAGGTTTGTTTTCTTTTTTATTTTATTTTTATTAAGTATTTTGTTAGATTTATTTACACAAATTTTGAATCCGTTTAATTATTGTCTTAATAACAAATCGATGAGAATAACTACTGATATTTTGCTTTTTAAGTAAAATATATAATTAATTAAAATAAATAATTATTCAGTTAAGAAAATATATACTTTTTAATAGTTATTTTGTCAACAGTAATTTTAAAAATCTATCATTTGTTGGATAAAAATATAAAAATTTATCGACTATTACAATCGATCTTGATCGGATAATTTGTCTGTTACTTTATGAGGCTTACACTATTTAATAATATTTTAATGTTTCAATTAAATGATTTTTATTGAATGGTGTTTATTTTTTTTACAGGATGTAGTTTATGCACTTGCTCATGCCACAGCGCAGTCTGGAAGATTTACTCTGGTTGAACGTTGGCGTAATAATGAACGTTTTTTGGCACCGTTTGAAAATCCTCTTACGGTTATTATTATTTTATATTTTTAATAACAATTTCATTTATTTTTAGAACTCAATAATTTATATTAAAACTGCGATTTATTACAGTTGTTATTACGTTTATTAAAGTATTAATTAATTTGTGAAAATAATTACTCTCTAAAATAACAGCTCCAATTATTAACACTATAAAAAGTATGCTAGATATTATAATTTAATTATTAATTAGTATTCTGTCAATAATTTGATCTTTTATTATTATGAGTGTGAATGTAACAGATATGACACAAATTTTTAATTACAAATAAACGAATTAAATAATTAAAAAAATAAAAATAAAAAATGCACATACTGATTGTCAATTCTATAAATACGCATTTCTTAAATTTTATTCGATTTACATTTAGTTCTCCAAACGGTACAAAAAAAATTGTTGTGTTTTTGTTGAATTTAAGTTAACAATTGGTTAACTTAAATTCATGATAACAAATTGTCATATTAAATTTAACATAAAGTCAACAATTCTTTTTTTGCCGCTTGGGCACTTATTTAAAAATTTTCGAAATTTACAATTGTCAGCTGCATTTACACTCATTTATTTTTGTAATATTATTACATAAATTAATAATAATTTATTAAAAATTCATTTAGATATTGATGAAATGGGGTGAATATGCACCAGATGTTCAATTAATTCTTCGTCGATCAAATTCCGAAAGCAATAAAACTCAACAAAGTGGATTGAATCGAACTGCCCATAATACACGCGCTAATGGAGTATTAAATTCACCAGTTGATCAATTCGTTAATAATAGAAGTCACGATACTAGTAATAATAATAATAATACTACTACTACTACTAATAATAATAATAATAGTAATAATAGCAATAGTAATAATAGTAAAAATAATAATAATAATAGTAATAATAATAATAATGGCCACTCAACGTCTGAGTCTCATGAATCACCGGAAGTGCTCAAGAGGAATCGGGATATACGAAAATCCCTTACGTTTAGTGGATTACATGGAACAGCATCTGATAATTCTGAGGTTAATAAACTATTTTTTAATTTATCATATGATTTAAAAAATTTTACGTAATTTTAATTGTATTTTGTAGCAGGTACAAATGGAAAATATTGCTGTTGTACAACCAACAATGCAGACAAAAGTACAGTCGAGAAAAGCTGCGTATAAAAGTAATGAGTCACCTACTAGAGCTTCGAGTAGTGAAGGTTTACAAATAATAATTATTCACTTTGATTAATTAATTTTTTTTTTTTTTTGTTATTTACTTATTTTTTATCTAGGATTTATAAGTTTAACACATAAAAAAACTCGTGAAGTACCACCATATCGTGATCCTCCAGGTCCTGATTCATCGCCATTGAGGACATTACCCCCTTATCGTGATCCACCACCACCAATAGTGACTAATAGCGTAAAATCACAGTCTCAAGAAAGTTCGACTAGTGAAAATTTCAGTCTTTCCAAAGAAGAACAATCTTCGGCTACTAGTTCGATTAAATCAAAACGTAGCCAGGTAAAATGAATACTTATTTATAAAATATATATTTATTTTGTTTTTAATAATTATTGTGATATTTTTTATTTTTAAGGAGATGCAAGATACAAAGGGATTAATGCAATCCGGTAGGCCGAAACTAAGTCAACCGCAAACTATGGTAGCTGTGGCTTATACTCATCGTTATGCTGAACTTATAAAACTAGTCAATAACCAACGCGATACTCTTAATTCACAACAAGTTGATCTCACCAAAGTATTTAAATATATAACATATATTTCATCAATATAAATTATATTACTCGTGTAAAAAAAATTCAAAAACTGGTTTAGAAGATGATCTAAGGGCATAAAATGTTTTGTCATTGTTATAAACGTAATAAAAGTCAAAAATTTTTCATACAAAAATTGAAGCAAATTCACACTAAGTTCTAAATAAGATATTTTTATTCGATAATTTTTTAAATTTTTACTAAAAATTATACTCTGTCTGAAACTCATAAATTTTCAACATTGAACGTTTTTAAAATTTTTTTTACACGGGGTTTTAAATAAAATTATAGATTTTTATTTTTTAATAATTATAAATATTTTATTTAAATAGTTAAATGCTGAAATTTTGTATTGGGAGAGTAAAAATAGAGAGCATTATAATCAAATGGATTTTATATCACAAGAAATAAATCGTATTGAATCAGCCGGACGAATTTTGGAGGAACAGGTAAATAAATTTTTTATAATTAATCATAAATTTTTATTCACAATTAATTTAATAAATTAATTATTTTTAGTTAAATGAATTAATGAACACTGAAGAAGAAAGTGAAATCGTAAGACAACAAGAAAAAACATTAAAGTCAGAGATAACGTTACTTCGATCGAAGCTTGCAAATTGTGAAACCGAGTTACTGCAGTGTAAAAATAAAATAAGGTATGAAGTTTAAATTATTTTATATTTAATTATATTTGCTGTTTAATTAAGATTGATATTTTATTAATAGATTGTTAATGGAAGAACTAACATTAGAGCAACATAACATAAATCGTGAAACTGAAGAACGTACAGTTATAGAAAGAAAAATAGTTAATGAAGTTGAAAGATTGCAAAGTGAACTTGAACAAGCTAAACGTTTAACAGACCATACAAATCACTCTGCTGATTTACTGAAACAAGAAGTTACGAATATTGAATCAGCAATTGTAGATAAAAAATTACAAGTTGAAAGATTAGTGTCTGAAATGAAAGAAGCTAATTTACAGAGTTTGACTGTCGCATGTCAAGAGGAACAAATCAAAAATTTATTAGAAGGTTTTATTTATTTAACATTATTATTATTTTTAGAAATTTTTGGTAAATATATAAATTTAGGCTCCGCACAATTTCAAAGTTTTGAAATTTCAATAATTATAACATCCATATTAATTCACGCAGTCGTTCGGTTTTCCAGCGGATTGAGGAAAAATCAGAGCATTAGCATAAAAATTACAACATTGACTTAAACCTTATATCTACCCAAGTAACACACTTGGCTTTGTGACATTTATATGATAGCAATTTTGGGGCGGTTTTTTGACCTATCGATAAAACACCAAAATGTTGACAAATAAATCTGAAATTTATGTCAAATATTTGCTTAAAAGACTTGATATAAGTGATGGCAAAAAATAAACTACAAAAAGTTGCCAAATAAATCATCATTTAAACGATTTTTTAATTGAATTGACTTTTTTAAGACGGGAAAAAAAACACAAATTTTCTATGACTCCTAGGACCAACTTCTGTACGTCTTGTTCATATAGACAACCTTGGTTTTGCGACAAAATAAAATTTGTCTTGTCTTTTTAAAAGACATCTTGCAGTTGTCTTTGTGCTACTTGGGTACTAATTGAAAAATAGTGTCAATAACTTGTCGTGTTTTCAAATTTATATAAATTATTTATTCTAATTTTTAAATAATAATAATATAATTTATTTATTACTGTAAGATAGACAATGGTGTCTTAAACTCAAGTAATACAGAGACAACTTTAAGATGTCATAAACGTCTTTTAAAAGTACAAGACAAATGTTGGTCCTAGGAGACATAGGAAATTTGTGTTCTTTTTTCCATCGCCTGTGTTGTCTTTTACGCAGATATTTTTTCGGTGGCATACATTTCTAATCGTTTTGTCAACATTTTGGTGCCTTATCGATGTGTCAAAAAACAGCCTAAAAACTGATATCTTATAGATGTCACAAAGTCAAGTGTGTTACTTGGGAATATCTAACTAAAGTAATAACTTTAAATATATGATATTGATTAATCAGTCAGTCGATCACTCATTGAATATTATTACAATTTTAAAGTATATCTGTAGATACATAGGAATAAGTTACTATGCGTCTTGGATTGTTATCGAGTTAATGCAGCAAAGTTCACTACATCGTAGTGACTCCACATGTAGTAATAGAATGATAGTCTAAGGCAGATTACACCAAAGCAGTCTTACTGATAATTTTATTGGCGTTCTCGGGACAAAATTATCACCTATTATACCACTTTACACATATAACTTAAGTCTTGATCGGGTGGTCCGTTTTGAACGACTATTTTTTTTTCTTCACTCCCACTTCAAAATATTGTTGTAGACATTGAAAAAAAAATTTCCTTCATTATTAATTTAATCCATTAATGAAAATACGAAGGATTACATTTGACAGCCTTGGAAAAATTTTAAACAAATATTTCATTTACAAAATTAATAAAATCTCTATACCTCGTAAACGAAGAACTTGAGCCACTTAATTAAAGAAGAGGACCTTTTTTGTAGAGAATCAAATTTCCTAAAAAATCGTTAGCTGTATTTTTACTGTAAATTTCGTGATTTAGTCAATATCAACTACAAACCCAAATTATTATTTAAAAAAATGATTTTCAGAACCAATACAGAAAAAACAATTAGAATCTCAGTAAAATTACTAAGGAAACTTTTGAAAAGTATTAAATTACCTACAAAATGCCGCAAACGGCGACCCAATAACTTCAAATGCGGTTGGGCTATAGAAAATTAAAAAAAAATTTGAACTTTCCTATGTATTTTAAATGGGAAAAATTCAAAATCAAATGTAAAGTCTTTAAAATTAAAATTAAGAGCTGAAACTTTCAGGGAGTTTTTTTTTTCAATGTCTACAACAATATTTTAAAGTGGGAATGAAAAAAAGAAATAGTCGTTCCAAACAGATCACCCTAATATAAATACCAAGTTTTTTTTATGTAAATAGAAATGTGACTAAAAATAATTATTGTTTCTTTCAGGAACTCAAAAACCTATTTGTACACGTAAACTTATAGGACCACCAAGGCAACTGGAGAATGCAGTGCCAACTAGTAAAAATCCACATGGCGTATGGGTATAGACGATAAATAAGATAAATTCACTAATTATTAAATTAAATAAATAAAAGAAATTTATAAAGAGATTGCATTTGCACTTTGTTGACGTAGTAGATTTAAATTAAAAAATTTTAATGTATAATATTTCACTTTAATCGTATTTGTTTATTTATAAATTTATTATCGTTAATATTTGTTCACTTAGTCACTATTTTGATTTTATACTTATATATATATTATTATTAATGATTATAGGAGATCTCACGTATGAATTTTTTGTAATTATGATTTCCGTTATTGATTAATTTTGAAATAAATACTTTATATCGCTCACGAATTTTTAATTTCTTCTTTAATTACATTTTATATTTAGTAAGAAATACATTTTTTTAAAAACGATCTTGTAATAAATAAATTTGCTTGTAATTATTTACCCAGAAAAAAGAAAAAAAAAAAAACAATTTTCAACCAACAACTTTGAAATAAGTCATTTAAAAGATTTTTTAATTGAAATAACTTTTTTAAGACGGAAAAAAGAACAAAAATTTCTTATGACTCTTAGGAGCAACATCTGTATGCCTTATTTATATAAACAAACATGGCTTTGAAACAAAAAAAAATTTGTATTGACCTTTTGAAAGACATCTTTATGAATGAGTGCGAATACAACTGACAAGTGGGAATTTTTTAAACTTTTGAATAAAATAAATAAAATTTAAGTATAATAAAAATTCAAAAATGTATATTTAGATCAATGACAAATTAGCCCGCGCATTTTTTTAAATTTCATTATATATTTTAATTATTTAAAATTAATAAATTGTCTCATGTCTGCTACATCCACACTCATTTTTTATGACATCTTAAAGTTGTTTTTGTGCTCTTTGGAAAGTTTCATTTCTCATAATAACCCAAGTAGCACAGAGACAACTTAAAAATGTCATAACGATGTCTTTTAAAAAAACAATACAAATTTTTCTTTGTCTCAAAGCCGTTTTTTAATATAAATGAGACATCCAAATGTTGGTCATAAGAGTCATAGGAAATTTGGGTTCTTTTTTCCGCCATATAAAAGTCATTTCATATAAAAAATCGTTTAGATGGCTTATTTGACCATTATATGAGTGTGAATGTAGCAGACATCAGACACAATTAAAATTATTAATAAATAGAGTAAGTAATTAATAAAAAACTATTTTTTTAAAATGCGCATTTAAAAAATTTTGAAATTAATAACGGCATTTTTTTATAAATTTTATTTTTTTAATTTTTTACTCTATTTATTTATAATTTTAGATATGTCTGATGTCTGCTACATTCACACTCATACCATTATTGCATGGCTCATGATGGGAAGCATCAGAGTGCTTTACGATCGAAAAATTTTTTTTGCCTCACTTCGGCAACTATTTGTAATTTACTTTTTGTCATCGCTTCTGTCAAGTCTTTAAAGCAGATATTTTTTCGGTGATAAAAATTTCTAATCACTTTGTCAACATTTTGGTGCCTTATCAATAGGTCAAAAAACAGCCTCAAATCTATGATTCTGAAGTTAACAGACAATTTACAGTTTTCGGATTTTTTTTTCAACAAATCGATTACAAAAAAATGTTCACATGTAGAAAATTAAAAAAACTATCGGTGCAATTTTTTAAAATATTTTTTTTTTTATAATTTATCGTTTTGAAAAAATCCTAAAATTATCAAACGTCGACTAACTTCAGTATCATTCAAAACTTTTATCTTATAGATGTCAAAACACAAATGAAATTTAAATTTACCCGCCACACGTTGAAGCTCTCATGTTCAGTTTCTATGAAACGAATAAAAACATTTTTCGTTACTCATGAAAATTATTTAGTAGAATGTCCGCCTCACTTTATCAAGTGACACAGTGACAGCTAAAAGGAAATATATTTTCTAAGCAAAAAAAAAAAAAAAAAATATACAAATATATAGAAATAATAACTGACATATTTAAATTATTATTTTTTCATTACTTGTTAGTAATTTATTTACAAAATATTTAAAAATACTTTACATTTGTTTTTACTGCTAAAAAATATTTAAATAATAATTATTGTTTACTACATTGCAGAGGAAAAAAATAAGATAAGTAAAATTATCTAAAAACTAAAAAAAAAAAAAAATGTTGCTGATGGAACGTATACCAGATCAAATAGGATATTTAGTTCTTACGCAAGACGGAGCAGTACTTGCGGTAATTATTAATAAATAAAAAATGTTTTTCACAATATATAGATAATGATAAAAGAAAATAAAATAAATTTACATCATTATTGTTTTTACAGTCTGGCGGTGAATTAGAAAACGATGAAAGAGCTGCTAATATTATAACTGGACTTGTAACTTTAACAGACAAAATAGATCCGAAAACACAAACAACAAATGATTCTTTTAATAAAATATCAATAACATATCCAAATCACTGCTATATTATTTGTCTATCAAATAAAAAAATTCATGTTGTTAAAAAAAAGTTGCGATCACCAGAAAGTCAATCGGCGACCGATGAAACTCAAAGTCTTATTGATATGTAAAATACTTAAATAAAAATGTTATAAATTGGAATAGGTCAAAGTGTATAGTACTTAAAAATTATTAAAACAATCTCATATATAATATAAATTATTAATAATAATCACAAATTATTAATCATTTGTTACCTGAAATATTTTCTTTATATTAATAACGAATGAAAAGTTATTTTCAATTATTATATTACAAAACATAATTATACAATTGCAGTAATATAACAACTCAATGTTATACTATAAATTTCGTTTGTACCATTATGCAATAATAATTAAAAAATTTAATAGTAAAAAATCCGTTACGAACAAAGTAATGAAAGAAAAAAAAAACATTTATATATATGCACAATTACAATAAGTATTTTATGAAGATGAGGACAACGATGAGGATGATGAGGATGAAGTGATTCTTCTTCTTACACGTTTTTCACCTTCACCTCGGGTCTTTAATCTTTTTTGTTTTCTTACTCCTTTGCTACCTTTTTTATGTGATTTTGTCTTATGCGATTTATCTTTTGAATTTGAATCAGATTTTAAATATTTTTTATCATTCGATTTAGTTATTTTATGTCTATCTGATAGAGTACTGCACTGGCTATTAGATCTGTACGATTCTTCGTCATTCTGTGAATCAGTCATCACATATAATTGTTTATTTTTTAATCTTTTGTTGGCTATTTTAGCAGCTTTACGTTCTCTATACTTTTCATTTACCGAACAACGTTCTTTAGTATTATTATCACTTGGTGTTTCACGTGATCTATTTCTACTTTTACTTCTACTTCTACTTCTACTTCTACTTCTGCTTCTGCTTCTGCTTCTGCTTTCGCTCCTACTTCTACTTCTACTTCTGCTTCTACTTCTACTTTTACTTCTTGATCGTGATTTTTTATGTCTAACATTCAAATCATCCGCGACAGATTTATTAATTTTATGTTTTGACAAATGTTTATTATCTTTTGATCGTTTTTTTTTACGTAATTTATTTATTTTATATTTATAACTACTAGAACTAGTTAAACTTGTTGATGTAGTACTTGAACTACTTTCACTGCTATCACTTTCACTAGAACTACTACTGGTGGTGGTACTACTGGTACTGCTATTACGTTTTGTTCTTCTTTTATGTTTTTTCTTATTGTCGTTTATCAAATCTTTACGTACTCTAACGCGACACGTTATTTTATTATCATCATTTTTGTCAATTGATTTAAATTCATCGTCACTACGGACACTAGATTTATCACCATCGTCATTATCATTATCGTCGGAATTACTTGAATATATTTTAGCTCTTGTTATTTTTCGTGAATTACTTAATGATGTACGACGACATTTAGCTTCTCGATGACTGTGGCTATCTGATGAACTGTAATTATGTTTATTACGTTTTTTAGTTGCGCTATCGTCTTTGATCGAGGTTGATTTACGAGTACTCCGTTTAATTATTTTAGTTGAATGCTTTGTATTATTACGTCGGCTACTTTGTTTTTTAATTTTGCTATCATCAACTTCGCTATCACTGTTACTTGATGATAAAGTTAATCGATCAAGTTGTCGTGTATTTGTTGTTTTTGATTTTTTAGTTTTAGTTAATCTTCTACTTGATTCAGATGTACTCGGTTGATTATTTACTGGCGATAAAGATGAAGAGCTTGGTCTAAAAAATATAAATTATTATTATTTTTGTTGGATTCTCTATACAAAACTTCATTTTCATTCTAATATATATTTTGTTTAATATTCATTTTTATAAATATTCTATTCGAAATATTATTTTTAACAACGTTACATTTAAGTCGTAGTATATATTAATTTATGTTGAGTCCAAAATATATGTATGTTTATTCGAGAAAAATAAAACTAGAATGGATCAAATTTTATGATTTTAAATACTTGGGTCGATGAGAGATTGAGGCTCATGTTCTAAGTAAATGCAAGGCAATATGTTTTTCTTCATATTGCACTCATATATATATATATATATATATATATATATATATATATATATATATATTAGACTGTGTCAGGAAAAAAAATTCATTTTTTGTTTTAATTAAATACCTCTCAAAAATTACTTTAATAAAAAAAAAAAAATCTCCAAAAACTTCAGCTCTATATTTCAAAAATTGAACTGGCGCACGGGGAAGAGAAAAAGTCAAATTTTTAGGATGGGAAAATTTTTTTTCATTTTTCCTTTAATTCTACAAAATTCTATTGTAATTGAAATAGAAAATCAAGATTTCTGGTATTTACGTTCTTTAGGTTTATAATCCTTCAAAATAATAATAGACTACAAGATTTTTTCTAAATAAATTTCTCTCAACTATAGAGCTCAGCTCTGTAACTTTCTTTTTGTGAGATCTATTAAAACGACTCTAAGCACCATTTTCATATATAATTTAATTCTCTATAAGAAATTTAATTGCAAAATAATAAAAAAGAATCCTGCTAGTTAACGAATAAAAAACAAAAAATTTTTCATCTTAAAAATTCGACTTTTTCCCCCCAAGTTTCAACTCCCATAATTTTTTTTTTATCAACTTTAAGCGTATGGCACAAGAGATCTTCTTATAGAGAATTTAATTTTCTACAAGACTGCCGAGTTCAAAAATCGAAAATTTTTTTTTTGACAGTTATTTACAAAATAGAAAAAACAAATTTTTTTCAATGTCTTTTAAATGGGAAAGGGGGACCCCCCCCCCCCCACCATGCGCCAGCTCATTTTTTGAGATATAGAGCTGAAATCTTAGGAAAATTTTTTTTTTTAATAGAGTAACTTTTGAGATGTTTTTAATTAAAATAAAAAATAAATTTTTTTTCTGTTTAATACATATATACATATATTTTGAACTTAGACATCTTTGTTATAGAAAAAGAGGAGAAGTTGTTAGACCTCAGTGTTAAATAATATTAAAAGAGTAAGTTAGTCTAAGCTAAATCTCTTACACGCAGAGAAATTTTTAGTAAAAATTACCCAAAAAATATGATACTGTGAGGTCATGTGGAAAATATATAAATTTTTCCCATACTCATTGTAAAATATACTACTCGATAGCATGTAAACGAAATGCAATTTCTACTAACAACATAGTAAAAATTTAGTTACTGGCTAGATGTCCTTGCAGTACCAAATTTTATGGGTAATTTTTACTCAAAATTCTCTGCGTGTAAGAGTGAAGACACATCCTAGAGTACGTATTTTTAATACGTCTGAGAATGACCTTAATAAATTGATCTGTTCTTCATTCACGATTACCATACCTAAATTTCCAACAATTTTAATAATGTTTGTTAAAAAATAAGTACTTACGATTCTATTTCAGGTATTGCATTAATAGAAGCCGCTACTACTTCTTCTTCACCCGAAGACACGAGTTCTATTATTTCTGGTGTTCTTTCACAACGTGGTTTTACATATCCTACGATTTCACACTCAGATTCAGATGAACTTGATGTTATCGTAAGAACAAATGGATGACTAATGGGTGTTTGAAGTTGGAATGCTTGACTAACAGTACTAGGACCTAATTAATAGTAATAAATTAATTAATTAATAAATATAAAATTAGACAATAATAAATTTAAATATCGGTAAAACCAAATAAGCAAGCTGTTAAATTTGTCATTTCTTTCGACATCTTGACTTTAACTCTGCCCATAAAAATAAAAAGTAAACAGTTATAAAAAGTGCATAAAACATTTTTTTTGTTGCTGACAAGAAACGATTTATAGTTTTTTTTTTTACGTTAACTTAGTTTATGTTTGTACCGCTCTTATTTAAATGCAGTAACGCCAGCAGCAATGGACACAGGCAATCGTTGAAAGAGATAGAAAGATTAAAAATATAAACAGTTAACAATCGACTCTGAATCGCACATCCCTACAAGCCCTAGATCACAACCGTGTTTGCAGTCGTCGAGTTTGGACGTACGTTACGTCTATAGAAAAATTATATTTTATTATTTAAAGATGGATGTGATAGTATGGACTTAGATGATGGTTCAATAATGGTACCAGATGGTGTATCACTAGTTCTTTTTCCCGAGCCATTGTTATCAGAAATACAAGATGCTATATCACTTGTTCTCCAGTTATATTATTTACTTTATTTAGACAATCACGGTCAGCGTAGACGAATTGTACCATATAAAATAATACTTTTATGTTACAATTTGTTAACCGTGATCAAAATAACTAGCCCTCACGCTTCTAAATGCGTTTACACATTTACAAGTCTAAGGACTGGCTGGGCCTGGCAGACCTTCTCATAGAGCCATCGGTATATATAGTTAGTCTATATATACCAAAAGGTCTGAGTGCTATCTGCAGTGGATGTTCACATTGAACCGAGGGTATATATAGCATCTATGGTATCTACGTTACTCGAGGGGATGTGTGAAGTCGAACGAAAACCAATGGCTAGAAATCTATGTTTGTTACTATTCACATGCACGAGCGAGTCCGTACGAGTCGTGGGTGGAAACCGGTCGCGAATATGGAGAATACAGGACATAGATTGTCTGCCGTAATTAGTATAATTAATTCAATTCATGTCATTTGAAATTAAAAATTTTATCGTGTAAAGAAAATTGTTTAGAAAAAAGAGTCATACTATTTTATATATATTGAATTCAATTATTTTACCCGCACATAAATTTCATTCGTATTCTATTTTATAATTCAAATATTCTAGACGATTTCCTTTTTTTTTTTAATCATTCAAGTGGCGCAGAGATATTTTCAAGATGTTATAAAAGACAAGATAAATTTTATTTTGTCTCAAAGCAAACTTATATAAATAAATAAGACATTTATATATTAGTCATAAAGCTGTATAAATATAATCATAATAAATAATTATTAAATTTACCTGGCATACTTATAAGATGAGGTCCCACTGATGGAACTTCTAAACCACTAGGTTCAACATGATCGACAACTCGTATATCAGAATCATCAGATATTGTACTACTGGTACTACTTGACGTTTGTGATTGTACATGATGCCAGTACGTCGTACTCGCTAGACCTGTATTAATAATGATTATTAATATATAACTATTAAATAAAAATATGTGTAGATAAATAATTTTGATAAAAATACAAAAGTGAGGCTCTAATTTTTTTTTGTCTATAAAAAATTATATCGTAGTTTTCTATATTAAATTTAATAAATTTTTTAAAAATACTGTTATAAAAATTTTAAAATACTCGGCCGTCAATAATCAAAAATTTAGTAATTTAATTAGGAAAAAAAAAAAATTATTTTTATCGGCCCTCGAAAAATGCATAGTTACCATAATTTTTTTTGTTTTTTTTTTAGTAGTAATTAATTACAAACCATGAGGAGGGAAACTATTGTAATAAGTAATAGTGTCATCATAGGCAGCCATACTCAAATCAGTACTAGCGTAATTCATAAGTTCATGAATAAAATGTTCTGTTTCTAAACCAAAAAAATTTCGTATAGAATTACGAAATTCAGGACTCCGCATATCGTATCGTGTTAATAAATCTGTAATAACTCTCAATACATAAGCGATGTGAGGTTCATCAGAATTAAATATCGTTTGTAAATCACGATTTATCCATGGTATTAAGCGATTTATTTCTTGAGGATATCTCCTAATAAATATGAAAAAAAAATTAATTAGTTGAAATATAATAATTACAATAATACTTATAATTAATAATAAAAATATTACCTGTAATATTCAGCACTACATTGACGGAAACGCGAGTAAACGTCTGGTACTGGATCAGACCATTCTCCAGTTCTATAGATATTACGACGTTGTCGTCGTTCTTGTGGTGTTACTGTTGGCAATTGAGATGATGCTACTGATGATTGACGTAGTTGATTAATAGTATTTGGATGAAGTCTAGGATCATGCCGTCCATAACGACGATTTGGTGTCATTGTCGTTCTTTATTGAAATTAAAATTGCAAGAATTAGATATAGAAATTTTGAATTTAAAACTACTTTGGATCTTCTGGATCCTATGTGACTTTAAGGACATTCTCAGACAGTGACAGTGCCCTCCACTTTTTAAAAATTTCACTGACTGTTAACTGCAATGACTTTTAAAAAAATTACTCAGTTCTTAACAATTATGAGTTTAACGAAATTCGTTAAATAAATTTTAGCCTATAAAATTTGACATTCAAAATCATAATGTTGGCATGAAGATTTTACTGAAATTTATTTTCCAAATTTCGCTCAACTCCTAATTGATGTCAACTGTAAATAATTTTTTTTTAAATCTGTCTCGGCGAAATATTAACTGCGTTGCCCTTCTTTCAATTAATACTTTAACTTTTTTTTAATTAATTTCCAAAATTTTAATATTGTTATTACAATTGAGTCATTAATATTTTAAAATAGTGGGAGGCACTGTCTGAGAATGCCCTTAAATAAAATTGTTTATATGTCAGGTATCAAATTGCCAAAGTCTTTTCATTTATATTTTAATCAATAAATAAAAGGACAGAAATCGGCATAAAAAACTCGGAAATCTCCCAGAGAAAATAATACAAATTTTTATTATTTTTCAAAATGTTGATTTTAATATTTTTTAAATTTTAGTACTTGAAAGTATGCATGTGTTCAAGTCATTAACTTTTTCCTTTAGAATAATTATTAATTATTTAAAACTAAGACTATAATTAATAGTAGAATTTTTAAAGAATCTAAGGACTGGATATATATTATCTTTTTTAAAATATTTTTTTGTCACCAATATTTTAAAAAAGGTGGGAGCACTGTCTGAGAATAGCCTTATAGATTAAATAATAAAATAAAATGATTGCTAATGTTGTGGGTTACCTGTACGCAAAACGTTGAAAAGCAGCACTCATAGAAGCATTTGATAAAGCCAAAGTAACTCCAATAGAAGCTGTGGCTTGTGTTGATGACAAAGTTGCTTCTCTTGGTACATGATACTGATCATAATCCTCCTCAGATCTAACATTGTGTATTATCGATTTAAATGTTTGTTTACATAATGGACATTCTGTTTTTATTCTTGACCATTGCAATAAACATGTAAAACAAAATTGATGCAAGCAACTATCAGTAAATGATGTATTTATTAATTTTCCAAGGCATATACTGCAATTTGGTGGCGGTGAATTTGTTCCGTCACTTCTTTCACCAGAATTAGATGCTGCTGGTTCTTCAGCTTTTACTGGTTCTTTAATATTTGTAACCGTATCTTCTTGATTTATTGGATTCTCCATTATATTTTATTTATAATTATGTAAAATTCATTTGTTACTAAAAATATGTTATTTGATATTAGAAATAAACACGTAAATAACCTTAAAATAAATTATATAAACTTACCGTAAAGATTTAAAAAATATTTGTAATTTTATTCAAATAATTTATTAATCAAATTTTATTTTTAAAATAAATTATTCTTTTTATTTATTTATTATTAATAATAATAAGTATAGTAAAAAAAATAATAGTCAGGATGTTTCTATAGAAGAACAGATGAACTCTTTAAATGCAACGTTATTGATTGTGTTAAAAAAATATATAATAATTTATATAAATTATAATTATTAAATTTAAATGAAGCACTTTAATAATAAATATCAATTATGTTTTAATTATTATATATTTTATGAATTTATTGAATTTTATTTTTTTTTGTTCTTATACTTTTTACGTATAAAAGTTAAATGAATGGATACTTTACTTATACTTAAATATTATTATTCAAGCATCTTAATATACTTAAAACAACTTTTATTATATTTTTAAGTAAATATAACACGTATATTTATTTGTTGTTACTTATATGTTATTTTAATCAGTGATATAAAAACTCGTTAATAAATAACAAACCAATAGGTAGGTAATAAAATTATTACAATTTATGGGAAACAAGAACACGAATATAATATATGATATATTTATGTATGTTGAGAATTATTCTCGTTCTCTACTGAGAACAGGGAGACACTCTTTACTTCCTTGACGTTTGCGTGGATTTTTACACTTAATATTTGCGCATGCGTTTTAATTTAATGATATTTATCACATAATATACAATAATTATTATTTAACAATTTATTATATAAATTTATTACATTATTATTAATCACACTCGATGTTTTTTTAAATCATTTCTATTTTATTACTAGTTATTCAAATTTATTTATTAATAAAATTTATATTTTTAAAAAAATGTTTCGAAGATTTTTTTAATAAGCAAAAAATTTATTTATAAAACTTAAAATAAAATAATATTTATAAATTAGTAAAATAATTAAAAGTTTAAATAAAAGAAAAGTTGAATTAAATAAAAATATTTTTACCTGATGATGGTAAAAATATATTTGGTAATAAAATAAAATTATAATTTTATTTACTGATGACGCTAAAATCATTTTCTTGTAAACGTTAAAATTTGAGTTTAATTTAATAAGGTGTTAAAAATTTAGGTGATAATTCATTTATTAAGCTCTTCTTTAAATCATTAACTCATCAGTTGTTCGAAAAAATTTAAGAGAAATGTTTGGTGTGATGATAAAAATATTCAAAAATATTTTAAAGTTTTGACCATGCAGATATGTGACGAGATAACCGAGGAGAGGATACCCAGCACTACACTGTCAAAAATCACCGAGGTAAGTCCAAGCGGTGTAGGTGTTAACATCTACTCGATCACTATACTTGTTAATAAATGACATTTTTTATTAATCATCATAAAGAACTGACATTTTTTGTCTTTTATAATTTTTAAAGTTAATACTTAAAGCTGACGCAATTTACCCCGATTTTACACCGATATTACTCCGCTTTTACACCGGTATTTTAACACCGTCAAATTACGCCTCCTACACTGGTGTAGTTTCATTTTAACACCGGGCAGAGTTAAAATGAGTCCATTTTTAACACCGCTCTTTTTTTTCAGTGTAAAATTACTAGAATTTTAGTAAACTGGCCCCTGATAGCAAGACTTTCTGGTCAAAAATTTGATGTCAATTAGTTGCGATCAAACTAACGACAACTTCAGCCTTTGTAACTGTTGACTATAAGTTCTGACCAACTTTCCTGGAAACTTGGCGACCATCTACTGCCTCAATCTGTCACCAACTTTCTGGGAAAATAGAAGGCAATTTTTCGTCAACTAATGGAATGCAACTATTACCACCAACATTCTCAGCAAGTTGGCGATTAGTTGTCGGCAACTTATGGAAATGCTGATTTATGCGTTCAGCTTGGCGACAAGTTTCAGCAGTAGGTTGTCATTTGTTTGCCGTCAACATGGATATCAGGGTGTCCAGCATAAGTTTGCTGTCATTTTGTCTTTAAATATCGGCCGTAGATTTCGGGAAAACAGAATTCCGAGTTTACTGAGCTGATTCCCTTTTAAGTTGACGGTAAATATACGTAAATTTTTGTTATCCAGTTTTCCGACTACAATATGAGCGCTACATACAGTGCAAATGAACAAACAATTCAGCACAAGTTTCGCTCTTCATTTTTTGCTGGCAACTTGTCGAATTTCTCGTTCAATTTCGGTTGATCTGGCCGAAATTTTACTTACTTATTTATTTACAGAGGAAAGATTCAAATCTAGAAAATGCAAGAGTTAGTCTTCTGAAAATAAACAATAAAACAAATGAGTATATCGGGTCCATAATTTAATCTTAATCTAAGTACGTATATCTTTTTGTAGTAAATGGACCTGGAGCTTTAGTTCAGAGCAAAAAAACAAAGACGTAAATGTATTGGTAAACAAATGTGTTCAGTTCTGATTAAACAAAACTATTTACTCACTGATGAATGTATATCTATATAGTATTAAAATTGAATCGTTTTTTTTTTAAATCAGGGAGAGAAGCTTAGCGCAAAAGCCCAATTGCCATAAATATATTTAAAATTATCAAGAAAGTTGAAAATATCGAATTAATTACGGTTTGAAAAAATTTGAAACTGTAAAAAAGTATAAATTTAAATCATGACCTTTCCAATGATACCAAATTTAATTACGTTAACTAATTTTATCGTATAGACATAACTTGGACAAAGTTTTCTTTACTCTCTCTTAATATTATGAAGATGATTACTATTTATAAGTTAAAGATATGAGACTGTTATATAGCTTTGTTTTTAAATACCACAAAATAAAAGCGGTTAAGAATTCCGATTCACTTCAATCGGAAAACAATCGATCGGGTAGTGGTATCCTTTTTAGCCACTGTAGAGCCAGTTTTGGATACTTGAAAAATTTATACAAAGTAAGTAGTAATAGACGCATGACATAATGAAATTTTGAAATGTGTACAAAGATAATTTTATCACATTGATACACTGGAAATTTTATTTTATACTTTTTCATTAAATAAAAAAAGTATTAAAAGTTCAAAAATAGAAAGCAAAATCTCTAATCGGGTAACGTAAATATTATTACTCAAGTTTATTTGAATACAGTATTAACATAAACTTTACTCGTTTTCCTTCTCATATATCAAGTTAACAGTTTATTCCTGAATATAAAAATATATATTTTTATTTTTATGAGGGTTACTCGGAATTATAATTGCGTACATATTTTTATTTTCTTTTATCATTACATATTTATTACATTCTTTTACGCCGTGCAATCTTTGTTGGACTTTACTATTTTGTTGACAAGCGCTTTTAAATCAAATTTATCAAGAGTTTTCTGTACAGCAAATTTTTCATTTGTTCAATTTTGTTACTGCATAAATTATTAACTTTCCTGCAAAGTAACAATTGTGTAACTGTCTTGACCATTAAATTATTTATTTATAAACAATCGGCTTTTTAGGTAAATTTTGCGTATAAAAATCTATTTTTCAATATAATTAGACTATGCGTCTAATTTCGTTAGTAGTCTCTAAAAATACCATTAGTTTGAGAGCTTATATAAAAATATGTTTATATTGTAATGAATCTAAAACTGATCTTTTCAAATATTTAAATATCTAGAAAACAAATGCCTTCTTCTCTTGTTTTATAAAAACGCAACTAGTCAGTCATAATATGACAAGTTATCCCAATGCCTTATCGAAGAACTGACTAACTATAATTTGACAACTAAACAGTGAACATCTTGTATCTCAATAATGTGACAGGGCAGCTAGAGGTTCGACTGCTCAAATCGGTCGCGCCATTTTAGGGAGCCCCTCTAAGTTCACACACCACCCTTATCAACACATATTCGCTACCCGATTCACCGAGACTCCGAAAGAGGCCCATGGGTCAGTGTGCCAGACATCTTACACGGAAGTTCAGACGAGGTCACGTGAATGACCCCTCCTTGAATTTTATGGTTATATAAGGGCGAACAATTGCCAGTTAGCTTGCAGTTAGCAAACAGTTAGTACACACTTAGCATCTAGCAATCAGCTGGGAGGTGTAGAGAAGGGCTGAGGACACCTAGCGAGGTCCTTACTCTACACTCTCCAACTCATTGAGCACACATTGCTGTCTATCTTTCGTACTAGTCAAGTCTAGTCAATTTGTTTTATTGTAAAGTCCGTTTATTTATTGAAAAAGTCTAGTCAGTTTATTTGCTATAAAATTCTAGTCAGTTAAGCAATTTCATTTTAAATCTGTGTAATAAAATCAGTGTCAAAATGTCGAGACGTCACCAATGGTCTTGTAAAAGGGTCAATCAAGTATGTTACAGTCCGCACGCTCAGGATGTCCTACGCATTTTACGAGATCATCGATGTAAGTCTTCATGCAGTCAATTATCAGTTTGCCAAATGCGGAGTTAATTATATTTCTATTAATTAAACTTATTTATTTTAATTTAATACACTACTTTGATTGTGAATTTCTGTGCATGCGGAAAATTTGTTTCATTCGGTTGATTTTAATTGTCAGGATTTTTCCTCGACATTGATAAGTTATTTGTTAATTAAAGTTGAATAGAACCCCGCTAATTATTATTAAAATAAATTGTTTGAATAAAATACATTATAAAGTCGAGGTTAATTCAGAGCGAGTATTCAGGTTTCGAAGGTTGCGGTACTGAGAATACCTGACCAATTTTCGACGCATGCGCAGCACAACTTCTTTCAATTTTATTCAGTCATGAATTTATTAATTATATTTATAAAAGAGCTTAGCATTAAGTACAAGCATTAAATAAATGAATGATTATTTATAATAAAAGAACTTAATTATATTTAAACTTATTTCTTAATTATTTTCTTAAACATTTTTCCTATCCCAAATCAAGCCGCGTACTCGGCTACATCAGACATTTCAGAACCCAGTGCTCAACATCTACGCGAGTAACTAAGAAGGATTGTCCGAACTTCCTGGTACGGGGAAGCTTGGGCGGACCCTTACAATAAACATTCTTTCTTTGTCTTTTCTTTTACCGCTGTTAATTGTGGTGTTATTATTTCTAGTTAAAGTGTGTTCTCATTTGTAGTATAAGCGATATTAATTTATAAATTACCAAGTATTACAATACTAGACCGATTTAAAAAAATTGACTATTTTTTTTTTTCAAGGACACACACTCAAAAGTTTCAGTAGGATTAAAGAAGACGCCAGTTAAAATTTTAGCCCTTAATATTAATATTAAGTACTCCCTGATTGCGGTTTTCTATTTCCTATTTAAGTAACATGGGAAAAAAAAATTTTTTAAGATTAGGATTTTATATCTTCGTAATGACATATTGGACAAATAAGACTAGGGTCAATTTTTGTAGGAAATTTAACGCTCTACAAAAAAGGTCTCTTATGATTTTTTCCATCTCCATCTGTTTAAAAGTTATTTAAGCTTGAAGTCAAATTTATAGTAAATTTCGAGCTCTTTTTCCTTTTCCGGCGAAACCATCAGACTTATCACAAAATATCGCAGAACTTTTTTTGTAGTCAATTTTATTTTCTACAAATCATCTCTGATAAAGTTTTTTAAAATTCCGCATTTTTTAGTAGATTTCATAGAAATCTAACTATTGAATTTGTCCTCATAATGGAATTTTCGAAAAATTTTGCTACCTCTCAACTCAGCTTGACGAGCTGAGTCAGAAAATACATTTGGTTCAAAAGTTTATATATATATATGTATATAATATAACGCGCTGTTCTCCAACGATATAGCGGCCACAATTCTACACCGATCTTAATGAAACTTAGTATACTTATTCTATGGACGATTACCTTGGATGAGTTCGAAGATGAGCCAAATCGGTCAATAAGTTTAGAAATTATCTTTAATTGAAATTTTGTAAAATTTTCAAAAAAATTTGTTTACCGCTTTAACTGAATGTAACTTTTAAATGGAAACAGATAGCTCATTTTCGTTTGTTCTATCTGAAAGCTCGCTCGATTGCCTTCAATTATCACTATGCAGCTCATTGATTTGACCACTTTTTCTAATAGATAAATGGTTTTAAAAATTTACAAAATATCATAAAAACTAATTTTAAGCAGGTTGTCACTTTGATTATCACCACAGTTTTATACCGATCGCTTTGAAACTTGGTATACGTATTCTGTAGGTGACTACCTTGATCTAGTTAGAAAATGAGCTCAATCGGTCGATTAGTTTAGAAGTTATAGCATTCCAAAATTTAAAAAATGTCAAAAATTCATATTTTTACTTATTCTTTCTTTGATATTTTTTGAATGTTATAATTTATCGACTTTCTATAAAATTGATCTGAAAGCTCATCAAATAAGCTTTAATTTTCATGCCTATATATGTGTCTATAGACCAATGAAATTTCTTATCTTACCACTCATTAAATGAAATTTTGCTATTGCATTGGTTCTCCTACTTTCAATAGACTCCAAAGAATCCTTACTACTGTATTCATTAGTAAATTTATGAAACTGATCGAATTCATATTATTGCTGTGTAATACTCATAAAATCTAAATATCTCAATTCAAGTGTGTAAATTCAATTTTGTTTTATTGACAGTGTTAATGACTGATTTCAAGTATGACTTTAGATCTATCATAATTGAAATTTCAACTCAAATTATTCTATTTCATTTTGTATTAACTATTAATCCTAGGGTAAAAAATACAGAATACTTTTTGGTAGATAACTTGATTTTCTTCAACTTCAATTTTCGTTATTCAACTTACCCTTCCGATAATTATTTTAATTTACTGATCTCAATTCTTAAATTTTTTGCATTTAACTTTGAATTTTTTGGCAATTTTTCTTCGTTCCATAACTTTGAGAATTTTTGAGAATATCAAAAAAAAATGTATTTTGTTATTAATGTTTATTTGAAAGGTTGAAATAATCTAATAATAAGAAATCTACTTCCATTTTGGCTGCCGAATGGCCTTTTTTTCTAGTTATTGTAATTTTAATGTCAAGATCTTAAAATCGATCCGAATACTTTTTTTTTTTTAAGATCTTGATACATTATATGGTCATCGAAAGAGACCATAAATATAGGCTAAAAGATAATAAAGCATTTAAGAAATGTTTTTAATTTTAAAATATATGTTTCTTTTTTTTTTTTTTTTTTTTTTTTTTAAATGACTTCTAGACTTTAACAAATTTAAATAGATGAGCGATTATAAAATTATAGTTAACACTATCTAAGTACGTATGTGGATGTATCCTTTAATAATTTTCTTTTGAGATGAATACCGATTAATTTAGTAATATAAAAAAGAAGTTTATATATTTCTTCTAGTAAAATTTTTAACTTTCTGCCATAAAAATTTAAATTTTCAAAAAAAGGGAAGTTGTTGGTTTTGGTCCATTTTTAGATGGATGTCCGTTAGCCCGTTCACCCGCGTACATGTGTGCATGTAAACTAACTGTCATCATCCAAGCGTTTTTTGAGCTCGAAGAGCTCAAAAATTTACAAATATTAACGTTCTCGAGCTCTCTGAGCTCGGAAACATTGGAAATTTTTGGGGTTGGTCCACCGGGTCAGCCGATTTTTAGATTTTTTAAATACTATTTAATACTTAATAATTTCAATAGAAAAAATTTATAAGTTTTTGATAAAATTTTAAATATAACGAGCAACCCGCAATCACTACGTGACTGCCCAAATATCACTACTAAATTTATAAAATACACAGAAAAAAAAGGATTTTTTACTGCAAAAAATTTTTACTTGCACCAAATAATTTTAAATAAATTTTGGTTTTCAATTCACAATGCAAAAAATTTCTTGGGGTAAGTAAAAATTTTCTTTAGGCGAGTAAATATTTTTTGCGTCAATGAATCTTTTTTTCTTTGTGCGCTCTTTTGACTTTGAGAAGCTCCCTAAAACCAAAAGGGAGTATAAAAATATGTCGTTTTGGAATTAGTGACGCGATATGAATAATATAGCTATATATTGTGACATTTAGTCATATTTAATGACAGAATGATTAAAATATTAATTTATTTAAAGGAAATAAATATGATCGTCTTTTTTCCCGCGTAATTTAAACATAATTCGAATGACATAGATAAATCGATTTATCTCAATGCTTGGCCATACAAAAGAGTGAACTATGAAGAGGCACAAATTCAAGTCAAAACCTTTCTAACGATACCAAATTTAATAACATTAACTAATTCTATCATATAAATATGCCAGGAACAAAACTTTCTTTATTCTCTTAACAATATAGTTTAATGAACTTACAATACAGCAGACACTCAAGTATTATTAATCCTGTCAAAGTAATTTGGATCCTCTTAATAATGAATTTAGGTTTTCTTTAGGCCATCAAAATTGCTGAAATTTTTTAAAATTCAAAATCGGTAATCGATAATGAGTAAAAAAAAAAATATAAAAATTGTTTGTAAATATTATTTTTTTGATGGAACAAAATTAATGATCAGTCAGGTTGACTTTAAATGTTTTGTATTTATTTAGATACTAGCAGATCCCGCCCGCTTCGCGGGCAATAAAAATGTATTACTAATATAAATGATCTTACATATATATTATAAAAGAGAAGGTGTTTGTGCCTCTATAGTACGATTTGCAGCCGAAATTAACCATCGCGAATGAATAGTGTTTGTATGTTGTAGTAGTCATAAGTCTCCCATGGTGCAAGGGGTGGTTGCGAGTGATAACTATAAGGGTGTGAAAGATATGGGGGTTGAAAGAAGGTGAATTTTGAAAATGTGTCTATGATTGGTTGAGAATGGTCTAGATTGTTCTAAAAATTTAAAGAATAATCTAGACATTTCGGGAATAATCTTAAAATCTCAGTTCTTAAATATAAATTAATTTTCTAAATTATTCGAAAATTAATTCTAATCAATCTGGAATTCTCCAATTTTGAGCCTCCAAATTTAACTTAGTTGAGTTAAACCGCTTGGAATTGATTCTAATCAGTTTAAAATATTCTAGATTGTTCTAAAAATTTCGAGACACATCTGGAATGCTCCAAATTGAACTTAGTTGATTAAAATATAGCCGCTCACTTTTCATTGGAGTGAGATTAAATCACTCAATATAAATTAATGAATAAAATGAAAAATCATATTTTTACTTTATAGTTATTTTTCGTATAGTTTTGAGTATTAAAATAAAATTTTAGTTTGAAAAATAATGTTGATAATTAATTATTATTAATTTTTTAAATAAGGTCCTTGAATGTACTCATAGTCGCTCACTTAAAGTTGTGATGAACCATTACTCGATCAACACATGGCCCTATAGTCGCTCAAAGTCAATATCAATTAAACTATGATAAGTTTATTGATTTAGAAACTAATTTATAAATTATATAACTTTATTCTTTCATAATATAAAATTCCATGAATTTTTAAAATATATCTAATAAGATACACTGAGAAAAAATTTCTCTTCGGACAATTAAATTGGTTTTGTTAAATTCTGTTGAACTAAAATTTATTTGGGACAACTGAATTTTATTATGTCAACATAGTCTATTTTGTCATTTTTAACAAATGATTTAATAGACTCTATTTGGTTGACATTAATAATTCTCTCTTTAAGATAATAAAATCATTTGGTAAAGTTAAGAAAATATTTATTTAATAGACAACTAAATTATTTTATAGTGCCAACAAACCCAAATATTAAAGCAAAATATCATTGTTAACTCTAATAAATATTACTTAGACACAAAAAAATATATTCATTTAAAATAAATATATATATTTGTTTGATGTTAATAAATATATATTAAAACCTAATGATTATTGATTGAGTAGCGGGCGTAGTTCGGTGCTTGTCACTAGATCGCGTCCTCCTTTTGTAGTGTCCCTGGTCAGAAACTTATTTCAGAGTTATTATATTCAAAACTTGAAGCATTTATGAGACGGATTCTCCGCTGTTAATTAGCAGAATAATGATAACCCTTTTTGTAGTTTGTAATAATTTATTTTGTTGGTGGATAATAAAATATTTAG
This sequence comes from Microplitis deprimator, assembly GCA_964016945.1. NCBI lineage: Eukaryota > Metazoa > Arthropoda > Insecta > Hymenoptera > Braconidae > Microplitis > Microplitis deprimator. Next base: position 15,755,946 of record OZ024708.1, on the reverse strand, counting down.
TTGAAGCAACCAAATATATGATTGGCAATGGGCAATCAAATTATTTTGTTGTCATAACTAAAATTTAGTTGTCAGAAGAAAATTTTTTTCTCAGTGTATAGTTATAACAATTCTTAAAAAATTTGACGAAACCTAAATTCAATCTAACGAACAAACGTTGAAGTAAAAAAGGCCCGACTGAGCGCGATTTTGAAAACAGTCACTCCATTTAAATTTATAATCTATTATAAAATAATTTGATACATAATATTTCAATATATTTAGATTCACAAATAATAATATTTTTATTTGAAATTTTTTTTATAAAAATTATAAAAAACGCATTAAACAATTAACGTGACCTACTAATAGTACTGAGCGGATATAGGGGTTTTTACCTTAATTAGAAAATAAAATAAAATTATGTCCTGCCAAAAAAAGGACAGATTCATATATAATATGTTCTTTTGTTTTATTTGCAAAAAAAAAAGAACAATCGATAATCGATAAAATTTATTAAAACGAAATTTAAGAAAATATAGTTTTTATCGTCAAAATCATAATAATATATAGCTAAAAACCTTCTTTGAAACACGCATAATTTTGTGGTGTAAATTTCATGTCAAAATATTCAGTAGTTTTTACGTGATGCGCGTTCAAAAAAAAGACCTGTCATTATATAGATATAGATTCAAAATCGTTTTTAAATTAGTAAATAATAATGATTTTCAAATATAAATTTATGCGAAATAAATTTATTTACTGAAAAAAAATTTATAACTAAAAAAAAAAAAAAATGTTTTGTGAAATGGAAGTTGAATAAAACTTAAATGAAGTTAAACTTAATAAAGTCAAAATAAATTTAAAATATAGGATGAGTTGAATGATCTTTAGAAAAAGTAATGACTGATAATTATTTCCCCTTAGTTTGATATATCAAGTGAAGAAGTAACTTTATCTTCAATAGGAACCACGTTTTTTGCCTCCACCCATGAACTTTATAGTATTTAATTTATAGATAGCGGAACTTTACCATCAAGTTCATGGACGAGAACAGGTTTACAAAAAATATATTCATTCTACTTTATAATCACATTTAAAAATAAATTATGTTACACTATTAATTTCATCACTAAAAAAGTTATTATTCTAATTTAATAAAAAAAAAATTAAAGTAAAGATAATGGGATGAAAAAAACCATTCTATATAATAGAAAAGATTTTTTGTTTTTTATTGTACATTAAAAATTTTTAGTATTATTGGCTACAATGAAAAAAATTTTAAAATAAAATAATTGATTACACTGAGAATATTTCCAATAAACTAAAAATAATATTATAGATAACAGAAATGTCGAAATTATTATTCTTATTTTTCTTGAACATAAAAATATATCAAGACCTTAAATATATGGGGTATTTAAATATATTGTACATAAAAAAATTACAATTTATTAAAAAATTTATTTTACATTGCTTTAATATACATAAAAAAAGGTTTGTATTTTACTCGGGCATTCGTTGTTGTAACTTTGTAACTTATTTTAATTATTTATATATACAACTATCTAATTGATTTATTAATAATTCTCTATAAGAGCAAGATAATAGTTTTTATTTAACTATAAATACTATATAAAATACTAAAATATCACTGAGAAATAGTCAATATAAATAAAAATTTTTCCCTAGCAAATTTTAGTATATTTTTAATACTCAGGTTCTTATAATATTTCCATATTATAAATATTATTATTACTAATAACATAAATAGTTATTATTTTTTGTATTTAAAAAACTTAATATTATTATTTTAAATTAAAATTATTTAATTTCCTATTTATAATATATATATTGCTCATTCGCAAATTAAAATGAAGAATTGTTGAACACTTATTTCATTTTTTTATGAGCATTATTATTTTAAATATTATTTACAATATCGACGATTATTCATATTTTTGACATCACTCATGAAAAATAATATTTCCATACATCGCAGTTGTAGATTTTATAAAAGAGATGACTAAGTTGTGATGATTGAAAATAAATCTGAAAAACAATTAATTTAAATAATTTTTGAGTTAAATTATTAAATTATTGTATAAAATTTAATACAAATAAATGATTATTCATTGAATAACGATTAAAAAAAAAAAAAAACATTTGATTACTATGTAAAAAATGTATTGCTCGATAAACTTAGAATCTAAAATTAAAAATAAAAAAAAACTTAAGGATAGGGTAGAATCACTAGTGATGAACATTAAGGAAATTGATAAGTTTGAGCAATTTTTAAGTATAGTAAAACATCATAACATGCAATAAATTATCGATTAATGAAACCGTAGATGTATTAAGAATGTGATAATTACATAAAAAAAAAAAAAAAAGGATTTTTTGTTTTAATTGTTTATAGCAATTTTGGATACCCTTCGAAAGTGGGTATTAAAATCCCCAAAACATATCTAATGTTTTCATGATATTTTCACACCGTATAAAAACTTATTAGATAAATATTTATCTTAATATTGCATACCTCAAGCGCGAAAGCGCTGAGTGCTTTATGATCGGTTTTTTTTCTTCCGACTATTTTTTGAACACAAAAATATTTTTACACTCTTTTATTTACACCAAAATAGGTCAAATTGTATACTAGCATATAGATAATTTATTAAGGAACAATTTGAATCCAATAGCAAGTCGATTCATTATTTTATTAGTTCACAATAAATTATTTTAATTCAAGAAACCAGCGCTGTCAATTGTTACGTATGAAACTTCGTAAACACGATAACTCTCGATAGACGCATAATAATCGGCTTAGCTTTTTTTGTATTGTCTTTGTATTTTTTATCACAAGAACCCTTATGAATGAAAATCACTATCTAAAGCCATTTACTATAATTGTAATTAATTAAAAACATAAAACTGATCATTCATGAAAAATTTAGCTCCCATTTTTATTTTTACTGTTGTTGTTATTTTTTTAGTTTTTTCTCTCCATCAACTACTGGCAGCAGCACTAGCGTAACAGTGTAGGTTTTAAATAAAAGAGTGGCATCCAAGAAAAAAAAGGCGAGATATTTAAAAAAATTTTAATAAAAAAATACTAAACTGAAAACAATAAATAAAAAAATTAAATTAATATTTTATAAGTTGAATAAAAATTCATAACAAAAAAAAAATAAATTGATATGATAAAATAAAAGTAAAATGAGCGATTGAGGTGGGCACTTGGATTTTCAAACATTTTTTGTTAATATATTGAAAGAAAATTTTAAATGTCCACTTCAGATTAAGTATCCAAAACCGTTTTTTCTACCCAAATTAAATAAGGATGTTTAAAAAATATATTATTATAATAAAATAAGTATTACATACCACTGTTCTAATCAATGCTTCATAATAATTATACAAAATTATTGACAGTACTGTCGAAGAGTTTCTATACTACAAGCTTTATGACAGCATTCTTCAACAATGCCACCACCGGTTGGAGTATTAGATCTGGATTCGTTTGATGAAGGTTCATTATATCCATCACTACATACTATTTTAAGAGTATTACTTAATGCTGATGAACACACTCTAATTTTTCCACTACTCCTATTCAATGGTGATGTTACCACTAAATTAAACATTATTGAAATAATTATAATCAATAATGTTGAATTAATTCGCATTGAGTACATAATCAGAGTATTATCAAAAAATGTTAATGATAATTATTTTTAACTTTATATTGTCTACAACCTTTCAGCTATCTTTATTTATCTTTAAATAGTTCTAAATCAGTCTTCAACTAATACAGTTTATTATGTTTTATATTTATTATGAAAATATATTTTAAATACAATAAGTTAAAACTGAGCAATCGCACTCATGCTGTGTCGACGAATTCGTCGGCCTAACTGAGAGCAATGATATTTTCCTTTCCTTGTAAAATTTGGTCAGTATGCTAAAAGATATATACGTAGAGATCTCAGCGCCTACGTCAAATGGTGGGAGTAAGTTTTTTTTTTATTTTTTAGTGGGCAACCGAAGAATTCTCTTATATGAAGTAAACATATTTACTACACATATCTATTAAAAATTTAATCTATAGTCTATTTGGGGTAAAGTCATGTAGATTACATGACCTTTTGTTAAAAACAATTTTTAGTTCCTATTGTGACATAAGCTTCTTTTTTCATCCGGCTCTTAAAAGATTAATATCATTTTTTTTTCTAACTATATTGATATTTAAATTTTTATATTAATCAATTATTAGATAGCTAATGAAGAATCTGTAAAAGTTATTTAAAGTATTAAAAATTTATAATTTGACATTATAGTACATAGTTACTGTGAGAACACATAAAAATTAAAAATTTTTTTATCTATGAGTTGTAGTTTAAAATTTTAGTAATTACTTGAATAATTTTTTTTTAAGTTTATCGCTATGTTTTCTTTAATTACGAACTTTGAAATATTTATGCTAATAATAACAATCTAAAGATTTTATACGGAGTAAACAAAATTAATCCCATAAATAAGTATGATTAATTTAAGTTACGTATTTAATTTTTGTTGTTTTTTGTTTTTTATCGACAAATAAAAAGAGAAGGGCTCAGAACACGCATTTCATAATGGTATTAATCTACATTTGTTGACATCTATAGTTCCTCAATATAATTCTATATTCATAAATCATTGGTAGTTCAATAAATAAATATTTTTTTTAATTAAAACCTTCTGTTATTAAATAACACATATTATCTTTTAACAATTGTCAAAATTATCAGGACCTACAAAATTTTTCTTTTGAATTTAAATCCTTAGTTCATTATTTTTAATTTTTCACAACTATTATTTTCTTAGAAAGATCTATTTTTATCCTCTTAAAATATTGATATCAATGTATTTTTAGATGTATTTATTTTCAAATATTTATGTATATTCGTTCTCTATATTTTTTTGTTGTTATCTTTAAATATTAGTTTTAAGATAAATGGAATTTTTCAACGCTAGTCCAAATGTCTGTTTAGAGAATTAAAGTTTATTACATATCTTTATATTTTTTTATAATGCCTGAATTTTCTCATAATAATTACTGAATTCTTGATTAATTGTCAAAGGTAAAATAATTTCTTTTAGTGAAAAGTAAAAAATACTTTCATTGAAATTACATAAAATATTATATAAGTTCTTAATTTATTTTTTGTAAATAACTTTTCACATTTAACACGACTACGAAGATATTATTTATCTTTATAAATATAAGTAAATATGCTGATTTAAATTACTATTGCTTTGAATTAGTATGTCACTGAAATTATTAAAATTCACTAATTCAAATTTAGATATAACTACTTCATTAATGTTAAGAATACCTCCCATTGGGTCGGCACCGTATAATATTTTAAGTGAAATTATGGCCATACAGGCTAAAAATAAATTTAATATATTCAATCTGTTTCTTTCAGTAAAATAAATTTTTTTAGTTTTAAAAATTTTCAATTTTTAAATATACGGGAATTGGGACTGATGTTAAAGAGTTCATCGTTCTGAAAAATAAAAATTTTAAATATAAATTCAGGAAAAAACTTAATTACAATAATTACTATCATTGGAGTTTGTTCTTATGGTAAAACATATAATATATATGTTATTAATAGTTCTAACTTTTACGATATTATATTTATTATCGAAATGTAATTGTCAGTAATGTCTTCGGCAATTAGGCGAAGCAGATATCGTCGCCGTGCGCCATTCCTTTCATATTATGGAAATTATCCCCTAGAACCACAGGAGGATTGGTCAGAATATTATCTAGATTATTAAAATTAATTAATATTCGCTTTAAAAATAGAAATTTTTTTATTATCATCGTACTTAAAGTTATTTTTACTTACGTCAATACGTTTCATTAATAATTTTTGTTAAAAATAATAAAACAATTAAAATTACTCTTTCGTAATGCCCGAATGATTACAATAAACATTCATAAACGTATAATAGTAACTTTTGAAAATGTTACATTTTATTTATTTTTGTTTTTTCTGATTGGTTTAATAATTAATTACACTAATTTTTCCATCGAGTTTAAAAAAATTTTTAAATAAAAAGTTGATGATAAAACTTGATCTAACGCGCGTGAGGTCGATAAATAGAAAAACAAAGTCAAGTAAGATTATCATAATTTTTTTCTAGTTTGTTTAATGTAACTGTTGAAATTTTTTTTTTTTTTACAACAATGAATATATAAATACACAGTAAACTGTACATTAGTTTTTATTTAATTTTCATATTGTACATAAGTATATATTTTTATCCATGCGGAATGCGATGATAGTTTATTTTTAACTTGAACAAAAATAAATTGTTTATATTAAGAAATGAAAAATTTATACGTAACATATTTGAAAAGAAATTTTTTAATAATTTCAGTTATAATTTTTTTTCCGAGTAAAAATTTTAATTCAATTAAAACAAAAATTAATTTTCATTCACCGCTGCATCGTAGCTGCATGGCACCCGTAATTATTGCCCGCAACACCGCAGCCGTTTAGAGAACAAAACCGCCACCCGAAAAATTTTTATTTCTGTCTAGCTTAGATGCACCACTGCCGCAACACAGCTGCATGATACTGTAATCTTATTAGTTCAAGAAATTAAACTTTTATGAGTTATAGATTTTATTTAATTTTAATATAGATAATTATTAAGACTAAAATTTTTAAGAACCACAAGCAAATGAAAATTAAAGATGATTATATTTATACTCCCAAGTAAAAATGGAAATTTATATTTTTAAATAAAAAATTCTAAAAACCGCCTGACCCTGCGGGCCAGCCCCAAAAATTCCCGCTATTTTCGAGCTCCGGGAGTTAATTTTTGAGCTCTTCAAGCTCAAAAAACTGTTTGGTCGAGAAAACACACATTTCACTGGAAAAAATAATTTTTGTCTGACGATATCTTTGGATCGAATGAACCGATTCAAGCGTTCTTCGTGGCAATTGAAAAAGCTCACCAAGACTTAGAACTGACTACATTTTGAGGCTAATCAGACAAGTGGTTTATGAGTTCCAGTCTTGGCCCGGATTTAGTAAAAGTCTGGAATGATAATCTCGGGCCAAGCCTGGTTGCCAGACCTGTCCCATCCATCGAGGAAACGAATAAATTTAATTAAAAAAAAAATTTATGATTATGAGAACCTCGTAGAGTTCATGATCATTAACGTTTAACCCTTTCCCGATTTGGAGTCTCGAGGAGTCTCGGTGTGAGCTGTATGGGGATAAAACCAATCATAGTTCTTAGTAAGGCTGTGTGAGTATCGGTTCAATCGTATTAGTGCATGCATGCCCCCCCCCCCCGTTCTACTATTTTTTCTGCCCCTTCTCTACTGAATAGGCTAGCGCTCTCTCACTTGAAAACGAAGACGTACAATCTGAATTAAGAGTAGGGATTCGAGGTCAACCGGGAAAGGGTTAAACTATCTAAGGGAGGTAAATGATGTGAAAAAAACTTGGTGAAAATTCTGCTGGGCTCTGGGCGCGAAGTGCCATCCTTCTGATTACTGGGTCCGGAAGGTAGCTACTGGACGAACCTACTAATGTTGAATTGATACATTTATATGATCTACTTGGGTAATCCTACCTTGGCCCAAGTCTGGGTTGCCATTGGACGGCCAAGGCAGGGCCACTCGGTATTGGCCCAAGCTCGGGTAATCATTGTAACGGCCAAGACTAGGTTACCCAGTCCAAGCCCAAGCCTGGGTTGCCATTGGATGGCCAAGGCTAGGTTACCCAGTCTTGGCCCAAGCCCGGAAAATATATGCAAACATATATGTGTTATATATGTCACATATATAAAAATAGATGTGACATATAAAATATATATTCCGACATATTTTTTTTTTTGCGCCAAAATATATTTTAAGTTATACGGAAAAATATAGATTTTGATAATTGTAAGATATATACCTACGCATATGCATAAGTATATAGACATTTATATAAGAATATAAAAGACATATATGCATACATATAAGTACATATATATGCAGAGATAGATGCGTACATATATGTAGACATATATCTCGACATATCTGCAGCCATATATGTAGACATATATGTCTACGTATATGTCTACATATATGTCTACGTATATGTCTACATATAGGAATGCATAGATGCACGCATATATAACTATGGCTTCGAACGATGAATTCCTCGGCAATTGTATTGATATTATTGTAATAAGCTATAAAGAACTAATGACACAATGCGATTAGAAATAATTACACCACAATCATAACGATGGGACGAAAAAAGTTATTTGCTTATTTTTTTTTTTTTTTTTGAGTTAAAAATATACGCGTCTCTGTCATCAGATCTCGGATAAAAGAGGAAGTTCGTAATATTTTGATTGAAATGTAATTATTTTTTTTTTTTTTTTTTTTACCATAGATTTATCGAAGTAATTCAGGTAAAGAGTGTATAAATAATTGATATCGTAAGTTTGAAACCCATTTTAGTCCATAAGTACACGATACAATTAATCGTTATACCTAATTTAAACTTTGTAACTCAGATATTCGAAAACGGGAATACATTGACATTTGACGATCCGCAAACTCCTTCAGGAGTTGATTCTATTAAATCCATTTGATGAGAGATTCCTACATGACAAAGTAAACGTTCATGCCGCATTTAAATTATGTAACACATATATTGAATGAACGGAAGCATATTAACCTTTAACGCCCCGCGAACCCCCTTAGGAGTTGATTTTATTAAAGCCGTTTCATAAGGGATCCCTTCATGACATAATAAACGTTCATGCCGAATTTCAACTCTGTAACGTATTTATTTGAAAAACAGGAGCATATTAACGCTTGTCGCCCACGCAAACCCCCTTAGGGGTAAATTTTTTCGAAGCCGTTTTATAAGGGATACCTACATAACATAATGAACGCTCACACTTAATTTCAACTCTGTAACACATATATTTTAAAAACGGGAGTATATTAACGTTTGATGCCCCCGCATCTCCTTTTGGAAGCCGATTTTATTATAGCCATTTAGTGGGGGATACTGACATGACATACTCATACAAAGAACGGTGATCGGTCGATCATCGGGCTATGATAGCCGTCCGATCCTCGAGCATCGGCTGATGATCGGAATATATATAGGAGCAAGACTCGCTGGGCATCGGATGTTAACATCAGCGCAAGACTGCCAATTGAGCATCGGCCGAGGATAGGATACGAGGATTATCCTATTGTACACTGAGAATAAAATTTTCTTCTGACAACTAATATTTGTCATAATGAAATATATTAGTGAGCCTTCGAGAATGAGTTATTAACAATAATTAAATGTCATTTAAATAGCACAGAATATCTATTTAACAATTAAATGAATGCATATTTAGACAAATAATTTATTTCCTTGACACGTACTTTTTTCTTTTACTATGACAAAAATGTTCAGGGAAACATTAATGTCATAGTGTAATACAGAACACCTCTTTATTACTATCAAAAATGGGTTATCGTCACTCTGCTGATTTACAGCAGGTAATCCGTCCGATAAATGCTTCAAGTTGGGAATATAAAAATTCTGAAATAAGTATCTTACCAGGGACACACTACAACTGGTGAGCGCGATCTAGTGGTGAGCACCGAACTACTCCCGCTGCTGCTGCCTAGCATCATAACTTTTTTAATCAATAATAATTAGGTTTAAATATATATTTATTAACCTCGACCAAATATACATATTTATTCTAAATGAATATATTTTTTTGTGTCTAAGTAATATTTATTAGAGTTAATATAATAATATTTTGCTTCAATATTTGAATTTGTTGGCACTATAAAATAGTTTAGTTGTCCATTAAGTAAATGTTTTCTTAATTTCACCAAATAATTTTATTATCTTAGAGAGACAAATATTGATGTCAACCAGATAGAGTCTATTAAATCATTTATTAAAAATGACAAAATAGATTATGCTGACGTAATAAAATGTAGTTGAACAGAATTTAACAAAACCGATTTAATTGTCCGAAGATAAATGTTTTCTCAGTGTACACGACCACTAAAACTATTCTCATCACTTTCATTATTAATATTAAATACACTATAATTAATTTCGTTATTTATAACATTATTTACAATTTTTTCACTGTGTAAATTATCATGATCACGATCATTTGTAATATGATCATTAACAATTAACAGTGAGAGTGTATTAGGCGGTTGGGATCTATTATCTATGTATTTTTAACGCCCGATGTTTTTTTACACGGTCAGACATGATTTTATAAATTACAAAATTTTTTTTAATAAAAAAGATAAATTTATTTTCTGTTATATTCAGTAAGGATTGCTTCTGTCTAATGAAAAGTATATACATGTAAATAATGCTTAAAAATAGCTGATGTGATATTTAGTGCGCATGCGCAAAAGAAAATTTATTATATCATCGACCGAGAATCGGCGGATGATCGTATTTCATTTTTATGAATATAGTTGGGTGACCGATGGTGTGCCAGCCATAGGCTGATAATAGAGCACCGACGCTCGACCGAGCATTGGTAGCCGAGCCTCAGTCGATCGTAAATTTTTTTCGAGCATCGGTGACTTCGTATGGGTTAATGAAATTTTTTACACTTCTTCTATGGACGATTATCACGGTTAAGTTCGAAGATGGGCTGAATCGTTCGAAAGTTCTGAAGTTATGGCCGTTTGAAATTTCCATGATTTTTCGTAAAAATCAGTTTTTAATCACTGCTAAAGCTTATATAACCTCAAAACTAATACTCCTAAACAATTTCCGTAACAAGTATCTGAAAGCTTGTCTAATAATCTTTAATTTATGACCTTAAATTTTAAGTTTTGACCATTTCTTCCAATAATTTTATAGCCTTGAAAATTCTAATGGAATCAAAAAATGTTAAAAGTATGGTTTTCATTCCATATAACTCATGCATTTTCTATTATAATACAATTTTGTCACTTGTATTTTAGTGTGAACAAAACAATCTGTAGATTTCACAGTTATTTTATATTTTAAAAGTATTTCTTTTATTATTTATGATATTTCAATCGTAGCTGTACGTCCTATAATTATAACTGGTCTTGCTATCGTAATAGCGATTACAATTATGATCTAATACTAATTAAATTTTCTATACTTCGTTTACGTGAAGGTTAGTTTGGTACATTACCTATATAATGTTTTGTCAAATCAACTATCTGAAGTTCTATATCGAAAATAGTCGTTGTCCTTTTTTACCCTCACTCTTAGAAAATAAGCCTAATATTATATCATGACTATACCCTAACATCTATCACAAAATATGTATGTATGAAACTTTTTATAAAGATTAATTGAAAAATCTACTTTCCATTTCGGCTGCCGAATGGCCTTTTTTTTAATTATTAAATAGTATTGTAGGAAATTACTAGAATAATATATTTTCTTTTCTGTTAAAAATAGAAGTTACCAACATGTATTAGATATCATGTGATAGACAATTATGTCGCAAAATCGGTCATATGAGTCAGTCGAACAACTTGACGGTGATCGATCATATATAATAGGATAACCCCAGAATTAATGTTGAAAGATTAAAAAAAATATATAATTTACGAAAAACAAATGTATAATTTATAATTATCTACACTCATTTTGTTAAAATTTTATTATTACATGTTGACAGTATCATTTCTCGTCTTAGATCAATTTATATAAACGGAGATTAATTTATGGTAATAATTAAAATATATTATGAGAATGGTTTCTGAATCGTATGATAACAGGTTTTTTTCAAATAACAATTATAGGAATAGCACCCACACAAATTATGGTAACCATTCATCTATAAATGGATTTCATTCCTACACCATATCGAAATAGTTTCTATAAAGTTATGGTAATAATTCCTATATCATTACGGTACGGGCACGTGGCCCTATCGGGACGATAGCCAATAAGGAAAAAAAAAAATATGTCATTATGGTAATGGTTCCCATACTATCATGGTAATCGTTACCACATATCATGGTAATGGTTACTTATACTATTGTGGTAACCATTACCATAATTTAATTACCATACGATACATGAATTATTACCATAATTATAGAAATTATTCCCATAGTTATGGCAACTTTTTCCAAAAATTATAGACGTATATCCCATAATTCTATAAGTAATTATTTTACCAAAAGGTTATGGGTTAATATTTCATAAGCATGGTAAGAACGGTTGCCATAAATTTCTCTCCGTATATATATGTATATTATACTTGATTCATTCGTTCTTTTATGTATAATATACATATGTATGTGAATGTATATTTATTAATATTATATACATTGTCGACTCCAAAGGCGTTGTCTATATACCGGTCGGCCTGTC